>CM077222.1:3407029-4007029 GCA_039654775.1 Spinibarbus caldwelli | reverse complement strand
CTTATGTCATACGTTGAGTCAGAGGTCAGCCAAGAAGCCGGAACTCGACTCTCTCGCAAACGCGCATACGGCCTTTGTTGGAAGTCAGCGATTTGAGTTTATAATTTTAAAAATAGAAATATTTTTGTTACAAAAACCCATCGATTTGCTTCAGAAGACATGTGTTAACCCCCGGAGGCCTATGGGTTAGTTTTACGATGGATATATGCGCTTTTTGGGGCTTCAAAATAATAGCCACCATCCACCACCATTACCAAGCTTGGAAGAGAGGAGCACAAACACTTTTTTTTAAGTTGAAACAACTTTTCATTTATTATTTTTAATACAGTGTAAAATAACCCTGTTACTGATGTATTTTATGCTTAGAATGCTTATAATGCTTTATTGTCATTGTACACAAGATACAACGAAATTGTGGAGCTTCTGCGTAAGGTGCGTGGTACATAATAGACAAAAGAAACTAAAAAGAAATATACATGATACAAAGAGATGTACAATTTAAAATATTTAAGCTAAGACAAGAGAATAAAGAGAATGAAATTAGAAAGAATTGCTTGTATATATAAATAAATAAATAGTAAGTTGTAAAATAGTAAATAGTAAAAAAAAAAAAAAAAAAAAAAAAAAAACTAAAATAAAAAAAGTAGTAATGTTGTAGAATAAAACTTGAAAATATTTTGTGTTAACCACAGACCTTATTTAACCAAAACCCTTTCAAAACACCCTTTGATTTTGGGATGATGGAACCGGAAGTTTAATAATGCGAGCTTGTTTCCGTATTTTAGTAACCTGCAAATTTTAAAGCCCTTATTGGACATTTGAACCTGTGTAAAGCAGTTGGTTGTGATCGGGACGCGTCCCCCACAGTATTCAAAGCAGTGCTGGTTTAATACCTGTGTATGCGTCGTGATCTCTGTCCAGGGTGGTGAACTGTTTCCCGTTGTGCCAGGTAAGCGAATCCCCGGCGTTTCCATGGTAACGGCCCACCCGCAGCCTGTAGAAATCGGCCTCCGTCTCCAAACGGAAACTGGCATATTCTGCAAACGTCTTCCTTCCAGACCAGTCCTCCAGGGTCACCAGCAGCTTATAGTTGCCCTGGTTGGTCAGCCAGTAGATGTTCTCCAAACCAAGCCAGTATTCACCATCGATGTTCCCAAATCCTTGCTAAGATAGAAAAGACAAAAAACAGATTGTTACTCAAACAGTTCCAGCTCAAAATAATACAAAAAATATATATTAATATACGTTATACAATTCTTTAACCCCCTGAATCATGATGTCCACTGCAGTGATTGGTTATCAAAGCTTTAAGATTGCAGGATATAATGTTACCTCCTTAATCATAATTCTATATCACTGTTGTCTTGTTTTTGTATATATTTATGAAATATGAGATATATTTACTTACAACACAAAATCATAATTTTTGTTTTTGTTAAATCATAATAGCTGAAGAAAGTGATGCATTAAGTACCACTGAAATATTTGCTGCTATTTTCTGTTACAATACAGAGATGTGTAGCTCTCTCAAAATACCTTATTTTGGGGAAATATATATGTGTGTGTGTGTGTGTGTGTGTGTGTGTGTGTGTGTGTGTGTGTAATTGTTATATTTGATATGAAATATTTGATATGATTTTGTTTTTATATTTAATATTTTTTTCTAAATATTTTAAGTTTTTTTATATGTATAAATATGTACATTTTATATTTAAGATTACTGGTAAAATCAGTGAAATGCGCTGACAAAGTCTTTTGTGGCGTATAGTTTTTATTCATAAATGCTCATGCTCATTCTTGTTTTATACACACTTTATCAGATCTTGAATCCTGCCAGACGATGAAATTTAAAAGAACTCCAGCGATATTGCACACATGTTTGTATTTAGCCGTCTCAGCATTAGGAGTCGTTATTCATTCAGAGGAAGCAGGTCTGACCGCAGTATCTAAAACACCTGAGAACATACTGCATGTAACTAACTGATGGTGGACACAAATTACACATTATGTCACAGACAAGCCAGCTGAACACCTAGTATAGCGTGAGGAAACAGGAACAGAACTTATTAATGCATGTGATAAATCACCAGCTAAGACTTTCACTCCAGATGGCTGTGTTACTCATTGTTTAAAGAATTTGTTCAACCAGACAATACAATTCTGTCATAATTTCCTAACACCCACAAGTCATTTAAAACCTAAATGCGGTTAGTTTTTCCATGCAACACAGTGAAGTAATTTTAAAGAATCTTTATGCAACATTCAATTTTGCATTCAAATTCGAAAGTGGCATGTTGAGATCATTAATGCCAAAGGAATTTTATCCTTTTCACAGATGTTCATTATGAACTGTATAGAAATTATTCCTCAAAATTGAACCTTTCATGGTCCATGGAATAAAACAAACAAAAGTTTCATGAATGCATCTTCACTCACTAGTAGTTTTAGAAACATTTTGATCAGCAATATTAGTAACACTTTAAGCTTTTATGTGTAATGCATTATTAAATAAATTTATGTAATTTATTTATTTAATTCAATTTATATGTTATGCATTTTAAAATGATGTCATTTTAGTGCTTTTCCAAATTCAAAATGTCATTAGGACATTTCCCTTCACATTGGCTCTTCTGGTCATGATTTCAGTTCTGGGCACTGATGACATCAACAGTGTTTCCGTCAGACAGTGTTTTTGTGGAAAAGCCCTGGCTCTTGTTTGAAAACCTTACCCATCTTGCAAAACCGAATTCCTTTGACGTTTGAAAGCGATGTTCTGGATGATTTCAAAAATCACAAAAAGCCGCAGTTTGCTGTGAGACTGACCTGTTAAGACATTTTGTCATGGAAGTCTCTGAATGCACGCATACCAGAGTTTCAGAACAATGTGTGTCTCATTACTTTAACTAACTGTGACTAAGGGAAGTTCTAGGGGAGTTCCTGCTGTTATCCAGTGATTGAGATCTGAAACATTGCATTCAGTTTTATCAGTGCTAAGTGATGAAGTATGCATCCATGACCTCAGTATGATAGCATCGTCTTCATTTGCATGATATATTCCCTCATCGACTTACACTTGGGGTGTGACGATACATTTAGCTCATGAGACAAGACTATACATAATATTGGGTTCACTAGAACAAGACGGGATGATATTTTATGCTATTTTTAAGAAATCACAAACTGCAAAACAATGCAGGTGCATTTTGAAATGTTTTGACTAATCATCTTGTAATGAATGTCACTTCAGTTCTACAGTTCTTCGTTCAAATCTGCAGATTCATTTAGTAAAGTGAATTGCTCGGAGATGCACAACAGTTCTGGTGGCTTTGTTTGGAGCTATTTCATTTGCGAAATGGAGCAAAACAGATAATATTGAGACTAAAATTGAACACAGTAACTTCTTGTTTATTGAACTATTTTATAAAATCACATTACACATTTTCAATATTCAAGAAATATTGTGAAGTTTTAATATTGCGAGATCTTGTCATACCCCTGTTTATTACACTGTAAAAATGTTATTTTGAAGTTGTAAAAAATTATTACAGTGTTTTACAAAAAATACTATTTCAGTTTGTCAGCTTCAAAATTGTTACTTTCCATCGTGAAATTTACTATCAATTTCTGAGTGAAAATTGTTTCTATACCATTTTTTTTTTCTTTTCATTGTTTGGTTGTCGTTAATACTAAGGGATATTTTGACATTATTTTGTATGGAAATCAACAAAATGTTAGAACTGCATCAACACTGAACTGAATTGAGCTGAATCATGATACTGTTGTGTTCTGTAGAGCTTCTTTATAGTTGAACTATAGTAAATTTGCTTGATAAGAACTAAAGAACTTTTGCAAACTTTGCACTTAACTTAATTGAGTCAACATTGAACTATAAACTGAGCTGAATAATTGTATCTATTGTTTTTAGTGCTGCTTTACAGCTGAAGTTCGTACATAATTGAAGAACTTTGCAACATTAACTCTGTTATTTTCCAGTTTAATCATGTGAAACTGCTTTGAAACAATCTGTATCATATAAAGCATTATATAAATAAATGTGACTTGACTTGGCGATTAATTTGTACTGAACCCAGAATATTTGTTTAAAAACATGTTATGCAACTTTACACATTATTAAGGTTACACTGAGTGTTATTTCACCCCAAAATCTGAACATAAACTTCTTTCTGACCTTATACGTCTCCCAGTTTCGGAAGAAGTTGACCGATCCGTCCATGCGTCGCTGTATAACGGTCCAGCCGCCGGGGTCATGTCTCTGGTCACACCAGACCTGCATCAGTTTGTTGGTGTTTTCCGGCTTCACCAGATACATGCCGCTGTTGGCGTGGCCTTCCTCTAGAGCCTGCAAACAGTCTTTGAACGGCCCTGTTTTGGAAAGCAAACACGTGTGATCTTTAAGTCATGGTTTTCTCTACAGCATCTCTGAATTTAATGTCAAAATCAAATCAGATGTGGTTTATAGGTGCTTTAGATTAAATATGGCCATCACTAGCCATGGATCCAGCTGTTTTTGTGGATAGCTGATTAGGTTTGCTTTTCTAAGAGAACAGAATTGCGAAAGAGAGTCACTTATTGATGAGCAATGCCTGGCCAGGACCTCCAAGAGCTTGTTTTCTTTTGTCTGTTGACTTTGATGCGTCCCAACTGTGTTGTGACTATTGGATTGTAGTGTTTCTTAGGTGTAAAAATGTCAAATTTACTAAACATATTGAAGGCATAAGCATGTAAAATGATTTTGTCATGGAATTTTTTTCCTCACTGACCTCATACGGTTATGCCATGCACTTATGCAACCATTGTAGCTGAGATGATGTTTTCTCATCTGGACTCAGAAGTTTCCAGCAGCACATTTGAGGCAATGCTGTTTTCATTATGACTGCTTGTTCTCCACACCTTTTTGGGCAAAATACAAACTGCCCTAAGAGATGGAAAATCATCTATAAAATGAGCACGCTGGGTCTGCTACTGACTGAACCCATCCTGCCTCCAGCATCCCTGTAAAGGAGACTAATGAGTGTGCAAACAAGCTTCAGTCTAAGAGCCAAATCACACCTCTGTTCTCAGACGGGATCCGTCAGGTTATTGTTTCCATATTGTCTGGCCTCTTTGGAGTCTTTCTGCCAAAGGTCAAAATGTTAAAGGCTGTTTTTTTTGTTATTTTTTTGTGTTTGTGAATGTTAAAGGATGTTTCCATTTGAAAGCTAATGAATTTGGTGGAAGATGCTTGGAAGAGGGCAGCTATTGAAGTAAGATCGCAGCATTTGGTACCTCTTAGAAACAGACACCAGTTGCATTCAGATTTACACAAAAGAGGCTTGTTTTGTTTGCCATGGATACATTGCAGGAGATCTGATAGAGAGTGAGCTGCATTGCCAAGATGGTTTATACAAAAACAAGCATCTGTGAGAAATGTATTGAACTGGGTTAAAGGAATAGTTCATCCAAAAGATTGCTAAAAAATGTCCATCCAAGATGTAGATGAGTTTGTTTCTTCATCAGCAATGCATCCTCTGCAATGAATGGGTGCCGTCAGTATGAGAGTCCAAACAGATGATAAAAACATCATCATATACCACAAGTAATCCACACCACTCCAGTCCATCAGTTAACATCTTGTGAAGCCAAAAGCTGTGTGTTAGTAAGAAACAAATTCATCGACATTTTAACTTTAACCCATCGCTTCTTTTTAAAATACAAGTCCATAATCCATAATAAAGCTTCCTCCAGTGAAAAAGTCTATCCCCTGTTGTCTTTCACATCAGAATCCACCCACATATTTGTTTTGAACTGCTTTGGCTTGTAAACAGTGCTTGATCTATGCATATTTCTCTCCTGATTCAGACAAGTTTACTTTTTTTCACTGGAGAAAGCAGTATTATAGATAGAGGACTCATATTTTAGCTGGAAGGGACGATTTGAAGTTATAAGTGGCTTGATGGGTTTGTTTCTCACTAACATGCAGCTTTTGGCTTCACAATACGTTAAGTGATGGACTATAATAAAGATTACTTGTGGATTATTGTAATATTTTTATCAGCTGTTTGGACTCTCATTCTGACGGCACCCATTCACTGCAGAGGATCCACTGGTGAGCAAGTGATGTAATGCTACATTTCTCCAAATCTGTTCCCATGAAGAAACAATCTCATCTTGGATGGAATGAGGGTGAGTAAATTTTCAGCAAATATCCATTTTTAGGTGTACTTTTTCTTTAATGTGAGCATGCAAATTGTACGTCGTCAGTAGAGAGTCAGGTCAAATTGATACCATACCAATTATGAACCGTATCTTACTCTAATAAAGTTACCAGATTATAGCGAGACGTTCATCCATAGGTCAGCCGCTTTCAGAGAACATTGATTGAAGTTCTGTCTCAAATTATCCTTCACCTTTTGTCGCGCTTGTTGAGTCTCCCTCAAAAGGTAATAGAAAAATACAATGGAATCTCTTCAGACGAATTTGATTCGTCACAGTTTTTGTTCTCATTAGTCTCGGCCTTTTCTGTGACTGCTGTTTTTGACATTTCGATTCAGATTAGTAGTTTTCTTGCTGTCTGCTGCTCTATCAAGCATTAGGATCTCCAAAGGGTGCGACTGGAATCAATCTGCTTGTGACCAGATCATTTTCCAGACTATTAATGAGCAAGAGCCTTCTCATCTTATGAGTAAGAGCTACTCACAGTCTGCTCTGAAATCAGTCATCTCTTTCTGAAAGCACCTTCTGTATTCTGTGTTTTTAGACAATTGTTCATCAGCCCTTTCCTGGTCTATTTTATGCATAAGAACATTTATTTAGAGCAAGTTGCCATGCAGAACCTCATTTTCACTGGTGTTCACGTTAAATGCAATTGCATAAACAGGACACATAATCTCTCAGAATAGTTTCCCCCCAAAATATTGTAATAAAACAAGCTTTTAAGGTATAACTTATTTGTTGAGCTTCAGACCAGTTTGATCCACCAAAATGATTTGCATTGGAAGTTTTTTCATTCTCAAATATTTTCATATGTGGTATTGGATAAAAGCATCTGATAAATGACAAATGCATTTAGCTGCTGCTTTGATCCAAAGTGGACAAAGGCAATTTATAATGTATATTTTGCATATCATTATATGAAATTTGTGTAAATTGCATAAGACACTGCCAACTCATCTGTTGCATGTGGAAAGCATTCACCTAAAGACTAAATGTGCTGTGCATATGATGAAGTAGCAAGAAGAAAGTTGTGTTACTGGTGCAGTGTGGGATGTTTATTAGAACTGTGCCATCAGCTGACATATTACATGTTGTTAAGCGAGCGTGAATTTGTTAAAGCAAAGCATATTAGTAAGCTGCAAGTTTTTGTTGTGGGCAAAAATCTTGCTAATAACTTCCAGAGGCGTGATTTAATGGCATGTTATAAAGACAACAGGGCAACAAAATGGATTTACAGAGGACTGCAGTGAATATAGTATTGAAGCTTACTTCTGCCATGGGCTAAAAAAAAAAAAATATATATATATATATATATATATATATATATATATATATATATATATATATATAAACTTTTTATTTCACAATTCTGAGTTTTTATCTTTTAATTTTTTTTCTCTCTGAATTCTGAGTTTGCATCTCACAATTGTTTTTGTTTGTTTGTTTTATTTTCGCCATGAAATTTAAAAAAAATGTTTAAAGAGAAAGGTAACTTTTTCATTGCTGCAAAGTTTATATCTCACAATTCCAACTTCTCAGAATTGCAAGTTTATGTCTCACAGTTCTAGGTTTGTATCTCGCAATTCTGACTTTTTTCTCAGAATTGTGAGATAAAAAGTCACAATCACCTTTTTTATCCCATGTTGGAAACATGCTTCCGTAATATACCATGCATATGTGTTTTGGTGATATTATGAGGGAGATTTCAGGAAAGTGTGAATTGATACATAATCACAACCATGTACCGTCATCCTGTCATTTACGTTCCTACACTGCATTTCATTTATACAGCCACATTTGAAGCCAACAATCCTCAGTTACCACAAAGAATTTGCCATATAGCAGAATAGTAAACAACACTTAAACAGACCCCTTCCGTCAAACCACAGATTTCTCTGCTGAATAGTGTCTGGAATCCCCCATATAAGGACTTTAAAGTGCTTCATGTCTTTGAGGGTTTTCCTTCCAAGATTAATGTGCACTCTTAGTTCAGAAGATGTGTTGCCAAATTATTGTGTTGTAATGGGATGGAGGCCAAGCTCCAAGTGATCAGCAGCAGGGAAATCCACGTGTTGCTTGTGTGGCTGAACTTTTAGGCTGTTTTCTTTGGGAGCGCTGATGTAACCAAACCACTTAGGCGTATCCATACTTATTTATCATACTCAGTATGCAAAAAACAATTAACCTTGTAAATCCTCTGAAACGCTGCAAGAAAAGGAAGATTGCTGGCTGTGTAATGTTTAGATGTTTCTCATTACTCACCCTGATCCTGTTGCGTATATATAATGTTTTGCAGAAGCCTGCGTTGTGGAGACTTGCGTCATGATTTTGTAAGGAAATGTCGTCTTGAACATTTTCGGTAATTTAGGCATGCAGTGCTTAATGTTTCTTTAAGTACTTAACTATATGCTTAACATACACTATCCTTTCAATGTTTGGAAATGGACCAGGTGGAGTTTTGGGCAGCCTTCTAGGAGACCAGTTAAGACCAGCAAACCAGCTTAGACTGGTTTAAGATTACTTATTTATTTAAGATTTATTTTAGCAGGGTTAAAGATGTTTTCTGAATTCTGGATTCATTTTTTTTATGTTTTTTAAAATGTTTGTTTTTATAGTTTGTGTTGTAACTTAATGCAAAGTCATCACAAAATAGAGGATTTATGCTAATATTGTTAAAAATACCACTTTTTTGTAAACATTTGGAGGGTGCTGTACATTATCAAGCAATACCACTTTTTGGTGGCGTTTTTGTCATTACAACTGGTGAAAATCAATGTGTATTTTCATACCTCTTTTTATAAACCAATCAGTGATTATACTGCTTTAGAGGGATGGTTCATCCAAAAATTAATATTCTGGCATCATTTATGTGCCCTCATTTCAAAGATATTTTGAAAAATTGTTTTTCATATAATGATAGCCAACAACATTCAACAACATTTTATGGACTAAAAAAAAGAAAAAAAAGAAAAAGAAATTTATAATATCTTTTTTTATGTTCCACATAAGAAAGAAAGTCATATGGGTTTGGTTTAGTGCATGGTATTAAAAGGATAGTTCACTGAAAAATTAACATTTTCATCATTTACTCAACCTCATGTCATTCCAAACCCATAAGACTTTGGTTAATCTTCAAAACACAGAGATCACTGAACAATTTTTAATTTAATCTTATTTAGGCATGCATGTTTAAGTTTCCATGTTTACCATATGTGATATGCTCTGCATATGTGTTTATATAAAAGCTTAAAGTAAATCTGTTCATCATATGAAATGATTGTATCTCTTCACAAGTCTTGGATTACACCACTCTGATTTGTTTTATGATGCCTTTATGACCATTTTTGGATCAAGTTTTGGCAATCTGGGCTTTCAATTGAGAGAAAGAAAAGCTATTAGGTTTCATTAACCCTTGTGCATCCTTGGACTTTTTTTTTCATCATTATGCCTGTTCTAATGCAACATAACAAATTGTGTATTTTTACTGCAGTTTTAATATTTCACCCTTAAGGACCTTAAGGTCCTTAATATATATTTGAAAAAAATCTGATATTGCACAAAAAATAATGCAAATCAAAATTAATGTTTCTAATCATTGGCATATCCATGACTATAATCATTAAAAAAAAATAATAAATTCTTAGCATTAAGAATATGGATTTTTTTTTTTTTTTTTCAATCAGCAGTGGCATTATAGAAATAAACTGGCATTTAGAGGGTTAAAACTCTGAAATTGAATGAAGTTTTGGTAGTTATGTACAGGACTTATGTTGGTAAAAAAAAATATGCTTGTGAAAGTGGAAAAAAAAATCAGTATATAATATTTTATGACCATTTTATAACATGGACATTTTTGTCCTCCAAGGACTTTTTTTCAAATTGATGCACAGTGGTTAAAAATATCTTAATATCTCTGATGTTTCGAAGACTATCCAAAGTCGTATGGGTTTTGAACAACATGAGGGTGAGTAAACGATGGCAGTAGTGGCGATGAAAGAAAGACTCACCTGAGGGTTTATCTGTTGAGAAGCTGTGTGTTTCAGGGGCCACCGTCGGTAAAGTCGGTGGCATTGCTTTGACGTTTTGGTCGCTCTGGATTTCATTGGTGATCTGGCTGTTGTGGCGGGTGTAGGTCGGCGGGTGGAAAGGCCTGGCAGGGGAATGGTGGACCGGAGGTGGTTGGCGATGTTGTGGAGGCTGCGGTGGCTGTGGGAAGATTGCAGATGGCTGGTGAGGTCGCGTTTGTCGTACAACACTGCCTCCACCTCCACCACCACCAACACCAACACCAACACCAGCACCACTTCCACCAATACCAACAAAGCCTCCTCTCCTGCATTGCTCTTCTAGCTGCACTATAATGGCGCTTTGATTGCTGGCAAGCGATGCGAGGTGCTGATATTTGTGCTCCAGATCCCGATAGCGTGCGGTTAACTGCTGCATCTCTGACGTGTGATTCAGCACGCGGTTCTCCAACTGAGAAACCTCCAGCGCATTGTCTCTCTTGCGGATGATCTCGTGCAGCAGCTGCATGTAGAGCTGCGTGACCCGGGCGTTCATGTTGCGCGACTCCTTGCGAAGCAGCTTGACCTCGTTGACCACGCCACCATCCACCTCCACCAGCTGCTGCAGCGTCTCGATCTGCCGCCGCTGTTTGTGCAGCTCTCCGTTCAGCAGCTCCAGCTCCTGCTTGTTGACACGGTTCTCCAGCAGGGCTTCCGGCTCTTTTGAGTTCACGCAGATGGCGCCCGTGGTCTTGCGCTGGGGCACGATGAAGGTGTAGGAGCATTTGTCAGGGTCCGAGGCGCTGGGAGGGTCGGCAGAGCGCTTGGGACGACTGGCGTACATGAACTCGCTTTCGAGGACGTCGTCTCGGCTTTCGAACACCTCGGCGAACCCAAGCGAAGCAGAGTTGGGTCTGGACAGGGTGATGGTCAGCAGGGCCAGAAGAAAGCGCTTCAAAGTGAGGACGGTCATGGCTCTCTGAGATGTGTCTTTTTTCTGGAACATGAACAGACAAGAGGTTTTGTACTCCATAGGAATATTTATTTAGGGAAAAATGTATCTGTTTCCGCCAAAAATATGAAGCAGCACAACTGCTTTGAACATTTATAATAAGAAATGTTTCTCGAGCTGCAAATCAGCATATTAGAACGATTTTTGGAAGATCATGTGACACTGAAGACTGGAGTAATGATGCTGAAAATTCAGCTTTGCATCACAGGAATAAATTGCATTTTAAAATATATTCAAATAGAAAGCAGTTATTTTAAATCATAATATTTCACTTTTTTACTGTATTTTAGATCAAATAAATGCATTTTTGGTGAGCATAAATAAAATGTTATAGAAATATTATAAATTGATATGATTTTTAACGGGGATACAAATTGTTGCATTAAATACAAAAGACCAGTATTTATTGGAAATATAAATGTTTTTCAACATTTTAAATGCCTTAATTGCTGTTTTTGATCATTTTAATGTGTCTTTGCTTAATAAAAGCATTTAAAAAGATCTTACTGACCCCACATTTTTGAACTGTAGTGTAAAAATTGACATTTTATTTTATGCATTCGATGCAATTTTAGGGTCAACTGGGCTTCCCATGCAATCTTAAAGCAGTCGCCTGATCCAGATGCAATGCAACAGGCAGTGATGCATGTCTGACGCATGTGTTCATACTATAGAATTATTAATTAAAAAGCAGCACTGATGGAATGTAAGTTTGCAACCTGTTTGAATGACTCTAAGAGTTCCTTTTGTTAGTTCATTTATTGAATGAAATGTAAATTGATGTGAAAGCCATTAGCTAATGAAACACGTATTAACGTGTTAACCTCAGAAGGTCTTTAGTGATTTTCCAAAGAGCCAATCTGTTTTGCCCTGATTTAGCAGACGCTTTTATCCAAAGTGCATTACTCTACACCATTAGAATTACCCAATTCTAATAGCTTTTGGCCTGTCCCTTGCAGGATTTGATGCTAAATCCCTTCCAATACGTGTCTAGATCTTAAACCACTAGGCCCCACAGTGGTTTTGCTGTATAGTCAAGTTTGGCCACACAAGTTTTGCTATATATTCGTAAATGTTTCTGGATGTTCTTGTTTATGTCTGTGCTTATTGATTCCTGCACAGTTGTGAGCTACTGAATCTCCAGGACCACAACAAAACAACTCATATTTTAGTTGTGTTTGTATGCTCAGTATACTCTGATTCACAGACAAATGACTCATATTAACCAGTTCTTTTAATGAATTGTTCAAAAAGACCCAAAAGCCCAAGAGTTACTGGATTAAATCGGTTTGATGAAACTTTTGCTAACAGAATCTGTGAATGCAGTGACCAAATCTACTGTACATTTTACTAACTACTTCTGTCATTTCTGAACTAATGTCACAAAATGAAAATGCAATGTACTTAAGATTCTTGAAACTTAAATCAGTGCAGTACTAACAAGCATTTCATATGAAAACTTGTATATAAGGATAATTAACTAATTAAATAATCTTAATCTAATTAAATAATCTTAAATAATTTAACTAATTTATATTAATAAAAATATTTTAATTTTTAATAAAAAAAAAAATATATATATATAATCCTATTTTTTACATATACATTATTTTGTGTATTAATATTGTGACCGGCATTACTGACAGTAATGCTAAAGTTCATGTAAGTTTGGTTCATTTAGTAAATGATTCATCAGCCTGATTCAAAACCAGTAACTTGTTAATATGCGAGTCTTTTTACGTATTTGATTCATTAAAAGAATCTTTTAACAAGAATCATTTGTGTGTGAGTAAGATTACACTGGCTGTGGACACTTTCATTTATTGTGACGCTGGAGACCAAATGTCATTGTCTTATATGAAAATGCAGTTCAGCCACAGGTACCTTACAAGAGAAGCTCAGATCAAATCCTAAGAAGCCTTTACAAATATATATATGCACATGCAAACAGATTGTGCTACATAAGTGCATGTTTATGGATGTTTTATGTCAGATTTTGTTTTTCTAGTCATTGAATGACTGAGTCATAGATTTACACCCCAGCACAGGAATGCACTAATTCACGGATGGGAAAATCGATCACACGCAGTGCCTGGTCTGGTGTGTTGTGTGTACAGACCCTCTCCCATAGCAACAGACTCAGCGCTCCATGTTTCTCATTGTGTTCATTAGTAAGGAAGAGCTCCTTCCCACTCGTTTCTGGGATTGTTTCCGAAGTAAACATTGGACAGAGAGCTCTAAAACAATAGTACTGTTGCAGGAGGGTGATATAGTTGAGACAGTATACTTTAACACTTTTTGCTACTTTATTTAATGCAATTTTTTTTAATTAACTTATTTTTAATTTCTGAATCATGTGTCTTGTGGTTTGGACTGGATGCACAAACAACCAGTCATAGCCTTGAGTCATCAAAGGAAAATGTACTCCAATCAAGCAGAACATAAACACGATTGCACAAGACCCTCAGCAAAGATCTGTAACCTCATGCAACAAACATGCATGATGAATCATATATTCTTTAAAAATTACATAACTGTGTTAAACTTTTATTAGAGAGGTTTTTGTTGTGCATTTGTCTTGGCATTGATTTAGGAAACATGTTCACTGTCTGTTGGGTATTAGGATTTTTCCAACACTGTATTACAGTTCTGCACTGTATTCACAGTTGTTGTTGTTGTTGTTGTTGTATAAACTTTTAACACATTTAACACAATAAAAATCTCTATTCATGTGTTATTTTTAACTCTTTACATCATGTAAAAATTACCATATTTATGATTCTAACTAGGAAAAAAAACATTGCATCAAAGTGACCAAAACGTCAACTTACAGTACTAATGCACATTTTAGACTTTTACACTAATGCATATTTTACAACTTGCACTTTTGTGCTCTTTTTCTTCAGTTTTGCTATATAGAATGTTATACCAGTGTTTTGGTGTCATCACCAATAAAGCAGCACATGGATCTGTTTTGCTGTATCGAGCGCTGCCAGAATCACTTCCATAGTGTCATGCATGAGAATGCAGCATTACGTCATTGTTCAGAATTCAAAATCTGACTTGGATTTCACGGATTTAAAATCCGATTAGAATTTGAACCCGGCTGTGACGATGTCATAGTGGACTGCCTGCTTGAGCCGCTGATGTCATCGGGGTCTCCACTTCTCTACGGCTCTGATTTCTCTGGCTTTTTTGGATCGTTTTCAGTATGCATTAACTGTAACTTTCTTTTTCTGTCCTGCGAATGCTGGTATTCGCTTAGGAAATGCAAATATAGTCTTTACTTTCAGACCGAAAGCGTGTCTTTTGGGCACAGATCCAGCTCAAGGGATTCCTGTAATGATGTGTGATAAATTGGTTAGGAATTACTCCTGTTTTCATTTCAGTTTGATGCTCTACAACACTCTTAAAAACAAAGATTTCAAAAGGGGGGTTTTGCAGTGATGCCATAGAATCTTTCCATTATAATGAACCTTTTATGGAATGGAAATGTTCTATGTAGATTAAAGGTTCTTCATGGGACCGTCACTGCAAGTAAAGAACCTTTGATTTTTTTTTTTTTTTTTTTTTTTTTAAGAGTGAATGACAAATGTGTACCAAAGACAATAGATTTTTGAATCAGTAATGAAACTTTGCATTTATTGTTCTCAGAGAAGAACTTTCCCTGTAGATGCAACAAGTGCTAAAATTATTTTGGACTGATTTTATGGGTGATTAACATATAAGTGAATGTCATAAGCTTTTGTTGAAACTAAATGTACCGTCCTGACCTCAAGTCCTCCAGTACTTGAATGCATGATGTGAAGTTCAGGCAGTAATTGTTTCTGTGGAAAGTGTGATTGCATCTGCATGCTAGAGGATCATTAATACCATTACAACATCAGCATGCTGAACATTTCTCACTTGCGCTTTTATTTGTACCAGGTACAACGTTTTAATGAGAGTTTTGTGCATCTTTCTGCATTTATTTACATTTAATGTTTATGCATTTGGAAAATGCTTTTATCCAAAGCAACTTTACTGCATTCAAGGTCTACATTTCATCAATTCATGCATTCCCTGGGAATTGAACCCATGACTTGGTGTACAGTTTTTGTAAAACCCTAAAAAAAAAGTCTATCTAGTGAATTTAATTTTGTCTTAGTTATTTTTAGTGATTAAAAATGTTTAATCAAAATTTAAAAATTAAATTGCTTGCAATTTGAGCGTCTGCTAAATTAATAAATGTAATTGCTCTTTAAATGTCAGGGTTTTCCTAATCAGGCATTTTTTTTTTTTTTTTTTTAAGTCCAGGTCTGGCAAAGAAATGGAAATTAATAAAATTTCACGCAAAGTCATGCTCATTTCTACAAAGCTGTTCTGCAAATTCTAGAAATATAGAATATGTTTTGAAATCTTTTCATTGCATGATTTGTGTGCCAGTCTATTAATTTATAGAGTGTTTCTGTAAGTTGAATCACAGTATAAAAGTGAAAGCCGGAGAACATGATTCATTTGATGACTTCACGTTTGTAATCAAACAAACAACTCCTACCTGGATAGTGTGCTGATGTTCCCGGCTCTTTCTCTCTTTCTCTTTGCTTTATCCTTTTAATCTTTCTCCAGACAGGTTGGATGTTGTCGTCCCTGAAGTGAAAGTCATCACAGATCCACCACTGTCCTTTCTGTCCTTATTCTGTCCCTCTCTCTTGTTGTCTGTCCCCCGGTTTGTGTCCTGTCATAGAATGATGGGTGACAGTCTCATTTTGTGTCCTGGTGTAAATTGTTCTTTAAGTGTGGTTTAACTTCATTCGGTGTGTCCCAGCATGTGTCTGCATGTCCTGCTGGAGTCTCTGTCCAAATGATCCCGTGGCTGCTTGCTGTTAAATGTTCACTTTGAGTGTCATATTGATTTAGAGAGAGACGTCCTTAACTTACACTCATCTCCACTGAACACAGGGAACACTCTGCTGTGTCTCTTTCCCTCTCTTTCTCTCTCTCTCTCTCTCTTTCTCTCTCTCTCTCTCTCTCTCTCTCTCTCTCTCTCGCTCTCTCTTTCTCTCTCTGTCTCTCTCTCTCTCTCTCTCTCTCTCTCTCTCTCTCTCTCTCTCTCTCTCTCTCTCTCTCTCTCTAGTTTGTGGTAATGGTGTTGTTCTTGTTTGGCTCCGCCCCTTTCCCCTCCTGCTGGCACAGAAATAATGGTCATCACTATTGATACACTCTTAAAAATCAGTTGATTGGCATTGATGGTTCCGTAAAGGACCTTTAACATCCATGGAGCTTTTCCAGTGGAAAAAGATTTTTTAGATTGTTAAAATGTTCTTACACTAGGAAAAAATGGTTCTTTTAAGAACTGTTCACTGATAGGTTCTTTGGGAAACCAATAATGGCTCTTCTGTGGCTTTGATGGGGGAAAAAAACCTTTTGGAACCTTTATTTTTGGTTTTCGTCTATTCAAACATGATTCCACCCTCGAGTCTGTAAAGAGGCACCTTTAAAACATAAATCATATTTTTAATGGTGTCTGTTAAGGCATATTGTTCGTACTTGCTCATACTTGGTTGAGACTGTACAAAAATAAAACAAAACAAATATTATGAAATGTGTATAAAGTGCAGATATTTCTAAAGTGACAGCTGTGGATGATGTTTTGGCTCTTTTGAGCTCATTGTGTTCTCACCGAACTCTTAAAGCATGTTGTGAAAAGTCACATGAGAGAGATGCAGTGCCACTATGATACTGTGAATTGCTGTTATGTAATGAGAACCTCCTATTTGTTAACTTGAATGGGTCAAACTGATGGAAATGAATAATTACAAACTGGTTTATTACAACTCAACAACTTAGATTTTATTACTTTCTGGCACATCTAAAACTGAATGAACTTGAAATGACTTCAAACATTTGAAGTCATTTTTAGCAATTAAATTAAAGTCACCGCTGTGACCTTGACCATCATGTCTGAAAAGCCTGAAAAAGTGACTATTAATATTTCTTGTAACTAGGCCTGGGCGATAAAACGGTATCGATATTTATCGACGGTACTCCTTCATCGATAACGATAGAAAAAATGTTCGATATAGCCACGTTCAATGAGTGACGCACACAGCACACACAAACATGAACATGAGTGCTGTGCCTGCCTGTGATGAGGAGATTGTGAATAAAAATAATAATATTAGACAAATTTTAAATAAAAAATTGCATTTGAATGCAAAAATGGTACAGTCGAATGTTAGGTGTGCGTCAGGGAGCGTCATCAGTGGTGCGCGAGATGCGGTGATGATGATGTAAGTGACATTGTTGCATTTTAATGTTTTGTTAGTCTAGTCCACGAGACGCGCCCTGCTGTGTTATTCATTCAAAATATTAGAGAAATATAGTAGCTCAATGCTTAGAAGATCTTGATTAGGTTAAAACCAAAACCAAGCCATTCACACAGAACGCATATTCAGCGCATTTTTTAGACTGACAAATACGACTGCTGCACTCTTCTATACACAAGAGATGTATAGAAAGCCATGCAAAGTTAAAACAGTTTAAACGTTTAGAAAACATGTCGCGAATTTGTGGAGGTTTATTCTTTTTCACTGCGCCTCATATGTTTTCAAATGCAATCTGTGTGATCGGCGATTCGGCTCTTTCTTTTCTTTTTTTCTTTTTTTTTTATACAATGCATAAATACATGATGCTGTTTTGTTCATAATTGTTTATGTAATTTACATTGTTATTTAGCAGATGCTTTTATCCAAAGCGACTTACAAAAGAGGACAATAGAAGCAATTAAAATCAACAAAAGAGCAACAACATGTAAGCGATATGACTCATAAGTCATAAGTCTCGGTTAGCCTAACGCAGTACACATAGCAAGGTTTTTTTTTTTTTTTTTTTTTTTTTTTTTTTTTTTTTTAAGAAAACAAGTAGATAGAATATTGAAGAAAGAAAGAAGAAAAGATAAATTTACAAAATTACATTTGATTTATATATGTTAATTTAGACGTTATGCATGTTTTTTATGGACTTTTTGGATTTTTTATTCATTGAATTGACAATTTAATACGCTGCATTGTTTTGCTCATTACGCCCTCCTGTGGCCTCGGGAGACGAGCCAAAATTTCCCATAAAACTTATTTAATCTGCATATAACACATAAGAAAGGAGATATTTGCTTAAATTTTATTTTGTGTTTGACTGTTAAAACAAAAACAAAAACAAAATAGTTGTTTGTCTCAATAAATTGGGTAAATTAAAAACACAGTGGTTAAATTTAAAAAAAAAATTCTATTGCGCTTTGTTTTAAAAAAAAAAAGGTTATAAAAATGTCAATAATTATCAATACCGAACGATATGAAACATTATGTCATTGATACATTTTTTAGCTATATCGACCAGCCCTACTTGTAACTATAATAAATACATAATATGTATTTTCATGCTTATGTAATATGTATTATTGTAGTTTTTATTAGTTGAAGTAGTGTAAAAATGTTTAAAATTCCATGAACTATGAATTTGTGAATAGATTTTATATAGAACTGATGAATAGATTTGTTTTGATAAACTGGCCGTGATTGTGGGCAGACATCGCTTGTCTTTGGAAACCTGGTTAGTACCATACCTGCAAATTTGTCACCTTTTATACACTTAAATATGTGGTTCTTACATCGAAATAGGCCATTCATGTCGTTTGTGCACATCCAAGGAGTTTTTATTTGGTTATGCGAATTAATAACCTGAAGCAAACTGACTTGATAAGTTTCGATGGCATTTTGTTTTTCATCTTATATCTATATGATACAAAATATAGCAGTGTTTAAGCACAGCACTGCTTTGCTGCATTTCTGCTTTTCCGCATTTTTGCTTTTCCATAAGCGCCACCTACTGTCAGAGAGTGAATTTGGATTTTTAGCCTGTTTGCGTTTTTTTTTTTTTCTTCACATGAATTTTATATATATATATATAACACAAATAATAACTTATAAGGCTGAAATATGATATTTGTCACTTTATAAAACTTTGTTTTTGTCAAATCTTATTATTTGAACTGTAAAGTTGTTTAAATAATTGCTTTTATGGTCATTTTACAGTAAAATGTACAGAGAGTAAGACGTCATCTCTGCAGCTGACTAAAGGTCTTTGTTGGCTTTCTGTTTGGTGCATGTGGTTGTGAGTTATCTGATTATTAGTTGCTGATCCCCATTAGATGTTTAATATTTCTCAACATTTTTTGGCTGCATATTTAGTTTCGTACGTTTAGCTGATCTGTACGCTTGTAGAGTCCAGTATGTAAAACTTGTAAAACAACCTGTGAATGTTTATGGTTCAGACATGATCTCACCCCCTCCTGTCTGACAGATAGTCTGATTGACAGGACACACAGGTGAGCCAAATAAAAGAGGAGGATGTAGAGAGGTGATGTACTCTACTGAACTCGAAAAGCTCTTCCAGGAGGAGAGTGTTGATGTGTCTCAAAGCAATGTCTGTGGCGGCTTGCGATGCGGTCTTCATTATGTCCATCTTAATGCCAAATCTTGTGACCGGTTGGGTCTGCACCAGCACATTGTTCCTCACTGCTTGGGATTCCTGGGAAGTGATCAGCAGGAATGCCCGCTTTGTTCAAATTTTCATGTGGCTGCAGTCGCATTGCAACAAAAGAGCAGCTGCTGTCATCATTTTGCAATGTAATCATGCTTCTTTTTTTTTTTCTTTTTTTTTTTGCTTTGATTTAGAGTATGATGCATTGCAATCGATTATTTAACAGATAATTTCTGATGTTGATCATGTTTCTAATGCATTATACTCTTTAAAGGTATAACCAAATATAGGTGAGTGATTATTTTAATTAATGTATTATTAAATATAATTTGTTGTAACTCTGGTTACAGTTCACAATAAAACATGCTATTTTTAAGTTGTATTATAAAGCATTATAAATGCATTAAAATTATATTATTTTATGAAGTGGATAGTTCAGACTCTAAATTTGAATTAAATGAGATTATTATTATTATTATTATTATTATTATTATTATTATTATTACTACAATTACTTATATTGAACAATTAAATATATCAATAATTAAAATAACAATTAATAATAATAATAATAATAA
Source organism: Spinibarbus caldwelli (assembly GCA_039654775.1). Lineage (NCBI taxonomy): Eukaryota > Metazoa > Chordata > Actinopteri > Cypriniformes > Cyprinidae > Spinibarbus > Spinibarbus caldwelli. Next base: position 3,986,705 of record CM077222.1, on the reverse strand, counting down.
TAATAATAATAATATTATTATTATTATTATTATTATTATTGTTGTTATTATTATTATTCTAATAGAATTTTATCATAGGCAGTTAATTAAGAACACTCCTTTTTTATTGGTAAAATCACATTAATGTATACTTTAATATATACAGGCTTCATAGAGAGTATTATTGAAAACTCTTTGGAAGTGCTGTATAAATGGCATGTTTATAGTGTTTGCAATGAGTTTATGAGCTGATTTGAATAGGAAGACCTGGGATTTGGACTCATGAGTTTGAGCTGATGGTCTGAATTTTGGGGTGAAGTGTGTCCAACTGTTTCAACAACCCCTGCGGACAAAAAAAGAGACAGCCAATACAGACACATGCCCACACACATTCACACGCTCTTTCTGCTCACCTGTCAGAACAAAGACCTCTTTCTGTAACAAAGAGGCCCTTCAGCTAAGTATCTGAACTCTTGTGTTTACCATCTCTTCATTATATTTTATTACCGTTTCTCATAAATAAAGCAGCATAAAGGCATGGACCAGCAAGAACCTACATAGAAAACAACCTAGAAACTTCATAGAAACTTCCTGGCTGATTTTGCACGGGTCACATTTTGTTCAGAGTTTTGTTTTACAGGAATTGTTCGTCATTCTGATTCTCATTCTGGCTCTATTCATAACAAGATTACTGAAGGAAATGGGTGATGGGTGTTTCTGTTCCCGCTGACTCACTCGTTTGTCCTGCTGTGTGGTCTCACACACTTTCATGTGTCAGTCACTCTAACAATAGCATTTTAAGCCTCAAAAAGGGAGATCGCAGTCCACCCGGTGCTCATGGAAAACTCGACACAGCAGTCTGTGATGAAGGAGATGGTATTTTTCAGTATGAAAAGATTTATGTTGAAATTCCACAGCTGAGCTGAACTCCTGGGAGTCACTTGCAATTTGAACTGGCTTTGCAGCATGTCCTCGCTTTGTTCGGTGTAAATCTGTTGGTGAAAACAGCAGCACACTGCATGTCTACAGTAAATCTGCCTCATGCTGTTTTGGGCCACACAAAAGCACTGAGTGACTATTAAAGAAATAATTCACCTAAAAATTTGAATTTGCTGAAAGTGTACTCGTCCTCAGGGCATCCAAGATGTAGATGAGTTTGTTTCTTCATCAGATTTGGAGAAATTTAGCATTGCATCACTTGCTCACCAGTGGATCCTCTGTAGCCAATGGGTGCCGTCAGAATGAGTGTCCAAACAGATGATAAAAACATCATAAAAATCCACAAGTAATCCACACCACTCCAGTCCATCAATTAATGTCTTGTGAAGTGAAAAGCTGCAACTTTGTAAGAAACTAATGCATCATTGAGATGTTTTTAACATCAAACCCTTGCTTCTGGCCAAATTTTGAGTCCAGAATCAATAACAACACTTCCTCCAGTGAAAAAGTCCATCTCCTGTTGTCCTCTCACATCAAAATCCACCCACATATTTGTTTACGACTCTTTTGGCTTGTAAATGGTGCTTGATCTGTGCAGATTTATCTCCTTATTCAGACCAGATTTTAACCGGAGAAAGCATTGTGGATAGAGCACTCATATTTTAGCCAGAAGCAACAGTTAAAATGTCTTGATGGATTTGTTGCTTACAAACATGCAGCTTTTGGCTTCACAAGACTTTAATTGATGGACTGGAGTGGTGTGGATTATTTGTGGATTATTGTGATGTTTTTATCAGCTGTTTGGACTCTCATTCTGACGGCACCCATTCACTGCAGAGGATCCATTGCTGAGCAATTGATGGAATGCTACATTTCCCCAAATCGAATGAAGAAGCAATGTCATCTACATCTTGGATAGACTGAAAGTAATTTTTTAGCAAATGTTTATTTTTGGGTGAACTTTTACTTCAATTTCTGTGGGAACCAATGGGAAAGATTCTACACATCAGCGTGTTTTAAATGCCTAGTGTAGAGCAGACAGGATTTTGTGGTAGTGAGTTGATGTATTGAATTTGGAAAGTTAGGAGTTTTTAAATAGTTAAGTTGAACAAAAATATTGACCGTTCTAAAGTTTCTTGAAGTGAAGTGAAGTGATGCGATGTGTAGTGTACTGGGACGTGAACCCACAACCTTCTCTGTACAAGTCAGACTCTCTAACCATTAGGCCACAACTGGGAAATTTAAAATGGGATATAAAACGAATAAAATAAACAGGTGTTAATCTGATCCTTCTTGGATTGCTAAAAAGCAAAGTTGTTTCCGAGGCAGAGTGAGTTAGAGGCCTTTGTTGAATGACTAATTTTTTTTGCACTGTTGAATCATTCACAGTAAGACGGGAATATGTATTAAGAAAGTAAATATTCGATTTTGCATGCAAAGGAACAAGCAGTGTTGTCTTTGCCAAAGCACTGCATTTGTCCATACGTTTCCTGTTTTCTGTTCCTGTCAGTAATAAATAAGGTTGAAGTCAAAGGCAGAAGCTTAGGATGTGCTTGTAGCGCAGCCGGTGATGTGAAGCTTCGAGTGGATTGCGCAGCTTTTCCTTCGATGTTGTGCCGATGGGATCATAATTTGGCAGCAGATGCTGTTTTTAGCCTCAGCTGTAAAACAGGATGAGGTAAGAGCTCAGACTTACAGTAAATCTAAAAACATTTAGGAAATCACACTGAGAAATGGACATTGTCATAAAGCAGCGTTATTTTCTTTTTCCTTTTAATGTTGTGGGACAGTGTTTGGGGTCTGTTTCAGAGAAGTGTCCTTTAGCCCCTAACCTAACGGGACGTGGCTAATATTGGTGGTCCACCCGGAACCACAGGGGTAAAAGGAGAGCTGGTTAATGTCCTCTTGAAAAGTCTCACCTCATCCCATCATTATTTTAAATTATCCAACATGTGTGCCTGTATCATCCGGTGTTATTTTAGTATCATTTATATGCTGATTTTTTATAAAGTATTTAAATTTAGCTTTTATTTTTATATTTTCAGTTCTAATTTTAATTTGCTGCATTTTTACTTAACCACAATTTTTAATTTGTATTTGTATATTTACTATGCGCTTTTGATGTGATGTATATTAAATGTAATATATAATTTATTATTATTATTATTACATTTTTATTATTAGTTTCATTTAAGTTTTTCAAAACAGTTCTTTTGAATTATAATATTTCACAATATTACTGTTTTTGCTGTATTTTTGATCAAATGCAATTAAATGCAGGCTTTGTGAGCAGAAGAGACTTTTCAACAACATCTTCCTCACCCCAAACGTTTTTAGTCATCCTACAAGTTTATAGTGTAAGTGACCCCATAAGCCATTATTTGTGACGTCCTTCTTCTTTATAAATTGAAGCTAAGAAAAGGGAAGACGTCTGTCATCAGGACACTCTAGAGGAATGTAAGACCTGAAAGGAAACTCGCCAGGACCTTTATTTTACAGAGCGACCCTTTCCCTGTGACCTCTGATCAAAGACGCTTGTAAAACAGCAGTGTGTACACACATCCTAATGAGCTGCTTTCTGTCCTCCTCCCCTTTCTCACGCTCTTTTCATGTTGAAGTTCAGTCTCAAAATACTTAGGCCAGCTATGTTATTTGTGGCCTTCAACGGGTTATTTCATACAGAAACTCTAAATTATCACAGTTCGGCTTTGTATGGATGAAGTGGTTGACCAAAATTTACCAGTAATTTCTGTTTTGTCCTTTTTGTCCATTTATTCCTGCATTTTCCACCAAATTGTGGACTTACAATGAAAGGTTTTTTTTTTTTTTATAAACCAGTCAAGAGTGAGATCTTGAGAGGTCAGTCTTAAATTACAGAGTTTCTGCTTACAAACATCCAAGAAAATCAGAAAAGATCATGTGTGTCCAGTGGAACGTTGTAATTAAATAAAAAAATAAATAAATTTAGACATAGACAAACATGCTGTTCATTTATCTTTTCCCAAGTCAGTTTTATTTTAACATCACAATTGTTGTTGATATTTTAAATTTGTTTTTATTTGAGATTTTTATTTAGATTTTATTTTAATTTTAGGAATTTTGTTTTATATGTTTGTTTTAGTTAGTTTTTTAAAAAATTTTATTTATTTATTTTTTTACATGTCCGTATAATTTAGTATTTAGTTTTGTTATTTTAACAAAGTAAACAAATGAGAAATGTTGCCTTGGCAGCTAGATGATATAAAATACATTTTATTTCAGTTTGTTTATTTATTTTTTCCAAGTAATGTTTTAGGGTATTTCATAGTTTCATGGAATCATTTCACGGTTCTCTGATGTTGATTAATGGTCACATGACATAAAACTGAACAGACTAAATATTTAATCTTGTTAATTATTTACCTGTTCAGTTACATATCATGTGACCATTAATCAACATCAGAGAACCATGAAAATGCAAGTGTGTGATTAAATTATTGAAATAATAGGCCTACCTTAAAATCTTGGATACTTCAAGTACACATTTTACATCTAAGAAGTTCGGCTGACAAAAAAGTTTGGGAAGCCCTGATCTAAACAGCAAGCGATTGTCTTGACTGGAGATCTTAATGAACATTTCTATTGTTTAACGTACATTAAATTTCCAGTGTAATCCAAGAACATAAAGCAACATGCATAAACATACTGTCTGCACATTAGACATGGCATATATATTCTTCCTCAGCAATTAAACTTCCAGCGCTGTGTTTATGTTTTGACTGTGAGCTTTGCTTCTATTTCACCCAAATGTGTAATTTCTTTTATAGTGAACACTCAAGCGTGCTGGGGATTGTTTTATGAGTAGGGTCTCCTCTGGTTTCTGAGGACCGTCCTCCCTAAATCCCCTCCATGTGCTGAGACCATCATACTCGCTTTATTTTTATTGCCCCTCAACCAGAGTCCCAGTCGTCTAATGGTGCTCGTGGTGCGAAAAGTGCAGTAAAACTCTCACCAAGTAGACTTAGAGACTGGCTGGTTGTTTCACACCAACAAACATCTCTCCGTCTTCTATCCAGTGTGAAAATCAAAGTTTAACCACCTGAAATTACCTTTGGCTCTTTATTTAGCGAGCGCTACTGTGCCTGCTTGTTTTTTAATGGCGAGAAAACCATCCAAGCGTGATGTCAGCTCATTAGCTGAGCATGAACCCAAACAAACCTGTTATTATATCCATCTTCATCGAACACCTTCATGCTGGAAACACTGGAAAGATCAAACCATGTCCATTACGCCTTCAAATGGGAATAAAATTGCCCCTCGGCTCATTTGGCTCCACATGCCAGGCTAATTCATTGCATGTGGGTTTTCTGGTTTAATTTGTTTTCGTATCTTTCGAGATGCAGCTGACAGGAGGAAAACCTGCGACTGATCACAAGTGCTTGGACACAAATGGTTGTGTAGAGTCAAAATTTGTGCCGTTGACCATTTCAGAGCAGTTTTGCTCCCTTGACCCTCGTAACACACACTCAAACAATCACTTGACAGCTCAGACTTATTACCTCAAACATCTCACACCCCTGTAGAGTCGTAACACTCAGTCAGTCTGCGGTAACTTGTCATCGTGCTAATCAACACCGTTACAATGTTACGCTCAAACGCACACACCTGTACCGATAGATGCGCTGACCAAAGGGACTTTGTTTTGTTGAGGAATAAAGCTTTGATTAGACTACACACAGTTCCAGATTGAATGTGAAATCTTTAGGACTGACTGCTATTGTGCAAGTGATGAAATCGTGACATCATGCTTGGATGGTTTTCGCACCATTAACAAACAAGCAGGCACGGTAGCACTCGCTAAGTAAAGAGCCAAAGGTAATTTCAGGTTGTTAACCTTTGATTTTCACTTTGGATAAAAGACAGGGATCGGATTGTTGGTCTTTAAAGACCTTTAAAGTGTTTTAAAGCATCTAAGAGGAATGAATTTCAGTAAAGACATTGCAAAATGTTAAAAGTTGTTTTCCGTGTGGAAAGAACTTTGTCTGCTCGTCTGTTGTTGTCATTTCTAATCTAAGGCACATGAGATGACAGGCTTTACTGTGTTTTACTCATTCATGTGCATTTGAAATCACTCAAGCATTCCCTATTGTTTTATAGCAAATGATATGCACAATTTAGAGAAACTGAGTGAAGATTAATGAATTTTGTTGTTTTTGTAGTCACATTTTAAATGGCACAGATTTCTATGCCATAGAACAGGTAATTGCGACTTTTTAATCATGCAATTCAAACTTTTTTTTCACAACTCTTGAGTTTATGTCTCATAATTCTGACTTGTATTTAATTCGCAATTGTGAGGGGAAAAAAGTCAGGCTTGTTTCCACATCAGAAAAAAAAAAAAAAAGATAATTCATACTTTTTTAATCTCTCAGTTCTTTTTCCCTCACAGTCATGACTCACAATTATCTCACAATTTTTACTTTTTTCTTCAGAATTTCAAGAAAAAGTGAGAATTGCGAGATATAAATTCAAAATTGCAAGAAGAAAAAGTCAAAATTGCAAACTCAGATTTGTGAAAAAAAAAAGTGTCTGAATTGCAAGATTGTGTCAGATTTGCCTGAAAAAAAACTCAGAATTGCGAGGAAGAAAGTCAGAATTGCAAGGAAAAAGTCAGAATTGCAAAATATAAACTTAGGGCCAGTTTTACTAACAGCTTGCGCCAGTGTAAACCATCTTTTGGCGTTAAAATAGTACTGTCAGGTTTACTAAAGACGCGCAGTGAAGAATTAGCACTGAAAAGGTGTGGACACAGTTATTTTTGCACCTGACTTTGAATATGCATTTGCAGGAGTTTCCCTTTCAGACGCAAAATTTATGGGCAGAGAGTATTCAAATGAATCACGTAATGAGATTTTACTAATGTTTGCACTCGTCAAATTACTGGCATTTGCACCATTATTTAACGCCCAAGAAAAGTATGTTTGAAATGGCTGCAATTATTGTTGCTAGGAGACGGCACCGCAGAGAAGAGAGATCGCGTGGTAGAAGGGAGAGGATTTTTTTTCCACACGTATTAATTTATTTGGAATGCAAGAAGAACACGAAAATATCGTTTGCCAAGTCATGTTATTTTTAATTTGCTTCAGGAAATAAAAGACGACTTGGAACCCTCAACTAGGAGTCACGCAATACCAGGTCTATCAAAACTTCTTGCAACTTAGCTTCATTTTTTGGCCTCCAGTTCTTTTCAATGTACTGTGGCTTCTTTATTCTTTATTTGTGACTGCTCTAATTTGTGCTGTGCTTGGTATATTGTGTTGGTTGATATGTAAATGAGATGTTGCGTCTCTGTTCTTTAATTTGCGCATTATTAGTAAATCACCTGCAGAAATTTCCACACCCATCGGCGCTGTTTTGGAATTGCGCTCTCGCGCTAATTTGCCCTGTTTAGTAAAACTGGCCCTTGGTATTGTAAGAAAAATTGCAAGATATAAACTCAGAATTGCAACGAAAGAATTGTGAGTTAATATTTTATTTTATTTTTCTCTGAAATGCAAATTTATGTCTCACAATTGCTCAGAATTGTGAGAAGTCTGAATTATGAAAAAAGTCACAATTACCCTTTTTAAGCTTAGATTTCAGGCTACATACATATGTTGAGTTTGAAAAGATTTCAGACTGTTTTTTCCCTGCTCAGTTGTTTAGACTACAAAAAAAAAAAAAACTCTTGTTTTCTGCCAGCGTCTTGCGGTACACCGGCTAATCGATAGTATAAATGCATTGTATGTGAGTAGTTTATCTTGTGTTTGCTGTTGCTCTGGGTGAATCTTTTAGTTTTTCTGATTGTCATGATGAATTAAGTGTGATGAGCTGCATTCTTACAGGCCCAAAGCTGCCGGCCACAAATCCCAACAGCTGTCAGCTGATCTTACACAATTCCCACCACAGTCCCGCGAGCCCTCCTTCCCTCCAGACTAACCGCTATAAAATCACATCTACCTTATCCGCGTGTGGGATGTCCAGCTGGAAGCACTGAGTGCTGATCTGTGTATGGTTATAAAAATCAAGAACAAATGTACAGCAATTAGAAGCCGATCTTTTGGAACGGTCTGGAGAGCTGAGTTTACGTGGCCTGTCATTAACACGCTTTTTCCCAGCGGAGGAATGACTGCATGCAACGTTATACGGATTAGCCTTAATGAAGTTTGTATGTTGTGAACATGATGATGTTTCGTTGCGGTGTAGTGGTTGTATTTAGACTAAATAGTTTTGGGATGATTGTGCTTGCAGCTGCGTGGCTAAACTGTAAAATTACTGTGGATTACGCCAGCTTTTGCAATGCATAAAATAGTTGTTGTGGTGTTTTTAGTGTTTCTAATGCAAGTTCTTTAGTCATGGTATTAATGATGACAGTTTTATAATCCACCTACTTTTATCATCCCAGTAATTCATTTTTAAAACCAGTTACAGTACTGATGAAGGATTTTTAAAGTTCTTTCTCAAAAGTTTGACTTCCTTTAGTTTCTTTAGAGGATTTGGAGTTTATTTGGTGATTGACAGGTGCTTCTGGTGACCTCTATGACCCTCACTGTGTTTCAGCGAGTGATTGAATAGAGATTTCATTTTCAGTTTTTCCTTTTTTTGCATTTGTGTCTAAATTAGTCAGCGTGAGCATTTATATGAGCAGAAACATTAAGCAATTATCCTTGAAATTCCTTCACCTAGTTTGGTGTTGCCAGTCACCTAGTTTGGTGTTGCAGTATTTCCTACATGCTCACAGCAGCATGTCTGTGGATGGATTGGCAGTAGTATGTAGCAAGCCAAGTAATTTAACCAACTGAAATCTAAGTCGCTCTTGACTGCAGATCTTCCTCTGTGCTGCAGCTCTCAAACTTCATTCTCTATTCTTCTTATTAATATTCATGTATGACACATGCAAGCATTAATAGTGTCAGAATGCTTATATTTGGCTAAATATCCCTTTAAAGATGTGAAATGGACCGTGTTTTGGACCACACACACACACGTGACTCTGTCCATTGTCTGTTTTATTCATCACCTTCTGTTCTCTCTTGCTCTTTTACTTATTTTCTTTTTCTCGTCAATCAGTTTTCCTCTGACTGCTGACCATTGTGTCAGGTAAATGTTGTGGTCTGGAATGGACGTTTGGCAGAGCTCAGTCCTTTTGGCTCAGAGCTGGTGTCCGTTTATCTGCAGCAGGGGAGCCGTGTCCAGTCCTGGGCCGGCACCTTTATTGGATTGATTTATGATTATAGGACAGGGGCTTGCCAAGCCACGCTGCCCCTGCTTGGAAAGTTTGTTTATTTATTATGTTTTGGTGGTGATGTGAAAACCAGCGGCAGCGTAATGAGCTACTTCAGAGGTCACTCAGATACTTTAGTGTGGAGCCACAGTGAGGAACCGCCTCATAGTCTTAATCTGGTGAGGTTTCGAGTGACGCTTTCTAGATGTAGCCACATGAGAAGGTCATTATCTGTGGGTAAGATCACTGGTGATGTCACGGTGACTTAAAGGAACAGAGGTCAAAGTGAGGAAATTCAGTAAATCTAAGATAACTGAGATAAACATACTGCGTATAAACACAGATAATTGATCAAAACTTGATTTTCTGGATTTGTGATTTCTGTCAAAACTCTGGCATTGCAGTTAAATGATTCAAAAAAAATTATGCTTTTAATGTTTTCTATGCCTTTTGTTGTGAAATGTTTTAAAGGACAGTTTACATGATACTTTACTTGCAATTTTGCCACCATAAAAGGACAAAAAAAAATAAAAAAAAAATAAACAGTAATTGGTGGCTGCATACTTTTAACATACAAAAGTTCATACATGCAAAAGTTGAAAGAAATCTTTTTTGATCGCCAAGGCTTCATTTATTTGATCTAAAATATAGTAAAATCAGTAATATTGTGAAATATTATTACCATTTAAAGTAAGTGTTTCGTGTGTTCAAAGCTGAATTTTCAACATCATTACTCCAGTCTTCAGTGTCACATGATCCTTCAGAAATCATTCTAATATGCTGATTTGCTGCTCAAGAAACATCTGATTATTAGCAATGTTGAAAGCAATTGTTTTCTGATTAGTATTTTTGTGATGCATTATTTTCAGGAATCTTTGATGAATAGAAAGTTCAAAAGAACGGCATTTATTTGAAATAGAAATTTTTTCTAACATTCTAAATATCTTTACTGTCACTTTTGACCAATTTTTTGCTTCCTTGCTGAATAAAAGAATGTATTTCAAACTAAAATGTTTTGAATGGTAGTGTATATATTGTAATCTGTTGAAAACTTCTCCCCAGCCACTGATCCACGTCGTACCTTTCACACCAAAGGGTTTAATGCCAAATCTTTCTCTCTTCCATCTTTTCTGAGAAACCAGTAAAAACACTCTGAACTGCTTAGCAACCACATAGCAACATTCTAAGAACAATCTGAACACCTTAGCAATTAGTCCATAATCCATAAATCCAAAAAAGGCGTGTTATGGATGCTTGAGTCATAAATTAAAGACTTATGTCATTAAATAGACTGTCTGAGAACCTCTACAATGTTTATTTGTCAAGTTCATAGTGATAAATAACTCTAACAAGAACAATATGCTTCCTCTCAATCCATTTTGTCCAAGAAATGTGTTTTGTGACTCATCTGATAAGATTTTGAGTGTTTACATGGAGATGTACAGCCTCAAAACAAACCACTACATCATATCCTCTGCAGTCCAAACATGTCTCCTCATTGCTCTCTCTCTCTCTGTCCTCATCGGGATGTTCGCAGAGACTCTGTTTTAGCATGTGATGTCAGACTGAGCTGATAATTGCTCATGAAGATGATAATGCGTTCTGAAAGGAGCTCATGCTTTAAAATCAACCATAAAATGGGCTCACTTGAGATAATTGACTGGAGAATAACATGACGTCCCTTCTGTCCACTTTTGCGTAGATTGCAGTGGAGCGGTTGTCTGATTCACTGCAGGTCCTTCCCAAAATCCACAGGCACAGTTGGTGTTTATGTGCATTTCTGTCCCTTCCAAAACAGGGTTCAAAATGAACGAATTGTTCCTTTTTTTGTGGTGGTGCCCTCAATAGAAAAACTTAGTATGTTATTTATCCCTAAAAGGTGTGCCTTAATACCTTGATGTAATAATATGTGCCCTTGATTTGTAGATGAGTTACAAAGGTATACACTACTACATTTGGATTTAATTTCAGACAATATTCACTCAGAAATTGCTAGTAGATTTCACTAATAATTACAAAGAAACGGCAAGTAACGTTGAATTAAACATGAAATTTTGACGTAGAAGGACTGAAATAGTGTTTTCTTGTAAAACTTCAGTAATTTTTGTTTTATTTACAACTTCTTCACAAGCTTTTTTGTCAGCTGAACCTCTTTGACATGAAATATTTTCTTGAAGTACCTCAAACTTTTTTTGGGGTAAATTTTAAACTTTTAGTAAATTTTTAATTATTTATTTTAATTTGACATTGTGAATTTATTATTATGATAATTAATTATTAGCATTAGTTTGGAATACCTGTCCTAAATGTATATATTTCACATTTTTATAATAAGAGCAGTATTTATCTGACACAGTACAATGAGGATTATTATATATAAATGTTTTTTACATTTTATATTCCCAATTCAAATTTTTGTCAGCCGAACCTCTTTTATATGAAATATTTATTTCAAGTCCCCCTTAAATGTTAAGTTTTTACGTCCAAAATTTAATATTTCAGTAAAATTTGAACATAATATTTCAGTAATAGATTAGTATTTTAACATAAGTAATAGATTAGTATTTTAACGACACATTAGCTCTAATAACAGTTAATGGTGGTAATGCAGGTAAATAAAAAATTTAAAAATAAAATTAAATATTTATATTTAATATAAAGTATTTATTTGTATATATTTTATTTTAAAGTTATTTATTTTAATTTGACATTATTATGATTTATATAATTAATCAATTTAGTTTAGGAAACCCTGCCGTAAAGGTATATATTTCACATTTTTTTTCAATCAGAGCAGTATTTATCTGGTGTAGTACAATGAGAATTGTTATATAAATTATTAAAAAACATTTTTGAGTAAGTTAGTAGTGTTACTATTTTTAGTTAGTGACACTGGTTTGTGTGTATGAGCTCACTGCCTGGCAGCAGTTTTGTCCAACTCTTCCACACTATATTTCCTGTGCTAATGTTCATGTTTTAAGATGCTTCAGTGCTTATAAATTATCAAAACTGCCTTTTCTATCGATGGTCTATGTATTTCAGTGTTAGATTGCTTCATGCATGTGGTTAGGACTGCCAGTTTTTGCTGATGATTAATTTTTATACGTATAATTACGATTAACAATTTAAACATTTCATTAGTTTGTCACATGCATGCGTGATTAAGCATAAGAAATTGTCCCAAGTATATTATGAGGCTCAGAACATAGATGAAAAATCCAGAGAGTGCCTGCATTGCAAGCCAGACTTGAAGTACATCATTTTTCAAAGACAGTAACTTGTGCAGACATGTAGCTATAAAACACATCAGACAAAAGGCCGTTTCTCACAGCTGAGGAAAAGCACTGGATGAACAAAACCAGAGCTCGTCGCATGTGCAAAGACCTGGTTTGTGTTGGACGATCAGCCTTGGAAGCAAATCACAACTTCGTGAACTTTGCTTCAGCACGTTTTCACAATCTCTTTGGGCACACGTCTCTGATTGTGTAATATGAACAACACATGATGCAGAGCTGTGCTGTCCAAGGTGAATGTTGCAATAGAAGGAAGGAACGGTGATGTACTGTTCGATCCGTCAGGTTTTCACCATGTGCTTTGAGACTCTGTTATGTAAGATGCCACACTGCTGCCTTTTAAGAGCACCAGAGAGCTTCACCCTGATCCTGTTTAGTCTGAACATCTCATCAGTGAGTCCTTCAACAGGTTTTTCCTGGAAAAACAAAAGATAACCCCAGACAGAAGACGAGCTGTAAACTCCGATTCGATGTTTGTAGTTGCTTGTGCAACATGTCTATACTTTCCCACAACCTTCATCTGATGCTGTCAAACTGAGTTTCCATCTTTATATTTAACTCGAGCGTTCAGGTGAATCTCACAAAACCTGCTGATAACACACTGAAATAAAAAGGAAATAGGAAATGATGTGTTGCACAATTTTCATGACTTTGTGCTTGGATACAGGCAGACTTTGGTAATACAATGGCAGGGATGCTGATTGTCATGTTGAGCACTGATGTCATCGTGTGGATGAAGCCATGGAGTGACTCAGATTGTGTCAAGGCTGGTCGTCCAGCAGTGTGTGTGTGTGACTGAACTGGATGTGTGGAGATGTTGTGTTCGCAACCGATCTACTTCAGTTATGTTTCTGATGTTTTATTGCTATATTTGGACAAAGGCGAAGCAGATGTTACAGTTAGGTCCATATATATTTGGATACAGGCACTGTTTTTATTATTTTAGCTGCTGACCAAAATATATTCAAGTTTGTAATGGGGTTATAGTGCACACTCTGAGCTTTAATTTGAGGGTATTCTCGTCTAAATTGGAGGAAAGGTTTAGGAATTACAGCCCCCCCCCCCCTTTTCAAGGGACCATAAGTAGTTGGACAGTTGACTCAAAAGCTGTTTCATGGACAGACGTGGGCTATTCCTTCATTATTTCTACATCAGTTAAGCAGGTAAAGGTCTGGAGTTTATTCTAAGTGTGCCATTTGCATTTGGAAGCTGTTGCTGTGAACCCACTTCACGCAGTCAAAGGAGCTCTCCATATAAGTGAAACAGACGATTGTTAGGCTTCAAAAACAAAACAAATCCATCAGAGAGATAGCAGGAACATTAGGAGTGGCCAAATCAACAGTTTGGTACATTCTGAGGAAAAAAGACCACACTGGTGAGCTCAGCAACATAAAAAGACCTGGATGTCCACGGAGGACAACAGTGATAGATGATCGGAGAATCCTCTCCATGGTAAAGAAAAACCCTTTCACAACATCCAGCCAAGAGAAGAACACTCTCCAGGAGGCAGACGTGTCACTGTCAAAATCTACGATCAAGAGAAGACTTCACCAGAGCAAACACAGAGGGTTCAACACAAGGTGCAAACAAGGCCAGATTAGACTTTGCCAAAAAACATCTAAAAAAAAGCCAGACCACTTCTGGAAAAGCATTCTTTGGACGGCTGAAATTAAGATCAATCTGTACCAGAATGACGGGAAGAAGAAGGAGAAGGCTTGGAACAGTTTATGATCCAAAGCATACAACATCATCTGTGAAACATAGTGGAGCAGTGTAATTGCATGAGCATGCATGGCTTCCAGTGGCACTGGGTTTCTGGTGTTCAGTGATGAGACAGAAAACAGAAGCAGCCGGATGAATTCTGAAGTGTACAGGGATATACTCTCTGCCCAGATTCAGTCAGATGGAGCAAAGCTGATTGGGCGGCGCTTCATAGTACAAATGGACAATGACCCAAAACATACAGCAAAAGCAACCCAGGAGTTTTTGAAGGTAAAAAATTGGAATATTCTGTAATGGCCAAGGTCAATCTCCTGATCTCAACCTGATTGAGCTGCATTTCACTCGCTGAAGACAAAACTAAAGGCAGAAAGACCCACAAACAAACAACAACTGAAGTCAGCTGCAATAAAGGCTAGGGCTACTGCAATAGACGGTGTTGATGGTTTTACCGGTGTGAAGCCGCAACACCGGTTATGCCACATGCCCACCGTGGCACCGCCCCCACCATCGTTTTGATTTTTTTTATAGTAATAAAAATCATTCAGTTCAGTTAAAGAATGGACACTACAATTAAATCTGAATGCGGCTGTTCAATGCAGCGTGTCGCAACGACAGTCGCATCACAGATCAGATTTCATTTATCACGTGAGGAGAAGCTGACAAGAAAAGTGAGCTGAGACAGACAAGACGATGGCAGAAGAGTTTTCGAAACAACATGCAAAAGCGCCCAATTTATTTAAATATGTGTTTTGTTTACAGCACAGAAAAACATGATTCTTTAGATGAACATCTCCATCTGTTTTGCTGAGGGCAAGCAGCCTGCAGCAGTTTATCCAGAGTACCATAAATAAGCTGATGTGTTAAACTAACCCTCCAGGTCGTTTGCTCAAATAATGCTCGTGTAATCACTAGCAGGGCACCATTGTTTGACTGCATAGTTACGTGCAGGATTTTTGCCTTGTTTTATATATTAGTCTGATTTATGCTTTTATTAGATTGTGAGGACTTCCTTTCTCAGTTTAAATCCAGCCATGTGATTTTCATTGAAACATTTAATTTGCTAGAGTACCAGCCACTTTTTCCCCTTTGCATGAATCAGTAGAGAAGATAAACTTTCCTTGAGTTAAATCTCATCTAAGAACGTCCAAAGAAAACTGCCTTACTGTTCCTAGACATTATATTTACACAAAGGTTATTCACAAATGCAGGTCCAAAATTAAGCTTGCAACACCTGATAGCTGAGAAAATTAGTCCTCTTAAATATATATAATAGGTAGGTAGGTTGGTTGGGTGCTTGGTTGGTTGGTTCATTCGTTAATTCATTAGTTGGTTGGTTGATTCTTTGGTTTGTTGGAACTTGGTTCTTTTGTTGGTTTGTTGGTTGATTCATTGATTGGTTGGTTGATTGGTATGCTCGTTGTTTGGTTGGTTGGATCGTTCATTGATTGGTTTGTTGGTTAGTGGATCAGTCAGTTCATTCATTGGTTGGTTCATTGGTTGGTTGGTTGGTTTGTTGGTTCATTCGTTGATTCGTTAGTTGGTTCTTTGGTTGGTCGGTCAGTTGATTGATTTGTTGGTTGACTGGTTGATTCATTTGGTTTGTTTGTTGGTTGGCTCGTTGATTTGTTCATTGGTTGATTCATTCATTGATTGGTTGATTGGTTCGCTCGTTGGTTCTTTCGTTGGTTGATTTATTTGTTGGTTGGTTGGTTGGTTGGTTGGTTGTTTCATTGGTTGGTTCCAAGCAACTTGCTGGAACCAACCAATGCTGTGTACAATGCCATAAGGGGCTCCACTGTGGCACAAATTTATTATCAATTAATTTATTATACTTTTATTTATTTGTTTGTTTGTTTGTTTGTTTGTTTGTTGTTTTTTTTATTCATTTATTTATTGTATAGAGCTGAGCTACTTTTTATCTGAACAATGCTGTGTACACTGGCATAAGAAACACCACTGCGGCGCAGGGGTCCCAGCCCTGTGCGTGTGTGCATTACTGAAACCCATCTAATAGTTTGCAGGAGGCCATGCCATCTCCTCCACAGCAATGCCACATACTTTATGTTGCCTCATACATCTGCTCTCACTCTCCAGAGACCTCAGCTGTTTGGGTGGAAACCATTTTTTCATTCTTTCCACAGCTGAACAACTTCAGTCACTCCAGTGGTTCTCAATGAGGATCACTTAAAGGGGTCCTATTATGTACTTTTACAAAGTCTTGATTTCCTTTTAGGGGTGTACTAGAACATGCTCTCATGTTTGGTGATTCGAAAAACGCATTATTTTTCACATAATTTACATTATTACAATATCATTCTTCCCCGTCTGGCACAGACGGCTCGATTAGTTCCGGTGTTCTGTCGATTTGTGCTACCCTGTCAGATTTTGCTACCTCCCATTAAAACAGTGGGTAGTACAATTCGACAACGAAAAATGCTACCTGTCAAATTATGTTGTATTAATGTCTACACCTACCACAACCCTAAATCTACCCTTACAGTAATGCACATACAGTAATTACATGTTATATTCGCGGCTGTGGATAGAAGGGATACAGCTACCGGAAACCAACAATAAATAATTTTTTCTACCTATTAGAGTGTGTTTTATTAACGTCTACACCTACCCCAACCCTAAACCTACCATTACAGTAATGCAGATACATTAAATATTGTTGTTCAGCGTGAGAAAAAGGATGCAATGTTGATGTGCGCATGCGCAGTAAGCCGTGGTAGGAAGATCTGACGGGTAGGATAAAATGTTACGACACCGGGTTTGGTGAAGGCCCACCTTCCGAAAAACAAAATGTGTTGTGATTGGTTAGCTGTCCCAGTGCGTTGTGATTTGCGAACAGCTAGGCAGAATGACTAAAAGCAAATTCATTCTCTGCCAGCAGGAGGCGCTGTTGAAGTGGTAAAGATCAAGGTTTCCCCAGTAACGCTGTACACAAAGCAGAGCTCCGCTCACAAACACTGCTTTATCAGGCATTACATGCAAGATGAAATGAAAATGACATCCAAAATTTTCTGAAGACAGTTGGTTTCCTTCAGAAATACAGTGATATAAAAACACCCGCACCGGGTTTCGATTTTGAAATGTGCATTCGAATTTCCGTAGGCAGGAATTATTTTAATGATATTCTAATTGGCCACTTTGTGATGTCACAAATACCGGAAAACAACTTTGTAGTCCAAACGAGCCGTTCGTTGTAGTTCTTGAAAAGGATTTTTTTTTTAAACTAAATATCTCCCTTTGGAGTGGACTTTGAGATTTGTAACTTTGTAGATCTTTTTTTATGCCCAAACATATGCACTACACACTGACAAAAATTCAAAAAGTGGAAAAGCATAATAGGACCCCTTTAACACATCTGAAGGCCTTTCACTCTTCGTAATTTGTCTCGGCTTGTCTTTTGAGTTTAATTCAGATTATGGATTGTATTTGGCTGCATGTGTTTTAGTTCATAATAGAAGTTAAACTAGATAAAGTTTTATTAGAGTTATTTACCCAAAGAAATTATAATTTTACATAATATGCTCACCTGCGTGTTATTACGGTCCTGTGTTGTTTTCCTTCCTCTATGAAATGCAAAATTAGATGTAAGAATGTCCCGTTTACACCACATAAAAACATGTTTTTGTAAATCATAATTATGGCAAATTCATAGAGGGAAAAAGTCTTAATTACGAGATAGTCAAAATTATGTGATACTTTTGTGAAAATTATGAAATAATAAATTGAAATTAAGAGATTAAAAAGTCATAATTATTACATAAAAGTTGAAATTATGTGATAAAACTACTAATCGAGATAAAATGCCAAAATTATGAGATACTAAATCATAATTTTGAAATAATAAATCAAAATTAAGAGATTGTCATTGTAACGGGGTTAACGAGATGTGAGGCGTGCGGATCCATGTGCAAGCTTTTATTTAGAAACATAGTCAAACACAGGCAGGGTCAAACATCAGTAAACAGATATGTTGAGGGCAAGACACAAGTATTCCGAGAGCATGCGTGGGTCGTCAATCGGCGAACAACATCCAAAAGGCTTGACAAGAGGGGTAATCCGAGAATTCGAGCAATAATCCAGGCAGGGGCAAACAGAGTCCAAACGGCAAGACGATAGGGCAATCCAAAAATACAAAAGCAAGAATCAAAACACGGATAAACAGGCTAGGCAAGACTAAGACCATGAATCTAGGAGTGGCTCCGTAAAGTAGCTATCACCTATGACTGCTATAAATGCTAAACAATACTCGGCGACCTGAACAAGGAAGTCCATGGTTTATGTAGGGTGTGTGATTATGTGATGGGTCTCAGGTGTGCGCGTGTGATTAGTGAAATGGCTGCTGGGAAATGTAGTCCGGAGTGACATGTAACAGTCTGTGTAGTGTGAGAGTCAATGTAACGGAAGAGTGACCTCTGGTGGCAAGCAGTTGCAAATCCATGGACCAGATTCATGACACTCATAATTATGACACAAGTTAAAAATATGAGATGAAAAGCTAATTATGAGATATGAGTCATAGTTACCAGATATAACATTGAAATTAAAGATAAAAAGTCATAAATATGAGATAAAAATCTAAATGATTAGATACGTAGGTCCTAATTATAATTAATTTATTGTAGTAATTAATTGAAATGAACAGATTAAAAAGTCATAATTGTGACAAAATATTAAATTATGAGATAAAAAGTCATAACTATGAGTTGAACAGTCAAAATTATAAAGTAATAAAACAAAATTGGGATTTCGATCATTTAGATTTTTCTTATGACTATAATTATCTTCCACACAAATAAATGGTGGATGATTCATACTGTCAGACTACTTTTACTGTACTTTTTTGGAGCTTGGCAGTCCAGCTCAGGCTTTGTCTAACTTCCAATTTTGTGTTCCACACTAGAAAGAAAGTCAAATACAGATTTGGAGCAACAAGAAGGGTCTTTTACCCTTTTTTGTTTGGTTGGATTGTTTCATGAAGAGATCAATGTTCAGTGCATACTTAAGTATGTAAGTAGAGTACTGCAGTGTACTTTAGTAGTATGCCATCATCACAAACACACCCTGATGTTAAAGATACACATGGGAAATGTTAATTACCCAAGCATGACTGCCTCAGATCTTCACATGAGCGATTCTTGTCTTATCAGATACTTTTGCTCTTTGACCAACTTGCTGAAATCAAATAGAAGATTAGAAAAGATCTAATTGTGAATGCTGTGCAGATGTGTAATTTCTGCCTGGCCTCTAAATCAAGATGCATTCTGGGATAAATTAAGGCCAGTGGTGTCCACTTGTTCCTGTAGTACATGCCTGGTTCTTGTTAGTCAGTACGTATAATGTGTATCTTAGCTTGACTGAGGTAATAAGCTGCAACTGTGCATGGAGGTGCTTTATCTCTTTATAGACTTACAATAATTTATCACAAGTTAACAGAGTTTTTCTGCTGTATTATCAGATGTCTTTACAGATATCAGCATGTCGTAGTGCTGCACTGACATACAGTGTTGTGTTTCTGTTCTAGTTTTGTGTCTCCTGTATCACTTTCTGCACATAAAATAAAATAATTTCACCTTATTCATTTTTTGAAAAATTATTTAAATGAATGTATTCATTAATTAAAATTAGATATTTTTCAAAACATTACACAAAGCATTGACAACATTAAATTAATTTATTATTATTATAATGTTATTTAAAACAAATGTTAAATTAATTTAAATAATTTCAAAGAAATTATATATTTTTTAATTAAGAAAACATTTAGTTAGTTAGTTAGTTAGTTAGTTAGTTAGTTAGTTAGTTAGTTATTAGCCGTTAAATAAGCTAGACAATGTACAGTCTGTTGGTCAGTATGACAAAATACATCTTTTCATGGTGATACATCATCCTGGATCATTATATTATTACTATCAAATGTCTATATCAGTAAATCCATAAATAACATGACTTATAGTCCGTCTCCCTTCCATTTCTGACACACAGGGATCTACCTGCTGGACATGATTTACATCGACTCGGCCTACCCTGCATCTGACAGCATCATTGAGACTGAGCAAAGAACCAATCAGATGAACAACATCCTGCGGGTGATCTCTGACCTCCAGATGTCCTGCACATACGGTCAGTTCATTAGCTCTCAGTCAGTTCGAAGGATATTTAGTCATGAAATCTGTCAGGATATTTCAGATCCATGTGTATATATACATGCACACGTCTGACCCTCAACATCCTCCTCGCAGAGCACCTCGTGACCCTCCCGCATGTGCAGAAGTACTTGATGTCTGTTCGCTACATCGAGGAGCTTCAGAAGTTTGTGGAAGATGACAATTTCAAGTAAGTAGGTCTCAGTGGTAAAATGCAAAGCGACTGTATTTACAGCAGAGCTCCTGCTTCAAACGGCATGATGACTTTAGCAGGACGCGTGGCACCGGCAGTGGCCCAAAACGAGGGCGACCCATTGGCTGGATGATTTAAGATTTGGCGAACAGGAAATAGCAGATGATTGCATTCGTATTTTTCTGGTTGCGACATGACAACTGATATCCCTAGGCATTTGACACTGGGAATTCACGGGTCGCTGCTTTTATAGGCAAACAACAGCGTGATTAATTTTTTGGGTGGTCAGCACAGTGAGCAGCAAAGTCATCACATAAATGTGGTGAAACTGTAACCGCCTTTAGACGTTTTGATTGTGCCGTTAAATAGTGTTTTACACAAATGTAATGTGTTTTTATTAAAATCACTGGGTGTTCTGTGAGTTTGAGCAACATTGCTTAAGCACAGCAGGGTTTAGGCCGACTGAGTCCAAACACATGGTGGAACCAACAGTGAGATGAGAAATAAATCCTTATACGCAGTCGTTCCAAACCATATAATTTGCTTCTTAAGTGGTGAAACGTAAAGCGTGTATTATTTGCACAACAGCACAAATCTGTGCCAGTACTGTTGTTTCAATTTGTACTGAACGTCATGTTTGTGTATCATTATACCTCTAATATTTAATTACTTAAATATAAAACATCATCCAGCAGTTATTTGCCAGTATTGTTGTTTAAACTGCAGTAATTGCATTATTTTTTAGCAAAATGTTATGTTGTTTTTAATTGTGTTATTGGTTATTATCATACATTGGGCAGAATCTTGTGGTCTAAGTCAGCATTTCTATAATGCCCTGTTTTAAAGGTAATTGCAACTTTTTTACAAATCAGACTTTTTCCCCTCACATTCTGAATTCATTTCTCACCATTTGGATTTTTTGCACAGTTCTGAGGAAAAAAAAAATCAGAATTGCAAGATATAAATTCACAATTCTGAGAAGAAAAGTCCGAATTGAGAAGTAGGGCTGTCAAAAAAATTTGAATTTTGAATATTCATCAAATTCAAAATTAAAAAATCCACATGCAAATACATTCCATTCGAAGGTGTGCGTCAGGCAGCCTTAACAGTGGCACACAAGATGCGATGACGATGTAGGTGTCAATGCATTTTAATGCTTTTTTTAGCCTATCCAGTTGAACCCACTAGATGCGGTGCTGCTACGTTGTTCATTCAAAATATTGCGGAAAAAGAGAACATCAATGCGGAGAAGATCTTGTTTACGGCAAAACTGAAACCAAGCCGTTCACACAGAACGCATATTTATCTCATTTTCTATAGGGACATCTATCACCGCTGCACTCGCGTCTCGCACAATCTAGCCAAATGTTTAGAAATTCTGAGATGTAAACTTAGAATTCCTGAGAAAAAAAAAGTCAGAATTCCAAGATGTAAACTTACAATTCTGAGACAAGAAACTAGCGTTGCGAGATGTAAACTTAGAATTCCAAGGAAAAAAGTCAGAATTCTGAGGAGAAAAAAGTTAGAATTCCGAGATGTAAACTTAGAATTCTTAGACAAAAAAATTTGAATTCCGTGATGTAAACTTACATTGAGAAAGTAAGTCAGAATTCTGAGATGCAAACTCAGAATTCAGAGAAAAACAGAATTGTGAGATGTAAACTCAGAATTGCAAGACAAAAGTTAAGTATGAGTTCTGAGTTTATATCTTGCAATTCTGATTTATTTTCTGTGTGAAAAGTCATAATTACTTTTTTTATTCCTTTTTTCCTCTTTTATATCCCATGGTGGAAACAAGCCTTGAAAACCAGGGTTAAAGAGATATTTTAAACAGAAAATATATATTTTTTTGCTTTTGCAGAACACCAAAAAAGATATATAAATGCATGTGCTTTTTTGTGGCCATTCAAGGATATTTCAGTCTTTTTTGTCTGTGTAATGAAAGTCAATACAGTCCAAAACCACAAAAAACCAACTGAAACATTCTTCAAAATATCTTCCTTTGTGTTCTGCAGAAGAAATTAAGTCAAACAGGTCTGGAACGAAATGAGGTTGAGTTAATGATGACTGAATTTTCATTTCTGGTTGAACTGTCTCTGAGTAAGTAGAGGGGTGACCAGCGTTTTTAGCAGTATGTAATCAGCAGTGACCCATACTAGATCTTCAACCAGAAGCTGTAAGGAATGCAGCACTTCTCTCTTTGCTTTAATGTGAACTTAAGTTCTCTTCTCCACCTCATACCAGCATGAACAGCTGCGAAGTGAATTTGTGAATTAGCAATTCATCAGAGCGAATTAAAAGAGCCTGTGATTATGCTAGATTTAAATGTTTATTCCGCCGGATGAGTGAATATCTGTGGGACACTCGTCTCAATGCTGTAAAGAGCCTGTTATTACTAGCGCACACTGTATCAGAAATACATTAGCCATATTGATTTCTTAACATGGGAGAAGAAACGTGATAACGAGTCCAATATCCTCATATCACCCCTGCTGAAAAGCGTTCGTCTTTTGAAGCAATCATATTAGCACAAAATTATGAAATAATATATTGTGTTGTGTTTATAAAATGTAAATATCCTTCATCGACTGGAAAGAAGTCAACTTTAACAGAGATTTGAAACAATAACATCATGTTTCACAGCTCTTTTTGTACCTGTCTAAGAAGCCAGTCTTTTTGCTCTGTTTCCTGTGGCCGTTCATCCGTGACGACTCAGACTTAAACACATCCCAGCATCAGTCTTTCATCCAGCTCGTCTGAAATGATTGTTTTCTTGGCTTCACTCACTTCGCTGAATTTGGAGCGAATCCTGTGCTGACAACGGACGATCAGTAAATGTCTTTTTAATCAAAGTCCTTCAGTCTCAAGTATGCAGTCCCAGGGAGTACATCCTTCATACATCACATGTCTTATACACAGGTTTAGAGAAACACAAATTTAAAATGGTGATTACATAAAATACAGAAAAAAAAAAGAAAAGAAAAGAAACTCAAGGTCCAACAGTAAGTATTTTTTTTTCTGATGACCTGGTCATTTTTACTTGCCTTACTAACATTTCATATAAATTTTTATTTTTCATTTAAAGTTAAATTTTACATATCTTTAGGAAAAAATACATTTATATTTTTATACGTTTATATATGTCATTTAAAATTAGTTTTTTAAATTTTTTGCATGTTTTTTTTAATTCTATATTATATAATTATTATTATTATAATATATTTTACATATTTTAAAATACATTTTATACAAGTTAAAATTGTTAATTTAAAGTTAGGTTTTACATATTTTAGATTAAAATTCTTTTGAAAAAATATACAAATATATGTATAATATTTTTGTCATTTAAAATGAAGATATTTTGCATATTTAAAAAATATATATATATATATTTGTGCAAGTTTATATTAAAATTAGGATAGTTTGCATATTTAAAAAATATGCATTTTTTATTATGCATTTTTACATTTTTCATTTAAAGTTAGGTTTTTTATGTATTTATGAAAAAATATCATTTGTTTTTATACATATTTTTCATTTATAGTTACATTGTTGT
Source organism: Spinibarbus caldwelli (assembly GCA_039654775.1). Taxonomy (NCBI): domain Eukaryota; kingdom Metazoa; phylum Chordata; class Actinopteri; order Cypriniformes; family Cyprinidae; genus Spinibarbus; species Spinibarbus caldwelli. The sequence goes on along the minus strand of CM077222.1, from coordinate 3,962,623 downwards.
ATTTATTTTAAAAATATAATTTTTATATTTTATACAATTTTATATTTTTTCATTAAAAGTTAGGATTTTACACATTTTACATAGTTGGAAAATATCTGTATTTTGTTAAGTTTATTTTTGTCATATACAGTTAAGTTTTATTTAATAAGAAAACAGTAATGTAATTCATGTTGCTGTAAGTGATGCTGCATGCAGTGTGAAATAGTATTGATTTTTTCTGTCATTTTCAACCTATTTTAACTTCCGTCTCAAGCCATTCTTGTAATTTCAGCAAAAAATCATTCATTAGGATACCGTTACCTTCATGACTGAAATCCAAATATTTTATGTCTAATTATGTGCTGTTTGATGTTTAGGCATAAAACAACATGTACACTACACCTATAACAGTATTCTTTTAAAGTCATTAAAAAGCCTACAATAACCAGATTGCAGTTACATGTGGTAAAAATCACAGAGCTTTTGTTGTGAACCGAGTCAGAGTTCAGTCAAGAGTTCATTGTGTCATTTGTCATTTTGTAGATGAATACATTTTTAAAGTAGCTCTTCTTCCATCTTTGTTTATACAACAGAGGGACTCTGAGCGTCTGTCATGGTGTTATTTGCGGTTTGCCGTATCTCAAATCTCCAGGGTGTTTTCTGCACAGCTCAGCTCTGTTTTATAGCGGGTGAGATGGGCTCAGCTCCAAATCTCGATGATTATCGGCGGCTCTCATGTGGTCTCCATGGTGATGTTTCGTCTGTGACCCCGTCACAACCTCGCATGGCCCCAAACGGAATCGTAGGGTGTGCTATTGAAGTTCATCCAGGACTGACATCATGCTGCTGGCTGTATTCTGCCCGACAAACCCCAGCCTCCCTCATCACCGGTGGCCGTCTCACTTTCTGATCCGCAGCCAGCATTCTGGATAGGTTGCGAACATGAAAGATGTGGGCGGCTCTAGGACTTTTGCATTGCAGGTCCGCAGGTCTGGAAACACTACACATGCACCAGGATGGAAAATGATCTTCACCCACCAGACACAGAGACTGCTGAAGGAGCAGTTCCAAATGATTTATAAATGTATATACATATAAAAAATTTTCCAAGCTTGTTTCCACCATGGAATAAAAAAAATAAAAAGATCATTGCAACTTTTATCTCATAATTCTGATTTTTGAGCACAATTGCAATTTCACATAAATTCTAATCTTTTTCTCGGAATTCCAAGTTTTCATTTTGCAATTTTGACTTTCGAGTTTACGTCTCACGATTTTGACTTTTTTCTCAGAATTTTAAGTTTAAATCTTGTAATTTTGACTCTTTTTTTCTGAATTCTGAGATTCTCGCAATTTTTTTTTTTTTTTTTTTTTTTGCGGAATTCTCACTTTACATTTTGCAAGTTTGACTTTTCTTGGAATTCTGAGTTTACAACACAATTTAGGTTTTTTTTCCCCAGAATTCTGAGTTTACATCTCACAATTTTGACTTTTTCCTTAGAATTCAGAGTTTAAATTTCATAATTTTGTACTTTTTCCTCTGAATTCTAAGTTTGCAATTCGTAATTTTTTCTTTTTTCTTGGAATTATGAGTTTACATCTCGCAATTTTGTCTTTTTTTCCTCTGAATTCTGAGGTTACACATGGGTCGCGGAAGCAGGGGGTACAAATATGACAGACTACAAAAACACATGTATGCACAAGAAATCATTAAAAGATTGCGATCTCGATTCAAACACATAATCTTATTACTAAGTGATTATTCTGCTATGTCAATTAAACCTTTGAAATCACATCAGATCGGAATATTTAAACCTGCATTCGCGCAGCCACTGATCCAGAGACAGCAGCACTGAAACAGCTTCACAAGGAGTCTACACAGTTGGCTACATTTCTGTGTTGCAAACATTAAATAATAACGAAAGTATTTGGATAAAATCTTATAGTCCGGATATAGACTCTGATGCTTCAGCTGTTGTGATCAAAATGAGTAATTGACCTTTGGAACTAATGTTACACTTCAAATATGATGTTTCATTATGCCATTAAGTGGCGACCAGTGACTGTTAAAATGTAGGCTATTTGATGTCTGAATCATTCATTCAAGAGGTTCGTTTAAAAATGAGTTTTCATTCATTTCAAATAGTTTTTTACATAAAGATTTTATATAAATTTATACTTTTAGATAGGACCCCCCCCCCCCCCCCCCCCCGAATTCTTAATTTATATCTTACAATTTTGACATCTCTTAATTTTGACGACTTTTTAGAATTCTAAGTTTGCATCTCGCAATTTTTTTTTTTTTTTCCTTAATTCTAAGCTTATATCTCACAATTCTGGTGTTTTTCTCCATATTGCAAGAAAAAAGTCTGAATAATGAGACAAACTCAGAATAGAAAAAAAAAAGTCAGAGTTGTGAGATAAAAAGTTGCCTTTTTTAAAAAAGTGTTTTTTTTTTTTATTGTGACAGAAATTGGTGGAAATAATCCCTTTTTTAAATTAGATGTGCGGTTAGTTTGCTGTAGTGCTCACAGAAATTTACACCAAGCTTGTCGCAGTGCATTCTGGGATTGGTTTATCTGTGGATGCATGTGGTGGTGCTGCTTTATAATTTGTCTAGGCCACGTCATTTTTCTGCCTACCGTTTGGAAACAGCCGTCGCATCTGGAGATGGTCTTTGAGACCTTAAAATGTAGTCTTGTTATGGTTTGGAGTAGTTTGACATTGTCTGGTTTCTGAACTCTCAACCTCTGTTAAGTCACTCCAATCTCATCGGTGAAAATTTTTGATTTTTGTGACTGAGAAATGCTGTCAATCAAATTAGCAGTGAATGATTGATTGCTGTAATTAGCACTTCTCCAGGGATTTCTCCACACCCACTGGTTATCTGACTCTGAATATTTCAACTTCCTTAAAAACAGTGTGATATCCTGAAGGAATCTGGTATTTTCTTTCACAAATCCCCTGAACGCTGTTTCAGGTTGTTGAGTTGCTGTTTTTGGCGGTTTCATTTTGTTCTTTAGCTGTCAGTACATGCAGTCTGTCTTGTGTTATTTAGTGAGGACTTTTTCTTCAGTGTGCCCATGGTGTTAAACTAGTTCATTTTTCCTGGAGGTTTTCGGATGTCGTTTCTGCAGATGTGTTCAATGATTTGATTATTACAGACACTGAGTCATTGATCATTTGTTCGATCATAAATGTTCAAAAATGTCCAATAGCTGCTTTTAAGACTAAGGCATTTAAGTAAACTGACTGTACCACATTTAATTTGTTTGTTAACAAGAAGATAATGTGGAACAGTTAATAAAGATGACTGTAAACAGATCCCTGATGTGAGATTTTTTTGTATAAACAATAACAGATACAGTATTGGTAACTGTAACAAAAATGTAAGTAATTTTCTTGTTAAATCATTATTACTTTGCATTTTTGTTACTTTGTTGTTGTTGTTGTAACATTTTGTAACTTTATGTTGGGGTGGGAAAGTTGTTTTTATATTTTCATTATATTTGTATTATTTTTCATATTGCAGTTTAAGTTTTAGTCATTTTGTTGTGTGTTTTGTCTTTTTTTATTAGTATTTTTATTTCCTATAGTTTTTAGTCATTTTATTTCAGTTTTATTTTTATTTAATTTTTAGTTTCAACTAATTCAGTGCATCAGGTTAAACTAAATGAAGATAAGGAATGTTGCTTTGGCAGCTAGCTGACATAAAATAAGATCAAGGTTTATTTTATTTCAGTAAAAGTTTATTTTATCTAACTTTTATAAAAGTTAACTTTTGTTAAAGTTAAATATATATATATTATTTTATGGTTTTAGCCTAATTTTCGTTAAATACACTGGTTTGCTCACAGCATCATGCAAAAATCAATGTTTAGTAAAAATTCAGCCCATAATGGTCAAAAACATTTTGAGACTGACAAGCAGTTGACAATGTACATATTTTATATTTTGTGTATTTGGCTTTTAGCACTTTTATCCAAAGCAATTTTACTCAAACTTTCTTTCTTTCTTCCTTTTCCTTTAATTCATTCATTCCCTGGGAATCAAACCCATGACCTTGGCGTTGTTGTTTGAGATGCAGAAACTTGGCCGCATGATGTGTTTATTTTGAGTGCTTCTTTCCAAAGCTCACCGTACATTGTGCCAAAACACCATTAAAGGCTGTTTTTGCATATTTTGTGCATTCTGAATGTCAAATCATAGTTAATGGTGTGGAAATAAGATATTGCAGTTCAGTTTATTGGATTGTTAACAATCAGTCCCTTCTGGTCCCCTATAAAAACGTGAAATGTTATCGGCGCAACAGATTCCGTTTGGGTTTCTCAGTGTCTCCTCTAGGTCATGTACATGACTAGAAAAGCCAAATTCAAGCATGAACAGCATGAAGAGTGTTACATCACCTCTGAGGCCTGTAAGCGGTTTTATAGGAAAATGTTTTTGAAAGGTGAAGAACATATCCAGCATTAGTTTTTAACTTCAATCTGTTGTTTCAAGTCTTACGACCCTGGTCTAGGGTCAGGGAAGACAACATAAATAAAGTAAAAAAATTTTATTTTTCTTGTTTTTTTCTTTCTTAAAATCTCAGTTGTGGTAACACAGTAAAAAGGCTATCTCTTCGGGACTGGGCAAGGCAAATACAATAAACAAAAACGTGACACTAACTATACCAAGGGAGTCTAAATTACCTATGTAAAAGAAAAAGAAACAAACGACAACATTCTTCCCTGACTCCCTACCTAAGCAAAACAGGAGAAAACGTTATTTACAATAAAGAAAAACGGCACCCAGTCCCTGCAGCCTTCATAGTGAGGAGACACACTATTCACAATATTTACAATAACATACAAAAGAATAGCGGCACACTCGCCAGCTTACTAAACAGAAACAAAAGAAAGTCAAATTAATTGGGAAGTTGAAACCACAAGACAATAATCAACAATATAATAAAGGTCGAAACAGACCAAGGTATACACTACAAATATTATCAACACGAACAAAGAAAGACCAATACTATGTCACCACGAAAGTCAGTTCACAACACACAGCAATGCCAACAACTCTCTCTCCCTCCGCCTTCCACTTCCAACGTCCTACTATTTAAAAAGACGCTGGATTTCCCAGGGACGAATCAGCAGATGCGTCTTTACGTCCAATTAAGGCGGAGTCACCTAAGAGCGAGAGAGAGAGAAAAAGAGAGAGAGAGAAAAAAAAAACTATGTCCCCAGACGTAACACCCCCACCCATAAAAGTCAAAACAATTTGACTCTTAGTCTCCAATATTTCCATAATAAACATGAGAGAGAGAGTCCGCAAGTATATTTTCGCTACCCTTCTTATATCGTATGTCAAGGTTGAACCCCTGGACCATTAAGGACCACCTCATCAACCTTTGATTTGCATTCGCCATACGTGAAAGAAAAGTCAACGGATTGTGGTCTGTATAAACCACCACAGGCAAATTACTACCACCAACATAAACCTTGAAATGCTAAAGTGCTAGAAGTAAAGCTAAAGCTTCTTTTTCAATCGTGCTGTAGTTGCACTGTGCCCGAAGGAATTTTCTGGAGAAATAAGCCACAGGATGATCAATTCCCTTATCACTTTCCTGCAGCAATACAGCCCCTGCTCCTACAGCACTTGCATCCACCTCCAATTTTGTAGGGACGAGAGAAGTCAGGGGCAGAGAGTATAGGGGCATTACACATCAGATCCTTTTCAGCCTGAAATGCAATCTCACATTCCGCATCCCAACAAAAAGTTCTAGAGGAACTCAACAAATCAGTAAGGGGAGACACAACTGTAGCAAAATTCTAGCAAAACCCCCTATAATAGCCCTCCATCCCTAGAAAACGGCGCAGCTCCCTTTTAGTCCCAGGAGGTGGAAATTCAGAAATTGCAGCAACCTTAGCATCCACAGGACGCACTCAGCCCTGTCCCACCTGCTTACCCAAGTAAGTGACCATAGCCTTCCCAAACTCACATTTGGCCAAATTAATAGTTAAAGAAGCCTCCTGTAAGCGTGTGAAAACCTCGCACAACACTCTGAAGTGTTCCTTCCAAGTGCTGGTATAAACAACCACGTCATCTAGGTATGCTTCGCAATTTGCCCCACCGGACAAACCTTTTTCATCAGCCGCTGGAAAGTGGCTGGTGCATTTCGCATCCCAAAAGCCATCACCGAATATTGAAGGAAGTTGTCCGGTGTAACAAAAGCAGAAATTTCAGAAGCTCTGGCCATTAATGGAACCTGCCACTACCCCTTTAACAGGTCTAGCTTGCTCACAAAACGCGCTGAGCCAACACGATCAACACAGTCCTCCATTCTAGGGAGGGGAAACGAGTCAGGTTTTGTGACATCATTCACTTTCCTATAGTCGGTACAGAACCTGTAAGTGCCGTCAGATTTCGGCACTAACAGGCAGGGCGAACTCCATGGGCTAGAACTGGGAACTGCAAGACCATGCTTCAACAAATAATCAACTTCTACTCTCATTGCGTCTCTCTTAAAAGGATTCACACGGTAGGGGTGCTGTTTGATCGGAGCGGCATTAGTTACATCGATATCATGAAAAAGTACAGTAGTTGGTGACAAATCATCAGAAAATATGGAAGGAAATTCTCTTATCAACCTCACCATATCATTACGAGGATTTACAGACAAGTAGTTTAACTGTGTGTCGATGTTCTTCAGAATTTCAGAATTCGATAAGCGAGCACACAGCCTCGTTTCAACTTGAGCACTTAAATCATCTTCCTCATGAACAACTGGAGCAAGTGTCATGAAGTTAGAGACAGGCATGGCCTCACCACCATTCCTCTCTCTACACACATACGGCTTTATCATATTCACGTGACAGACACGACTCTTTTTCCTACGATCAGGAGTACGGACTAAGTAATTTGTTTCACTCAATTTTTTGGCGATCGTGTAAGGACCGGAAAATCTGGCCTGCAATGGAGAACCAGCAATTGGTAACAAAATGAGAACCAAAACATTTGCCTCAAAACTACGATACACCCCTTTTTGATCGTAAATTCTTTTCATTTTCGTCTGAGTAATGGAAAGATTTTTCTTAGCCACCTCGCAGGCATGGCACAAACGTTCTCGAACTCGACTCACATAGTCAAGTACAGACATGAGTGGAGAATTTTCCTCCAACATCCTTTCCCTTAACAGCTTAAGCGAACCTCGCACAGTATGTCCAAAAATAAGATCAGCGGGGCTGAAGCCCAACGACTCCTGTACAGTTTCACGTACCGCAAATAACAGCATCGGCAACCCCTCATCCCAGTCTCGGCCCGTTTCCACACAAAACGCCCGCAACATCGTTTTGAGGCTCTGTTGGAAATGTTCCAGCGCGCCTTGAGACTCAGGATGGTAGGTTCTCGATAACTGATGTTTTACCCCGAGCTCACGAAGGACTTGTGTGAAGAGGGCTGAGGTAAAGTTAGATCCTTGATCTGTCTGTATCACTTTAGGTAACCCAAATTTTGAACAGAAGTTAATTATCTCCTTCACCACCACTTTTGCCCTAATACTACGTAGGGGAATGGCCTCTGGAAAATGGGTAGCCGTACACATCATAGTCAGAATATACTGATGCCCAGATTTAGATTTAGGCAGGGGACCCACACAATCTATTAAGATACGCTCAAACGGTTCTCTTATTTTGGGAATCGGATACAACGGAGCAGGTGGAATTTTCTGGTTCGGTTTCCCTACCACCTAATAGATGTGACATGAACGACAATAAGCGGCTACATCGGCTTTCATCCCTGGCCAGAAATAGTATCTTAGAATGCGCTGGTAAGTCTTTCGGATACCTAAATGACCAGACAAAACATGATCATGTGCTAAATTTAAAATCTGATCACGAAAACCCATAGGAACCACGATTTGGCATACCTTATCTGTAGACTCCTATTCCCTCATCAGAACCTCGCCATCCCAGAAAAACATTACTTTAGAGTCGTTAGATCGGGCGTTATCTGCAGCAGCGATGCATTCAGACAGCGTGAGATCCTCTCGTTGTGCAGCCGCTAGCTGTTTACGCCCCACCTGCAACGGAATTTCACACAGAGAAATATTTGGCACATCGTCCATTTTTTTCTTTGATGCGGAGAAAGGTCGCTATCCCCAGGACACATAAATGAACCAGACAAACTGACAGCATCATCAAACTTACGAGCTTGTGCTCGTGTCACCACACATGCAGGAAACATTTTTAAAAGTGGTTCAGTGATTTCAACAGTACATACTTCAGGTGTATCCACTACCACGGGAGGTGGAAACACTTTCCCCCCGGCCAAATCATTCCCAAGAATAAACTCAACCCCTTCCACTGGGAGCTTTGGACACACTGCTACAGTGACATAACCTGTCACTAAATCTGACTTCAGATATATTCGGTGTAACGGAGCCTTTATACAGTCAGAGCCTACCCCACGCAACAATACATCTGTATTGGTATATGTTTCAGTCGATAAATCTAACATAGTGTCCAATACTATGGACTGGGCAGCACCAGTGTCCCGAAGCAAAGAAACTTGCTTAGTTTCATTTTCAATACTGGTTGCTACACAACCATTAAACAGAAATGGTTCGTAACCAACCGGAGGAGCAACAGAGGAGAAGGAATGTACAAATCCTACACTCTTAGCTTTGGCTGATACATTTTTCTTCTTCCAGGCTTCACAATCAGCAATCAGGTGACCAGGACTCAGACAGTAAAAACATACTCGACCTTCACCTGCTCGACTTTTCACTGTCCTACCTCCTCCATAAGCCCCACCCCGGCTAAGCTTGGAACCCCACTTCCTAGCACTTCTTACCTGCACTTCAGCACCTTGGACAGCAAATTTATCAGACTTCACCATGGGAGAGAAAACAGTACGATGCGTCAAAACAAATTCATCAGCCAACACGGTGGCAGCAGAGAGAGACATCACCTTTCGTTCATTTATGTGAACCGAAACACACCTTTTAAAATCTTCTAACAGAATTAACTCTTTTAAATCTTCAAAGGTAGTGATTTTACTTGCTGCACACCACTTATCAAAAAGAGTTTGTTTCTCTCTCGCAAACTCCACAAAGGTTTGTTTGTCTGTTTTCACATGGGCTCTAAATCTCTGTCTGTACGCTTCAGGCACTAGCTCGTAAGCACGTAGAACAGTTGTTTTAATCACATCATAGTCAAGACTTTTTTCCACCGGTAATGCCGAACAAACTTCTTGGGCTTTTCCAACCAATTTACCCAGCAATAGCAGAGCCCACATCTCTTTAGGCCATTGCAACGCAGCGGCCACACGTTCAAAAGCCGTGAAATAGGAGTCTACCTCCGCTTCTCTAAAGGAAGGTACCAACTTAATGTGCTTACTTACGTCAAATATGGGAAACACATTCCCATCAGGAATGGGAGGATGATTAGAAGAAACAGGCGCAGGACCTGAGGACAGCCGAGCGAAAGACATAGAGGGAGCACGTCCCGGCGACTCCATAGCCGCCGATGGCCGCCCATGAAGATCGCAAAATCGTCTCTCTCCCTCCAACTCCAACTCCCTCAATCGAAGCCTTTTTGTCTCCCTCTCCTCCCGCTTAACCTCCAGCTCTAATTCCTTTAATTTAACAGCAAGCATTGGATCAACACCTGATATTGGATATGGTGTACTGTGCGGCACAAAAGACGGTTCGGCTGGATGAACAGGAGAACACAAAACAGAGGGGGGCTTCTCGTCGGCCTCTATCGTCGTAGAGTCTCCACCCTCTGCCCCAGCTATTCCCGATTCCTACCGTAAAATCTTCTGCTGAATCAGTTCTCTGTGCAACACAGTCCTAACTTCCTTTTTAGAAGCTTTCCACGGCACATCAATTTTAAAAAACTCAGCAATTTTAAATAACTCGTCTTTTCTACAACGCTTGAACTGTTCCGTGTTTGGAGATAGTGTGAAGGCAAGTAAATCGAATTCCATTATACTAGCAATCACTAGATCTTCGTACACCACAAAAGGAAAACAAACAAACAAAACCAGGAGATGTGACTTACCAGACATGTAGTTACAAGAAGGGTAGTGTCGGCTTTGTTCAAACCAAGAAAAACATGCAAATGAATTCCTAATTTCCACTACATATGCACGAATAGGACGAGCCCCCAATTTATGTTACGACCCTGATCTAGGGTCAGGGAAGACAACATAAATAAAGAAATCTGAAACCTGCTGTTACCTTGTACTGGTGAATTTATTTTTATTTTTCTTGTTTTTTTCTTTCTTAAAATCTCAGTTGTGGTAACACAGTAAAAAGGCTATCTCTTCGGGACTGGGCAAGGCCAAAACAATAAACAAAAACGTGACGCTAACTATACCAAGGGAGTCTAAATTACCTATGTAAAAGAAAAAGAAACAAACGACAGCATTCTTCCCTGACTCCCTACCTAAGCAAAACAGGAGAAAACGTTATTTACAATAAAGAAAAACGGCACTCAGTCCCTACACCCTTCATAGTGAGGAGACATACTATTCACAATATTTACAATAACACACAAAAGAATAGCGGCACACTCGGCAGCTTACTAAACAGAAACAAAAGAAAGTCAAATTAATTGGGAAGTCGAAACCACAAGACAATAATCAACAATATAATAAAGGTCGAAACAGACCAAGGTATACACTACAAAAATTATCAACACGAACAAAGAAAGACCAATACTATGTCACCACGAAAGTCAATTCACAACACACAGCAATGCCAACAACTCTCTCTCCCTCCGCCTTCCACTTCCAACGTCCCACTATTTCAAAAGACGCTGGATTTCCCAGGGACGAATCAGCAGATGCGTCTTTACGTCCAATTAAGGCGGAGTCACCTAAGAGCGAGAGAGAGAGAAAGAGAGAGAAAAATAAAAACCATGTCCCCAGATATAACACCAGCTAAAATATGAATCCTCGATCCATAATATTGCTTCCTCCAGCGAAAAAGTTATCTTGTCTGAATCAAGAGAGAAATCTGCACAGATCAAGCACTGCTTACAAGCCAAACAGTCCAGAACAGCTCTAAACAAATTTGTGGGTGGATTTTGATTTGAGAGACAGTAGGAAATGGACTTTTTCACTGGAGGAAGTGTTATTATGGATTATGGTGTTTTGGCCAGAAGTAACGGTTTGAAGTTAAAAGCATTTCTTACAAACACGCAGCTTTTCACTTCCCAAGATGTTAATTGATGGACTGGAGTGGTGTGGATTACATTTGGATTATTATGATGTTTTTATCAGCTGTTTGGACTCTCATTCTGACGGCACCCATTCACTACAGAGGATCCATTGGTGAGCAAGTGACGTGAGGCTATTGAGTACATTTTCAGCAAATTTTAATTTTTGAGTGAATTATACCTTACATAGAAAAGAGCAAGAAAAAATCCTGTTTTCCATTATTTTATTTTATTTTTTAAAATGAAAAGTGACGTCTGTTACAGTAAAAATCAATTTCGAGTGTTTAAGGTGGCACTGTTGGTTGAGGCTAAAATGATGTGATTATTTCAGTATCGACTTATTTAGGGTTTATGGCAAATCCGATTCAACTAAATTCATCCTGAAAGCCTGTTCATTCAGCCTAACATTAGTTGGTTTTGAAATATTAAATGTACCACCCTGAAGCTTCATGGAACTTGTGGAGTGTTTTTGGTGAGACTTTTGCTTGTCTTTCCATTACAGACTGTCTCTGAAAATTGAACCAGGGAACAGCTCGCCACGCATGGCCACATCCAAAGAAGATCTTGCAGGTAAGACAGCCTAAATGTCACTATTTCTACACTTTACTTCTTTTATATATATATATATATATATATATATATATATATATATATATATATATATATATATATATATATATATATATATATATATATACAGTATGTATATATATATATATATATATATATATATATATATATATATATATATATATATATATATATATACTGTGTGTGTATATATATATATATATATATATATATATATATATATATATATATATATATATACTGTGTGTATATATATACTGTGTGTGTGTGTGTGTGTATATATATATATATATATATATATATATATATATATATATATATATATATATATATATATATATATATACACACACACATATACATTTAGTTGCTAAAAGGGGTTTTGTCATATATATTTTTATTTTTTTTATTTCTTGGGCCATGAGGCCCAACTTGTGCTAGCTATTGTTCAAAAGCTTTTTTAAATGTTTTTGAAAGAAATCTAGTCTTTGCATTTATTTGATCAAAAATGCAGTAACTGTGAAATCGTTCTAATATGCTGATTTGCTGCTCAAGAAACCTTTCTGATTATTATCAGTGTTGAAAACAGTTGTGCTGCTTCATATATTTGTGAAAACTGATACATTTATTATTTTCAAGATTCTTTGATGAATAGAAAGGTCAAAAGAACATTATTTATTTGAAAAATATTTTTTTTTTTGTAACATTATAAATGTCCTCACTGTCACTTTTAATGCAATTTAATGCATCCTTGCTGAATAAAAGTATTAATTTCTTAAAAAAATAAAAAAATAAAATGAATCAGGTCACTGGCCCCTGATGGTAGAGTTAATGAAGGGCTCTGAGGGGCCGAGGGGCCATGTCCTCTTTGACTCATTGAAAGGGCAAAGGGAACTGAATGTGGACTGAGAAAACAAACAGCACATAAATGGCTCTCTACGGAGCCTTCATAATCTCAGCATTGCAAATCTGCATCACACCACCACATGCAGGCATTGCTCATTGAGCCCAGAACACAGTGATGAACTGTAGTCATTGAGCAATGCTTTGAACAGCTGACTGGATGACCTCCTCAAGCTCCATCATGAGGGATCTGCTATTTTACAGTTTTAAAACTGGACAATTTCTGAACTATTCAGTGTACTTTTATAAAATTGTGTTATAAAATTAACCAGTGCTTTAATTTTTAATAGCTGAGTTTTGTTCCAGCTCATAAATCACTAGGTGCTGTTTCTTCTGCTCACCAAGGCTGCATTTATTTGATCAAAAATACAGTAAAATCAGTAATATTGTGAAATATTAGTACCATTTGAAAAAACAGTTTTCTATTGTAATATATTCAAAAATGTAATTTATTCCTGTTATCAAAGCTGAATTTTCAGCATCTTTACTCCAGTCTTCAGTGTCACATGATCCTTCTGAAATCATTCTAATATATACTTTTATGGAAATCATGATACATTTTTTTCAGGGTTCTTTGATGAATAGAAGGTTCTAAAGAACAGCATTTATTTGAAGTAGAAACCTTTTGTAACATTATAAATGCCTTTACTGTCACTTTTGATAAATTTAATGCATCCTTGCTGAATAAAAGCATTAATTTCATCCAAAAAAAAAAAAAAAAAACATTTCCAACCCCAAACTTTTGAATGTTACACTCTTAAAAATAAAGGTGCTTCACGATGCCATAGAAGAACCTTTTTGTCTAAATGGTTACATAAAGAACCTTTAACATCTGAAGAACCTTTCTGTTTCACAAAAGGTTCTTTGTGGCGAATAAGGTTCTTCAGATTATAAAAAGATAAGAACGAGATGGTTCTTTAAAAAACCTTTGACTGAGTGGTTCATTGTGGAACCAAAAATGGTTCTTCTATGGCATCGCTTGAAGAACCTTTTGAAGCACTTTTATTTTTAAGAGTGTATATGAGAGCTCTGAGAAGGAGATGGTTATATAGCATCTCTGATTTGAAATAATAAATTACTGATGGAGTTGGTAAGTTTGATTCATTTCCATGAATCAGTTCATTTCAGTTCATCTGTTTCAATGAGCTTTTTCAAAAACTGATTCTATCATGTGTTACACTCATGAATCATGGAATTATTGTTTTGATTCTATTCACTCACAGTTGTTAGTGAGAAAAAAAAAGAAAATAATAGTCTGTGAAGTATTTTTAGTATGTTTAAATATAAAATATTTATTTACCTGTGCTATTGTTATATTGGTGCATGCAAATTCAAGTGGTTAAATATTATTATTAAATATATTTGGCATCATCAAAAGGCCTAAAAATATTACATATCATGTAATGTTATGTGTAGCGATTTAATTAATTACCATTAATTTACTACGGTTAGTAATAAATATATTTATAATAATTTATGCCTAATTTTTACTAGCCCAAACTACATTGTGTGTTTTGGCCCTGCAGCTCACATGAGCACATTTGTGCTGAAACTGAACAAACAATAGTCGATTAGCTTAATGGACTAGATCATCACATAATCATGAACTCCTCTAATTGAGGTACATTGGATTATTCACTGCCAAAAACAGTTATGTGATTATTTTATGGCACGTGTAACTGAAAGTTTAAATGGTCTGAGCAAATTTGTGAATGTCAGCCATGTAATTAACATATACACTCTTAAAAATAAAGGTGCTTCAAAAGGTTCTTCAAGCGATGTCATAGAAGAACCATTTTTGGTTCCACAAAGAACCATTCAGTCAAAGGTTCTTTAAAGAACCATCTCTTCCTTACCTTTTTATAATCTGAAGAACCTTCTTTAACCACAAAGAACCTTTTGTGAAACAGAAAAGTTCTTCAGATGTTAAAGGTTCTTTATGGAGCCATTTAGACAAAAAGGTTCTTCTATGGCATTGTGAAGCACCTTTATTTTTAAGAGTGTAGGTGTGGATTTCTAGTCCTCTAGACTCTTTGAACTGCTAAAAGTCATGCATTGTAAATGCTATGTTACATGCTTGTGTTGTAAAACGCTGCCTGGCTGTTGTCCGCGAGGTGTAGTCATGCAACATGACGAACTGACAGCGGTTTTCCAGTAGAAATGTAAGTTCACTGTGAGTATAGTTTGTAAGCATTTCTCCTGAGCTGTGTAACCAAATCTATAGGTTTCCATGTTCGTTTAAGTTGTTGTTTGTGGAGTTTCCAAGGCAGCCTCTCTTGCTATTTAATAACATGTCTATTCTCATTCCAAGGCCAGAAGTGAACAGCTAGACCATTTGTAGTCAGAAAGTTTTTGATTGTTAAATAAAGACGTCAAAATTTTTCCCCTATGAAGCATCATGCCCATCTGAGTATCACCACCAGATGATCTGACCGAGTGTAATGTAACACAGCGGTCTGGGACACTGCGACAATTTGGGTTTTGATCTGTCATTCTTTCCTTTTCATTTTATTCTTGAATGCCAGTGTGTGACTTGAAGAAATGCTTGGTGTATGTATATATGTAATTTTCATTTATTGAATGAGATGGCTGTGGCCACGTACATCACAGCGAGGACTGGGCGGACGAGGTCTTTCCTAGAGTCTCTTCCTAGTGACTGGCTGTTATATAACCCCATAGATGTATTTGTGAAGACGTCCAGCCGAGGAAATTAGATCTTGCCACGAAACTCAGGCCAGAAAACAGAACAAAACATGGAACAGCCGTTCAGACACACCTACTCTCTCTTTATTAGGGCTATTTTCCACATTCAAGAATCCTAGTAAAGTCATTGAAAGTATGAATTAACACAAAATGAAGTGTGATGTAGTAAGCAAAGCACGTTCAACCGATCAAAACAAATTTCCCAGTTGTCTAGATTCCAGCTCTGCTCATTCTGTGTATTCCTGGGATGTTTTTGAACGCTATTGAATTGTGAATGTACATATTAATTAGATTATTAGATTAAATTATTGATTGGCCAAAGAAATTCACACATTACATATACGCATGGACATATACGGATGGATGGATGGATGGACTGATGAAAGAACAATGGATGGATGAATTAATGAATGGATGAATGGATTGATGGATGATAGACAGATGGAGAGAACAATGGATGGAGAGAATGATGAATGAATGGAAAAATAGAATGATGGGTGAATGGAATGATGGATGATGAATGGAACAATTAAACAATGGATGGATGATGGATGATAGAATGATAGATGGATAGAAAGATGGATGGATGGGTGGATGGATGGATGGGTGGATTGTAGAATGATAGATGGACAGAACAATAGAACGATGGATGGATAATGGAACAATAGATGAATAGAACAATAGAACGATGGCAGGATGAATGGATGATAGAATGATGGATGGATGATAGAATGATAAATAGAACAATAGAAAGATGGATGGATGGTAGAACAATGGATGGATGGATGGATGGATGATATACAATAAATGAATAGAACAATAGAAGGATGGATAGATGGATGGATGATATAACCATAGATGAATAGAATGATAGAAAGATGGATGGATGGATGATAGATAGACAGACAGACAGATATGAAAAGAAAGAAGCTGTAAATGTGTTTAGATGGGGAAGTCCAGGCAGTGCGTGAACATACCTGTCGCTCTGTCAGACACATATGCACAATATTTCTCAAATACATCATTATGAAACTATTATTAGCTGGAAGCAGCCGGTTACATTGATGTGGTAACATGCAGCTCTTAATCACAATCAGACCCGAGACAGAGACGTCTCACCCTTATTCTCAGCTCTGCACATTGTGTTACTATCATCATTTAATTTTCTGTACACACTACAATTCAAAAGTTTCTGTCAGTTTAATTCAGCAAAGACACATCAAACTGATCAAAAGTGACAGTAAAGACTTCTATTTCAAATAAAAGCTGTTCTTTCAAACTTTCTATTCATCAAATAATCCTGAAAAAATATCATAAGGCGCGTTTCCATTACAGATTTGCACAAAACTTTGGCGATATTTTATAAATGTAGATAAAAAAGTATTGCGAAATGACGGCGTTTCCATTAACCAATGTTATGTGACTAAAACATAACCTTTTGCCTCTTGCGATAAGTCATGGCAACGGATTTTGGTGAGATTTTGAAGGATATTTATTCAAAGGAGGCGTCTGCGTGTATTTTTACAGATGCAGCCCGGAAAGCCACTTCAGAAACATGCATGGCGTGGCTGGAATAAACACAAACATTGACTAGAGTGGCTGCAATCAGCTTCAGTGGCCGTATCAGACCCACACTGCACCGCAGACGTGTGCAGTGTAAATTGTCTAAGCATTAATGGCAGGGAAAGCCCCTTATGCTCGAGAGCAGCAACGTATGAAGTGTTTCTTGGAGGTTATAGTGCACTGAAGAATGATCATATGACTTTTTACATACGCCATGTGACCTGTAAATGTGAAAAAAAGGTTTCCATTGCCATTTTGCGAAATATTCCTTTTTCGAATTGCCAGAAATACCACCTCATGCAAGCGTAAAAACTTTTTTGTGAGATATGGGAGTTTTTGCGAAATTGAAGCATTTCCATTAGGCATATTTTCAATTCGCAATTTTAATTTGTGCAATTTGAAGTGTAATGGAAATGCGCCTATAGTTTCCACAAAAGTATAAAGCTGCAAAAATGGTTTTCTGCATATTAGAATGATTTCTGAAGGATCCTGTCACACTGAAGACTGGAGTAATGATGCTGAAAATTCATATCTGCATTACAGGAATAAATTAAGTTTTAAAATACATTGCAATGGAATTCAGTTATTTTGAATGGTAATAATATTTCACAATATTACTGCTTTTACTGTATTTTTGATCAAATAAATGCAGCCTTGGTGAGCAGAAGAGTTATACGGGGCTCTAAAGTCACCTAAATCTCTCATTTAGTAGCAAAAACAAAAGAAACGCATGCTGCTTCGTCTTATATTTTACATACAACCCTTCTGACCCCCACACAGGAACATATGTGGCTAAACACATGGATCAGCGTGTACGTACAGGACCAGATTGATCGCTAGCATGTACTGCTGAACTCAAAGCATGTGTCTGCCATCTAATTCGCTTTTAATAGGGAAGAAAAGAGAGATTTGGAGTCAGCAGATACATATAAAACCAGACAAACACATTCAGAAAAGCTTCTTCTCCTAACAACTTTTTTAAATGTTTTAGTGCTAAACAAGTAACTTGAGTACTTTAATGCTGACTGTTAAAGCATGTTAAATGCTTTTAGAGCAATCCAGTACAAAAACAAGACAGATTTTCCTTTCAAAGTGAAAGGTCAAACGAGAGGTCAAATGTAATTGCCTCCAGTGTCAGCAGTGCTTAAAATATTAGGTATTTAATAATTAGGGGATTAGTAAAGGGACAAAATGAATGAAAATGTATGTCTTGCCAGTAAAACCTGCATAATATCTCTGCAAACCCGCCAGTAATTGCAGTTATGAGCTCTGGAAGTGATGCAGTCGCTCTGTAGTTTCCCTGAGTGTCGCCAGCTTTCCCTTTGGTGCTTAAAAAACTTTCTTTTGCCACATTTTATTTCAGAGCAGCAAATTATGAATGATAGATTAAATCAGGACATGATTCAGGTTGAATTTGATCCTGGGAGTCCCAAAACAGCACCACAGCTCAATGTTAATGCTCAATATATGGAGTTCGATCAATGTATCGCCAAAGCTGATATATCAGCCAATATTTGTCTTTTTTTATTTGTTTGTTTCTTTTTAGGTTTTTGTTGTTTGATCGTGTCATGAGTGAAACTTTTATTTTGAAGCGTTGAGAGCTCCACAAACAAGAAGTTGCTGTCTCAAGTGTAAATCTGTAATTTATTTTACAGATGCTTTCTATCAAGTTCAAATTTTTAAAGTTGATACATTTTCATTTATTTTCAAATATTTTAGTAAATATTGTCTATTTACAGTAAAAATATATAATTAATTGCTGTATTTATGCTTATAGTCTGATATTCAGTATATATGCATGCATGCATACATACACACACATACATACACACACATATATATATATATATATGTATGTATGTATGTATGTATGTGTGTGTGTATGTATGTGTGTGTGTGTGTATAACGTAATAAAAAAAGGTTGAGATCAATTATTTTATCAATTATTTTATTTTTGTTTTAAAAAGACTTTTAGTTTAAAGCCTCTTATTTTTAATTACTATATAATTCATGTTGCTCTCAAAGTATGTTTATTGCATAAAAGACACAAAAGTAACTCCATACCACAGAGAACATGTTTACATTTAATCACTGTTACTACTTAAAGGTCCATGTTCTAATTCCATGACGCTCCAGAAACACCTGCGTTGAATCAAATCTCTCCCCATCATACCGTTTTCATTGTCAGATGGAATATCCACTCCGAATGTGGCGTTCATTTCATGAGCTGGTAGTCAGACTCATTAATGTAGCTTCTAACAAGAACCACGTGAAGATCATTTCCTAAACGTCCCACTGTGGCATTCAGGTATTTACATATGAGAAACACGGTGTAAAGCGTCGTCTGACCCAGACTGGAAGAGAATGATCACGGTTTAAGGCTCCAGTCGCTCCATTAAATGTGTCTTCTGGTGTGTAAGTGTCTCAGCATGCTGTCCTGCATTGTTTCCATTTTTCCATGATGCCTGAAGCTGTTTTTGTCCACTCTGGAAAACTTGGTTAAGAGCTGTTGAGTCTGAGACTCTCTGATCGCCTGTTTTGATGGGTTCATGTGATGAGATAATCAAGTTTAGAAGGATAATTCACCCAAACATGTACTCACCCTAATGTGCCTCCAAACTATGACTTTCTCTCTTATGTCAAACACAAAAAATATTTTTGTAGAAAGTCATTGTTTGGAACAATATGAGGGTGAGAAATCATGGCAGAATTTTTATTTTTGGATGAACTCTTGCTTTAAGTAACCCGTGTGCACTGTTCAGACTTTTCCCTTTGACACAAATAACAGATATACTCCATTTTCTCTATTTGGATAAAAGCATCTGCTGTAAATATGCTGAACTGCATCTGCACTATTAGTTACATGTCAGAGTATTCTATTGCTAATTATGAGCAACTGAAAGAGAAATTGTTCTCAATATTTGCACTGCTAAGGATTGTTTCCAAACTGTTTTCCAAAAGAAAACTATTACATTTGTTTTTGGTCATTGCAATAAAACAGAAATAAAATAGAAATATTCAACAAAAAACTTCAACTTAAAATAATAAAAATGAAAAAGAAAAAAGAAAAGCTACTTCAAAATATGAATAAATACTATAATAGTATACACTCACTGGCCACTTTATTAGGTACACCTGTTCAATTGCTTGGTAACACAAATTGCTAATCAGCCAATCACATGGCAGCAACTCAATGCATTTAGGCATCTAGATGTGGTGAAGACAACTTGCTGAAGTTCAAACCGAGCATCAGAATGGGGAAGAAAGGGGATTTAAGTGACTTTGAACGTGGAATGGTTGTTGGTGCCAGACGGGCTGGTCTGAGTATTTCAAAAACTGCTGATCTACTGGGATTTTCACGCACAACCATCTCTAGGGTTTACAGAGAATGATCCGAAAAAGAGAAAATATCCAGTGAGCGGCAGTTGTGTGGACGAAAATGCCTTGTTGATGTCAGAGGTCAGAGGAGAATGGGCAGACTGGTTAGAGATGATAGAAAGGCAACAGTAACTCAAATAACCACTCGTTACAACCAAGGTATGTAGAATACCATCTCTGAACGCACAACACGTTGAACCCTGAAGCAGATGGGCTACAGCAGCAGAAGACCACACCAGGTGCTGCTCCTGTCAGCTAAGAACAAGAATCGGAGGCTACAATTCACACAGGCTCACCAAAATTGGACAATAGAAGATTGGAAAAACGTTGCCTGGTCTGATGAGTCTCGATTACTTCTGCAACATTCAGATGGTAGGGTCAGAATGTGGCGTAAAGAACATGAAAGCATAGATCCATCCTGCCTTGTCTCAACGGTTCAGGCTGGTGGTGGTGGTGTAATGGTGTGGGAGATATTTTCTTGGCACACTTTGGGCCCCTTAGTACCAATTGAGCATTGTTTAAACGCCACAGACTACCTGAGTATTGTTGCTGACCATGTCCATCCCTTTATGACTACAGTGTACCCATCTTCTGATGGCTACTTCCAGCAAGATAATGCACCATGTCACAAAGCTCAAATCATCTCAGACTGGTTTCTTGAACATGACAATGAGTTCACTTTACTCAAATGGCCTCCACAGTCACCAGATTTCAATCCAATAGAGCACCTTTGGGATGTGGTGGAACGGGAGATTTGCATCATGGATGTGCAGCTGACAAATCTGCAGCAACTGCCTGATGCTATCATGTCAATATGGACCAAAATCTCTGAGGAATGTTTCCAACACCTTGTTGAATCTATGCCACGAAGAATTAAGGCAGTTCTGAAGGCAAAAGGGGCTCCAACCCGATACTAGCAAGGTGTACCTAATAAAGTGTATAAATAGTGCTAAAACAACCCTGGTTGCATATAATCGTAAAACAGAAATAAAAAAATGAAAGCTAAATAGAAATATTTAAAAAATTATAATAAAAATGACAAAAGCACAAAAAGTAAATGAAAATAAACATATAAAAAATATAAGCTAAATATTAATAAAACAAAAACTAACAAAAAGGACAAAAGCACATAACAAAATTACTACAGCTAAAATTAAAGCTGAAAATGTAAAAATAAAATCTAATTAAAAATATAAATAAATACTATAATAGCATATAAATAATACTAAAACACTGGTGTCATGTAAATGTGGAACTGAAATAATAAAATAAATTAAATGAAAGCTAAACAGAAATAAAATATTTTAAAGTAAACTAAAATTAAAATATAAACTGAAAATATAAAAATTAAAGCAAATTCTAAATATTAATAAATCATATAATAATATATAAACAATACTAAAATACTGGTTCACTAATGCCTCTAAAGTTATAGAGCTACTTTTCATCGTGCAGTAGAAGAAAAGCACGCGAGCGAGGCCTCAGAAAGCATGTGAAGCTCCATCACTGACTCACTGACGGGAACATGTGGAAGCCGTTTCTCTGGGGATCCTCTCTGTTTTCCTCTCTCAGGACTGAATAATCATCGCTGCGTTGAATCTGTCTCCCTCAAGAGGACTAGAGAATGTTAACATTTGTGTTGCGGCTGTGATTGCTAAAGCAGAGGCTCCGCTGACAGAGCCTCCACGTGTTTTCTTTCATTATGTTTCACTGAGTGTGACGCTGAGACCAATCAGGCATGTTCAGAGCAAAACTCATTCTGCTTTTCTCTCTTTGTCCCTTTCGTCCAGGTCCGTCTGAGTTGTCTTTATCGGTCAGGTATAATCGACGGCCCACCTGTCCGGACGCCACCGTGGGGGTTCATATTCCCACCCCGCCGCCCTCACGCCACAGGAAGAGCCACAGCCTTGGAAACGCGTCTGTTTTGTCTCTTCATACATTCAGTATACACACACTTACATACTATATTTAGATTAGAGAGTTTAGGGTCAGTATGATTTTTTTGAAAGAAATTAATACATTTATTCAGTCAGGATGCATTAAATTGATCAAAAGTGACAGTAAAGACATTTGTTACAAAAAGATTTCTATTTTTAAATAAATGCTGTTTTCTTAACTTGATATTCATCAAATCATATTGAATCATCGCTCAGTTTCAAAATAAATAAATATAATGTATTTAAAGTCATGCACTTAGAAGTACAGAGGCCCAGCTTTCTGGAATATCTAAAAGCATAAATGTGAAGCTTTATTATTATTATTATTATTATTATTATTATTATTATTATTATTATTATTGCACTTTCATTAATTATTCTATCAAATCCTGAATTTTTTATTTTTTATTTTTTATTTTTTATTTTTTTACTTTTTTATTTTTTATTTTTTTATGTGGGACTATTTTACTACAAATGTAATTTTAGTATCACTGAGATACTATAAACTTTTTTTTTTTATTAGATTAGTTTTTATCCTTATATTTTCCATTTACCTTTTAGTAATTTTGTTGTTTTTTTTTTTTTTTGTAGATTTGTTTTAAAAAATGTTATAATTATATATCATCTCTATAGTTTTTAGCCCCATAGGCCTCTATATAGGCCTCTATATAAACCTCTATAGATGTTTCCCCCCCCAAATTTAGTTAGTTTTAGTAGTTATTTTAGTAAATCAAGTTAAGCTAAATTATGAGAAATGTTACCTTGGTAACTAGTTGACATTAACAAAAACGTTTAATATATTTATATTTTATTTAATTCCACTTAACATTTATTTATTTTAAGTAACAAAGTTGATAATCAACTTTATTTCTGAAGGATCATGTGACATTGAAGTATGGAAGGATTTTCCGGACTATTTTCAAATAGAATTGCAAATTGTATTTTCAATTGCGTTTTCCATATGTGGATGCATAAATTGTGACATAATCCAAATGCAATTGCAAATCTTGCCGTTTGCATTTTCGCTTTCGTGAACGCACAGTGACTGCCACGTCAATTGAAAAAGCAAAGTCTATTTGCAACTGTATTTCCCATGTCTTACGAGTTATGAGCCTGTCATATTTAAATAGCAATATTAATTACCACGTCAGCTTTTTCACTCTCTCTGCGCCGCGCATATAACCTGTCAAAACTCAAATGGAATCGCAATTCCTTTTGCATTTGAATTTCTGATGTCTACACTGAAAGCTGTCAATCAATGTGAGGGGGCGGGACTAAACTAGGGGGCGTGTTTGTTTTGGGAGGTGACGTCACTCACAGACGACCGTGCCGAATGCTTTGATCAATGGAGGTAATCGGTAAAGCCTCCGTTAAAGGCAGCTGCCAATCAGTTTGTGCCTGTGTTAATGAACAGACAGTGCAACCTTCTTGGCACAATACACAATTCTGTCTTTTTTACCCCAAATACAGCGATTATACCCTGATAACAGCGGGAGCAACAACGGTACGCACAACAGGTCAAAATTCACTATTACCCAAACGCTTTTCACCTGTCTCAACATCTCTCACTGTTTCTCTCACTCTGATTGGTGCAAGTGAGAAAATAGACAGTGCAATTCTACACTTATTACAGTACATTTTATTTGTGAGCAAACAAAACAGTGCCAATCTATATTTATTTTCCCATTTTCCACCTTAATTTATATTTTATTCAACAGTTTTAATCCGTTATGGAGCACGCGTCCCGTGGCACCAAAGCATCACCAAAAAGATTTTATTTTTGTCGTGATCTCAACATAACAAAAGTTGTTTTCTAAGTTACACAACTGCGCCAGCAGGTGGCAGTATAGAACTACTGATGGGGCATTGTATACTGTATCAAATATAGCCTACTGTACGCGTTTGGGACAGAGGACCTTCTTCATGATCGCTATAATTTATGCAGTTTATTACTGACATTTAATTAACTTATAAATGTTAAACATTAGTTCAGTGATATTATACAGTTTCCTACATTTCCTTGTAGGAAATCTCACACACACACACACACACACAAAACAGCATCCCAAGCTTGTAACACACATGATATCACAGCCTTTCCTACATGAGTAATAAAAATCACAAACAAATTATTATAATATATTATTATATCTCATTTTATTTTAAACGAAGTGAGTAAATTGAATTAAAGTAAGTTGAATCCAAGCAGCTTAAGATTTTTTAGAATAGTTCTTCTCTGCATTCTTTTGAAGGCGCTCTGCCTGCGCTTGCGGTGTTGAATGCATTGTTTTTAGACCATTTAAACATGTTAATTACACACATAAAATGTTTAGCGTAGCCTAACTCTGGACAAAATCAGCAGTGTTTGATTAGCCTATATTTATTTTATTTATTGTAGACGTTATTTCTAAGTGAAGCAACATTTGCTGAAATGTCCACAAGAAGAGCGCACGGTCATCTGTCGATCATTTACGCTGAGTTTGGTCTTTTAAAAACACTCTCAATTAACACATTAAGCCAGGTTAAGCGTTTTAGAATGTCCCTGTCAAGGCTGCATTTGTTACTATAGCAACAGTAGACTAAATTAAGTCATGATCAGGAGAAAACAAGAAAGAAAAAATTATAACATGCATGGCCGCTTAGAACTTCTGTACTATTACAGATTAAAAGAAAGGAATAAAATGTACTGTAATAAGTGTAGAATTGCACTGTCTGTTTTCTCACTTGCACCAATCAGAGTGAGAGAAACAGTGAGAGATGTTGAGACAGGTGAAAAGCGTTTGGGTAATAGTGAATTTTGACCTATTGTGCGTACCGTTTGTGGCTCTGTTATCAGGGGATAATCGCTGTATTTGGGGTAAAAAAGACAGAATTGTGTATTGTGCCAAGAAGGTTGCACTGTCTGTTCGTTCACACAGGCACGAACTGATTGGCAGCTGCCTTTAGCGGAGGCTTTACCGATTACCTCCATTGATCAAAGCATTCGACACGGTCGTCTGTGAGTGACGTCACCCCCCAAAACAAACACGCCCCCTAGTTTAGTCCCGCCCCTCACATTGATTGACAGCTTTCAGTGTAGACATCAAGTTTTGACAGGTTATATACACGGCACAGTGAGAGTGAAAAAGCAGACGTGGTAATTAATATTGCTATTTAAATATGACAGGCTCATAACTCGTAAGACATGGGAAATACAGTCGCAAATAGACTTTACTTTTTCATTTGAGATGTGGCAGTCAATGTGCGTTCACGAAAGCGAAAATGCAAATGGTAATGCAAGATTTTCAATTGCATTTGGATTATGTCACAATTTATGCGTCCACATATGGAAAACGCGATTGACAATACAATTTGCAATTCTATTTGAAAATAGTCCGGAAAACCCTTCCCTACTGAAGACTGGAGTAATGATGCTGAAAATTCAGCTTTGATCACAGGAATAAATCACATTTTAACATATGTTCAAATAGACAGTGGATTTAAATTGTAATAATAATTGACAATATTACTATTTTTACTGCATTTTTAATCAAACAAATGCAGCCTTGGCGAGCAGAAGAGACGCCTATCAAAAACATGAAAAAAATAAAATAAAAATCTTACCAACCCCAAACTTAAACGTTAGTGTAACTGCATACTACTAAACATTAAATCTGCAGCACTTTTGCATTTAGTTTGTCAAACGTACTTCTCCCTGGAAACTTTCAGTGTTACACAATCTCATGCCTCGTGATGGTTTTCTAACTGTCTCTTACAGTATGATGTGGCATTTCGGTGTGGTGGAGAGTAAAAGTGCGACATTCCCCACAGAGAAACCACGTCACCTGCTGGACGACAGCTTCCTGGAATCCCAAAGTCCAGCGAGGAACAACCCACACAGCTCATCCGTGTCCAACGGCATCTCTATAGGTATCAGCACAAGCCTGCACATCGTATTTAAGGAATGTGCCTGCTTTAATGCATCTTAAGCATTTGTGACGTAATGTTAATTACAGCAGAAAATCATTTTGAATCATCCCTCAGTTTAAAAAAAAAAAAAAATGCACTTGTAAGCAAACAAATCTAACATTCTGGATTATTTAAAAAAAAATAAATGTGAAGCTTTATTACTGTTATTAAAGCAGTGGCATGAATTAGTCAAGTCAAATATATTTGTATAGTTATTTTCACAATACACATTGTTTCAAAGCAGCTTTACAGAAAATCAAGTTTTTTATATATGCACACACACCTATATATCATTTAAGATCGCTTAATATGTCCAACTTAATATATAGAGCTGTAAGATGCATTTACATTTTTGCAAGAATATAAACAGTCACAGACACAGCCAAAATTTGCCATATAATGTAAAATCTATAGTTTTACATGAATTTATAACACATATGCATGTAAAGTCAGTAATTTAATATAAATATAAAGAGGATTCAGTAAAACCCTTGTTGAAATTTCATCTGTAAAGTATCTAAATACTCATATTTGAGGTGGGACTACTGTACTAGTTTGGATGATCTGGTTATCTATTTCTGATGTAATTCGTGAGAACAGATTTCTGATATCATTGCATGCATTGTGCAAAAGGAACAGAACACCATTATATCGTCATGGCAACAGAGTTGAAAGACTAAATATAACTTTACAAAGAGAAAATCAGTAAGAGAATCTACCACACAGATCCAATGCAAACTCATGCAAGTCTGGTGGCTTCAGTTTTTCAATGCCTGACACAATGTACTTCCATAGTATAAGTGCATTATTGAATCTGCAGGAAGTCAAAATTATGTTAACATTATTCCACAGCTAATTTTGTATTGTACCCAGAATATATTTCTGATCCTGCATGCTGATAGGTCAGTTAAATGTGTGTCACTACACAGCACCTATGTAGATTATTCAAATAACCTTATAATAAAAAATTTTGTAGCCCCAATAAGGTCTTTGAGGTCCTTTTGTACCTTCTTGGTTCATTATCACTGTCATGAGATGAGGGAATGTTTGATTTGTGCTCAGATGGAAACGGTTATGAGGTTTGTGTGGTTTGGGTTTTCTCAGGCAGCAGTCAGAATTCGTTCTGTGAGGATCTCTCTCCGGGGGTCGAGAGGTGAGACTCTTGTCTGTTTTGTCGTGTTTTTGTGTCTAAACATCATCTGCTAATAAGAGCTGCTTTTTTGATTTCATTATCTGACCGGTTTCATTTTAAAATAATGTCACATTTGTTAATGTTAATTAATGCATTAACTAACATAAATGAGCATTACATTGTTAAAGTACTTATTAATACTGTATATCATTAGTTAACAAAAATACAACTGTTCATTGTTAGTTCTGGCCCATTAAATAATAGTAATAGAAAGAACTTTAGATTTTTTATAATGTATTAGTAAATGCTGACATTAGCATTAACTAAGATACATGCTTTAGAAGTATTTTGATTATTAACTCGTTTATTCATGTTAACTGAATTGAATTGTACTGTATAACCTTCATAAGATGAACTGCCATGCAACTCTTTCATACTGTAAGTTAAAACTGAGACTTCCAAAATGAAGGACTTTTATTTCATTTTTCCTAGCTCAACAGTACTGATTAAAGTACCAACAGTACTGTTTTTGTTGTTGTTCATTTATCATTTCCAAGTTATAAATGTTTATCATCTATATATGTCTGTTCCACAGGAATGCACATTGAGATTCATACAAATAGCAAAACACAGTAACACAACTACTGAAACAAAAATTGGTCTAATAAACATTTTTTACATTTTAAAATAAACATTTTATTTAGTTTTCATTCAATTCTGTCAGAGAGAGTCCATGTATCTTCTCAAAAATATTTAGGACTGAATTTAATATTTAAGTGTTTGAATTGCATATGAATTTTCATCCGTTTCCATTCCAGTTTTAACACAATTAAACAAATGAATGTGATGCATATTTGTCAGCCATACATACATTTAACTGTGAACACAATTAACAGATGTGTTTGAAAGCTTGTTTCCGCCACGGGATAAAAAACAAAAAAAGTAACTGCAACTTTTTACCTCAAAATTCTTACTTTTTTTCTTGCAATTCTGAGATAAAAAAGTAGAATTTTGAGATATAAACTACCAATTGCAAGAAAAAAAAATCATAAATGTGAGACAAAATGTCACAATTACCTTTTTATCTTTTATTCCATGGTGGGAAAAAAAAACAGAATTGCAAAATGTAAACTCAGAATCACAAGATATAAACTAGGAATTGTGAGAATAATGTCTGAAATCATAGCTTATATTTCGCAATTCTGAGTTTGTATCTGGCAATTGTTTTTTTGTTTTGTTTTTTGTTTTTTTTCTTTTCAGAACTGTAAAAAAAAAAAAAAATTACAAGATGTAAACTCAGAACTGTGAGAGAAAAAGTCAGAATTTTGAGATAAAAAGCTGCAATTACCATTTTTATTGTTATTCTGTGGCAGAAATGAGCTTCCATAGATTTATACTAAAATTTATGCTAATTCTAAGCATTTTGAATACATATATTTTGAAATGATTATTTAAATATAATAGAATAGATGCTTATAGTTAATAATAATCAAAGCAATTAATTTTTATTTTTTATGTATGACTGGCAAATATCACATTAAGTTCATTAGTTTGTTTATGTTAAAACTGTAATCCAATTTAGACCATTTACCATTTAGAGATCTGTAGTATCAGTGTGGGTTGAACTCATTGTGGCGACTGTGTAAACAGGGGCCGCATGTACGCGACTCTGGGCCCTAACTGGAGGGTTCCTCTCCGCAGCTCCCCCAGAGGCCACAGCCATGCCCACAGGTACAAACCCCTGCCTGGGTCAAAGGTCACCTCCTCCATTCCTCTGGGGCATCGGGTTCACCTGTCTTGGCATGCAGGGTCTCCTCTTTAGCATTCCAGTTTCCCTCTCTTTTCTGGTTTAGTCTGAAGACTGTCATGTCTGTCATCTGTTCTCTCTTTATCCAGCTGTCAGATTGTCATCATCTCAGGATGGTTATAGAACTGCATTTATCCACCTTATTTTTCAACGCGGAAGTTAGACGTTTTCTGTGAACGTGTGAGACTTCCGGTTCATTAGCCGCTATAGGGAAATAACGAGAAGAATAACAACGTGCAGTAAACGGTAAAACTGTTTGCTTTACAAACCAGTGTTCATAGTTAAGATTAATATATTAAAATAACACGGTAAGACACACCAGTTTGCAATATCAAGCAGCAAAACGAGCTGTTTTGTACAGCTAAAAATAGCTGGACGCGAATGACACCGGAAGCCAGACACATTCAATTTACAAATGGCCACGACCGCACTTACGGGAAAAATAAGGTGGATAGAAGAGAAAAGCTCTGGTCCAAAACCTAACCTGTGGACTCGCGGTCCACTGTCCTGTCCTGTCTACCTAGACAGCTTCCTTCTGATGCTGCATCCTAACTAGTGTGACACTGTACATGGACAGCACTCAAACAGAGCTCCTCACATTTACATTCACATTCAGTCATTTACCAGAGGGGGTTTCAAACTGGGGTCTGCAGCAAAGTTTAATCAAAAACAGCATAAAAAATGTAAAAAATAATTAAATCATTAAAAAATAACATTAAATAAAGAAACTATTTAAAATAAATAGTAAACAAATAATTTAAAAAAATAAATACAAATTACATTCAAAATAATTAAACTAACAAGTTGATTTAAATAAATAATAAAAAACTAAAAATAAAAAAAACACTAACTTAGGTGAAAATAAATAAAAAATAGATTAAAATATATAAATGAATTAGATTAAAGTAAATAATAATAATATTAATAATAATAATAATTGTTAAAATAAAGAAATAATAAAGAGTAGATTACATAAGTGAATTAGATGAATTTGTAAATTAGAATAAAATTTTAAAAAATAAAAATGTAAAAAATATATACATTTAAATAAATAAATAATGCCTCTAAACAGTACAGTGATACAGTGAATAGAAAGACAAGTATTACATTGTAATAGAATCTAAATAATTTCCTGAAAAAAAAAAATACACAATTGTAATATACATTTTTCACTGTATAATTTTGGTCTATATATATATGAAATATAGCTGCCTTTTAAATTTTAGACAGATCATATATTTGGTAGTCTGTGGCATCTGAAAGATTGAAAAACCTTGTATTATCAGACGCTTCCATTCAAAGCAAAGCCAAGTTCCTAGAAAGAAATGCAAGTGAGGAGACTCGAATCAATAGAGTGCTACAGTAATTGTATAAAATGGTTGATTTGTAGTCATTCATAATACATAAAAACCAATATATTTGCATACACTGTACAGTATATCCAGATATATGCAAATATATCAGTTAGAGTGTAGGGAAGTGTTGCCAAGTCTGTGGTTTTCCTGCGGAATTGGGCTACTTTTACACTGTTGCCGCGGGTTGTTTTTCATGTCCGCGGGTTGAAGCGACCCCAGTAACATGATATTTTGCCCCTGGAATGTGAATTTTACTGGAGGATCCCCACTGAAAAACATGTATTTTACCCCCCGAATGCGATTTTTACCAGGGAATCCCCCTTGAAACGCGATTGGGCTAGTTTTGAGTAGTAATTGGGTGGGTTTTGTTGCGAAAACCTGGCAACCCTGGTGTAGGGAGATGGGTAGTGCAGGTCTTCAGTGGAAATTCAGATATTAACTGGTATTTTAAATTAAATTTTAAACCTGTTAAAATTAAATAGTGCATAAAACAGACCAATGTTTTTCCCTTTTTTGTGTTAACTTTTGTGTTTAAAACTTGAGAAATTCATCCAAAAATAGAGTCTCTTAGAAAGCTGTATATTTGTTGTTCACCTTTTGAAACAATCTTTACATTGAGAGAGTGCGTATGAAAAGCTCACTAGGTTTTGAAACAGAGCCGATATCTTGTGAGTGTGGTGTTTGCCGGGTGAAGGGGAATCTTTCTGTCCTGCATCAGCGCTCTCTTTCCTCTCTCACACTCACACTTCACCTCAGCCTGAGCTCTCCAGCAGCAGCTCCATCACATCCTCACATCAGATGTGAGCTGGACCATCTGCAGCAGTACACACACACACACACATACACACGCTGGGCTAATGTTATTCTCTCTGTGCAGTCCGTCAGTAGCAGAGTCCAGTCTGGCTCATGGAGAGTCTGGTGGAGTCACGATGGAGGGGCCGCTGAAGAGGAAAACCCTGCTGAAGGAGGGCAGGAAACCCAAGGTGAACAGGAAGGGAGCAAAAATGAGTTAAAAATTGTTTAAATATTTTTCAGCATTTGCCAATATTCAGTATATAAATATATTTATGAATTTGCTTTGAAATTGTGCATACATGACATTTACGCCTCCAGAAACTGTACTTAAGGCCAAAGATGGCAGCATGCAGATCACATATTTTTAAGGGGTTAATGCAACTGCCTTCAACATCCCATACGGCATACATTTTATATATTAAATATCCCCAAAAATGGCCAAAATATATATTTATTAAAATATGGGGGATATGAGAATATATATATATATATATATATATATATATATATATATATATATATATATATATATATATAGAGAGAGAGAGAGAGAGAGAAAGAGAGAGAGTGTTTAAAAATATATGTTGGCCATATATTCCAGTCCAAGAAAATGTATTCACATATGTTACATTTGAAGAAATATTTATTTAAAATATTTTTTTTGCCAGAAAATATGCAGAAACCTCCGAGTCCATCTGAGATTTTTTTTTGTTTTAAATGAGCATTTTATCATGCTCCTGTATTTAGGTTCAGTAATTTGTTTAATGTTATTAGTCAGTTATTAAAATGGACATTTTTGAAAACTAAGATAATGTATAGGGCCAAATTTTAGTTTTAACTTTATTTGGTAAAAGATTCATGACAATATTTTAGAAAAGCTTCACACTGGCCAGCAGGTGTGTTACGGTGGCTTTGAATGAACCCAATATTTGACTCAAGCACTCCATCTAGTGATAAACACGTACAAAACAAAACATCAAAAAAGATCAATCCAAAGTCTGTTTCTTCATTCATCAGTGTATCTAAAAATAAAATCCCAAAAGATATCCCTACATTTACATGAATGTGTTTGCCATATAATTCCATTGCATTGCAGGTAAAGATCTGATCAGTTCATGCATTCACTGACATTGGTGTCATGCTTTCTTCTTTGAGCTACAGGAATTTAGAAATCACATATATTTAGCAAGTATTACCCAACTCTGTTTAGTTCATATCAATCTGAGTTGAGCTTGCATCATTATTTGTATGTTTTGTTTTGTTTTTTTGTTGGTTTGTTTTTTATTCAGCTTGCCTCATGGACCCGGTATTGGATCACACTTTGTGGTTCCACTCTCTTCTTCTACAGATCCAAAGCTCTGCGAGCCACAGAACGGAAACATGTGAGTGATGCTAAGAATCTCACAGCAATTCCATTTTTTATAAATATAAATAAATAAATAATACATTATTATAATATAACATTTAATGGAATCTTACTCTATATAACACAGTACAAGTCTTCACCGTGTAAGAAAGTGTGTGTTCTGGGCTGGATGGTGGTGCTGCCGGATGATCTGGCTCAACCCAACATCTTCCAGCTCAATGATCCAGACAAAGGTAAATCTGATTCACTGAGGGATTCTTTTAGTGCTTTTATAATGACAATCTTCACAAAAGGACTCATTTAGTCATTGTTAAATGAATTATTTGCATTACATTACATTTACATTTAGTTATTTAGCAGACGGTTTTATTCAAAGCGACTTACAAATGAGGACAATGGAAGCAATTAAAATCAATAAAAGATCAATGACATGCAAGTGCTGTAACAAGTCTCAGTTAGCTTAACGCAGTACACGTAGCAAGGTGTTTTTTTTTTTGTTGTTATTGTTAATGTAATAGATAAAAAGAAAACAGATAAATAGAATAGAAAAAAAATAGAGAAAGCTAGTGTTAGAGGTCCTTTTTATTTATTTTGTTTTAAATAAAAAAGAAAATAAATAGATAAATTAGAATAGAGAGTGCTAGAGTTAGAGGGAATAAAGATGGAAGAGATGTGTTTTTAGCCGTTTCTTGAAGATGGCTAAGGATTCAGCTGCTGGGATTGAGTTGGGCAGGTCATTCCACCAGGTGGGAACAGTAAATGAAAAAGTCTGTGAAAGTGATTTTGTGCCTCTTTGGGAAGGCACAATAATGTGTCGTTCACTTGCAGAACACAAGCTTCTAGAGGCACATAAGTCTGAAGTAATGAATTTAGATAAAGGGGTGCAGAGCCAGTGGTGGTTTTGTAGGCAAACATTAGTGAGTGCCTTGAATTATAGTGAATGATATGTTTTGTTGTGTGTGTGTGTGTGTGTGTGTGTGTGTGTACATAACTCAAGCAGAATGTCTGTGTTTCTCAGGGAATGTTTACAAGTTTCAGACTAGCGATCGGTTCACTGCGATCATGTGGCACAAACACCTGGAGGAGGCATGTCGGAGAAGAAGACCTCAGGTATCAACAACCACTGATTCATTAGGACTGGATGGCTTGAACAAAATCTTTTTTCACAATAACAGTTCAGTATCAGAAAAAAAAGGTACAAAAGCTGTTACTGGACCAGTACCTTTACAAAAGATACTTTTAGATACTAATATGTGCACTTTAGATGCAAATATGTATCTTTAAGGTGCTAAAATGCACCTTTTTGGGGGTAAAAAAGATACAAATGTTTCCCTTTTGAAAGGGTACCATCCTAGTGACAGCTTTCGTACCTATTTTTCTGAGAGTGTATATAGAACAATAGAGTTAATATGGACAGCAACACATTATGAAACGCTAATTAGTCTTAATATTGTATTTAATTTTTTTATTTTAATGAGTCAATATGTTTATATTTTTATATATTGTGTATGATTATTTTATATAAATTTATATACATACTATGTACACTATATAGGTACACTATTGATCAAAAGTGTGGAGTCAGTAAGATTTATTATTTTTTTTTAATTAATTTTGAAAAATGAATTTAGCTTTTTGCTTTTATTTAGCAAGGATGCATTAAAATGATCAAAAGTGAGAGTGAAGATTTAGTTTTCAAATAAATGCACTTTCTATTCATCAAAAAATCCTGAAGAAATCAGTTTCTGCAGAAATATTCAGCAGCACAACTGTTTTCAACATTGATAATAATCAGAAATGTTTCTTGAGCAGCAAATCAACATATTAGAATGATTTCTGAAGGATCAAGTGACACTGAAGACTGGAGTAATGATGCTGAAAATTCAGCTTTGATCACAGGAATAAATTACATTTTGCAATATATTCAAATAGAAAGCAGTTATTTTAAATTGCAATAATATTTCTTAATATTACTGATTTTACTGTATTTTTGATCAAATAAATACAGCCTTAGCAAGCAGAAGAGACCAAAATCTTACCCAGACTTTTGAATGTTGCTGTATTTATGTATTTATATTAATTGATAGGTATTTAATATTATTAAAAAAAAAAATACTTTTGAAAATTCTGATTAAATGAGTTTGTTCAGCTGCTGTGAACAGATAAACTATAATCGCATTACGCTGTGATTGCTCTTTCCACTCTAGATACCAGCGAATCTCATGTCGTTTGAGTAAACGGACTTGTGTAACTCTTGCCTGAAGACATTTATAAGGTGCCAAAGGCCTACAGAGATGGAGAAGAATGTGTTTGGTTCAGCAAAAGGATGAAAAAGAGCAAAAATCCTTCATTGTTGAAGAGTTCACTGAGCCAAAGGACTCGCTGTGATCCACTGACCCTCCATGAGCCGCCGGACACATCTAACATCAAGATGTCTGTTACAGAGCCGGACGTGGAGGTTTGAGCACTAGTATGTGGAGGAAGGGAGGGGAATTTGGCCGTTCCAGCTCCATCGTGTCTTTTCTATGGATACTTCTGGATCTCAAGGTGTTTGTGTGGCTTCAGTGAAGTACATTGTGAGAATTAAATGAAACTGAAGCTCGAGATGGGCATTTTTGTGGTGATATAAATGAGTTTTAGAGAGAAAGAGAAAACGTCACCTGTAGCAGAAGAATAAAAAGCCAAACTAATTTGCTCCTACAAAGAGCCGTAACAAACAAACCACAGCCGGATCAGGAAAAAAGATGAAAAAAGACCTAAAGCAGCTAATGATACTCACTGGTTAAGAGCGGTTTAGTTACAGACTAATCACATCTCCTTCCAGCAGTGATTTTTATTTCTGGTTAATGTTATGATGTGATGATGCTGGTTGAAGGAGGTTTGTGAGTGTGACTTGTTTACATCAGAGATTCTGAATCCACTTTCTGTTTTAGTCGTTTTATACTCATGAAAGCTTGTTTTGGGCTTTAAGTATTAACTAATTATTACGCCTTTCCTGTCAAATGAAGGTTTTGCTCACAACTTACAACTTAAACCAGCTGAAAATGTTGTATAAAAGCATTTGTTACATCTGATAGGTTTTCATGTACATTAACTGGAGAATACAATTTTTATCACACGTAACACACTTAGCCCATTTTAGCCCATCTTACAAAAACAAGAACTGCTTCTTTTGATGTACGCCATCTAGAAATCCTAAACATTTGTGCAAATTTACTGGGCAATTCTCACAAAACCTGTCAAAACATTGTCCACGTCATATCTTACCCCAAAAGTGAATAGAAAGAAATAAGCAATAATATTTTGCTTAAAGAAAGTTAAGCCTATTTTTAAGGTATTTATAGGCTTAAAGGTATTTAAAGCCTATTTTGTATTTTGACGTTATTTTCATGACAATTAAGCACACTTAACCCTCAAATTCTCATTAGTGTAATACAAACAAAAACACATCATTTAAATTTTAAATATTTATACATCATGGTTATATTTATTGTACTGCCTTTAATTTGTTTTTTGTTTTTGTTTTTTATTATTATTATTATTATTATTATTGCACTTTTTATATTTTAATACAATTAAACTGTGCTTAAAATGTACTTAAAGTCACAAGCTTTAAAAAAAAATAGATAAATAAGAACAGACTGAATTTTCTTCATTCAAAACATAATTCCTTATATTTATCTTTTGATTTTTGGTGTGAAATGTGATCTGGATATGTTTTGTGAGATTTATCCTGCTGTCTGAAGCATCAACAGGGCAGCTGCATGTCTGCAGCCTGAACGCGTATTGATTTAGAAGAGATATCTATTCTTTTATGTCTGTTTTTATCAGTTTAGCTGTGAATGTGAAACATCTGACCACAGCGAACAATGCTGGTTTAGTGGTTAGTTGAGATGAGATGCTCGTTCTGATTGAGTGCACTGTAGTTTTCTTTCATTTATTTCTCATTAGTTCTGTGCTGGACTGATGGTTGTACTGATGTTTGGCGATAATGTGTGTGTTTTAAGCACGTTTGTCTCTGAATGAAGTTTAACTCTTATAGAGCTGCGCTGCGTCTGTCACTGAAGGAGAAACGACTGTCAGTCTGTAAAACTGAAAACACAATCCACACACAACATCTCATCCACTCAGATCAGCTTCAGAAACCTGACACCAAGCAGAATTAGAGGAATCATTCACCCCAGAGTGGCATTTCTGTCATTATTTGCGCCCTCTCATATTGTTTGTATCAGTTTGATGGTTTATTTTCAAAGGAACACAAAATGAAACATTTGGGAGTATCGTCATGCAACTTTTTCCGTAAAAACAGCAGTTAAACCCAAAAAAAAAAATAGATTTAAAAACAAATAAAAGTACTGTTAGCCAAATCATGACTCCAGAATACAGTTTTGCATATACTTGTACTTGAAATATTACTATTGCTGTCAAACGATTAATCACGATTAATCGCATCAAAAATAAAAGTTTTTGTTTACATAATATGTATGCAGGCCTATAAACCCGAATACATGCATGTATATATTTTGAAAATATTTACATGTATTTACATGTCTATACTTACATTCATATAATTTATATTATAAATAAATGTTTAATATATAAACATAACATATATTTCTGAAATATATGCATGCATGTGTATTTATATATACATAATAAATATATACAGTACATTATGTAAACAAAAATATTTTAGATGCGATCAATCGTAATGAAAATATATTAAAAAAAAAAATACAGGTTTGAAACAACATGAGGGTGAGTAAATAATGATAAAATGTTAATTTTGGGATGAATCATCTCTTTAACATGAATTGTCAGGTTTCTCCTCGGAGTATAATAATATGTGAACTGACTCCTGATAGTGATCATTAGTTCTGTGTTGAGAGTATTATTTATCTAGCATCAGTTTTGCCTTTCTGTATATGAATTCAGCTTGAAATAGGCCACTGTTTTTGTTGAAGAGAAGCTTTCTTTCATGTGAGGATGTCAGAGCGAAACACGTACAGCTGCACTGCGTGTATGTTCTGTTTGTTTCTGCTGGAACTGTGAATGAACTCTTGTTGTGTTGACGTAAATATGTTGCTAAATTATTTCTTGTTTGCCATCGTGGTACATTGTGGTTTATCAGCTAAAAGGCTGATTCTTCTGTACAAACATTAAATGCCAGTGAACATGACTGTCTTGGTGTATGATTTGTTTTCACATTTCATTAGATTTTCAGGAAGATAAATAGGATATTGTTTTGTTACTGAGGACATTATCAGTAGTTCAGGAGGATGAGGATGAGAAGGGGGGTTCAGTAGTTCAGGGGGGGAAGGCACCGCTCACTTTTCTTTGTTGGTCCTGTATTCTGTCACGTACGTGGTCTATAAAACACGCACGAAGACGAAGATGAAGTCTAGTTTTTAATAAATCCACAGAAGGGTAATTTACTGAAGGCGTGCAGGAGACAAGTAAGGGACAACATTCACAATACCGGACGAAGACAGACTGACCAGACTACAACTAAAATAGGGAGGCAAATGAAGACAATTAATGGAACTCAGGTGAACAGAATGACACAATCAGACACGAGGAAAATCTATAGGTCACGGGCACAAAATTTGAGTCAACTTAAAATAATTTGTTACCTGGCTGCCTTAAAATTTTAAGTTTAGTCAACTCAAATAAGTTTAGTCAACTTGAAATATTAAGTTGTACTAAATGACAACTTAGATATTTGTGTTGACGAACACAAACACAACGAACAGTCCTGTGTGTGTGTGTGTGTGTGTGTGTTTTAATATATCTATATAGTTTGTGTGTGTGTTTTAATATATCTATAGTTTTAGTTATTTTACTACAAGTTAAACTAAATGAAAGTGAGAAATGTTTTGGCAAATAACTGAAATAAAATGTTTTGTTTTATTTCAATTAATGTTTTATTCTATTTCAAGTAACAAAACTGTTTTTATCATTTTTGTTTTAGATAACTATAATAACTTTTTTATAGTGTTTGTTTGACAAACACAGGGGCAGTCATGGACTAATGGATAGAGTCAGACCTGTAACCCAAAGGTTGTGGGTTCGAGTCTTGGTACTGTAACCCAAAACAAACAGAAGATCAAGAATTGTTGGTGGGGTGAGTGAATGTACAGCGCTCTCTTCCACCCTCAATACCATGACTGAGGTGCCCTTGAGCAAGGCAACGAATGGCCAGCTGCAAAAATGACTGCCCACTGCTCTTCCCAAGCTTCGTGTGTGTGTGCACTTGAATGGGTGAAATGCAGAGCACAAATTGTGAGTATACTGGCCACACATAATGTCCTTTCCTTTCCTTTAAATGTACTGCAAATAAGCTTTACATATTTTTTTAACTGGGTCTTTGTTACGAGTTTGTGCTGACAAAATCATATCAAAAATATACTATGGCATAAAAACAACCAAACTATTATAAACATTTTCAGTGCAATAATCATTATTTATTTATTTATTATAATTTATTTATTTATTTATTTTTACCAAAAATATATAGACACATCTTAGATATTATGTATAATACATTTTTGGTCTGTGTTGTCATTTTAACAGTCAAGTACTGTATACATTTCAGTCATCGTCTTCACAGTCCTTCACAGAGCGGAAATAAGCTTCGTTTACTGCGGTTCCAGCTGAATCCATTCAGTGTATCCTCCAGCATAATGACGGGCCCTGAGAGACAAACACATTGATTATGAGTTTTGTTGCTTGTAAGTGAGCATAAATCAAATGAATTCTCACAAGGTTTTTGTGATGTCCGGATGAGGATTAAAACACACACACACACACACACTCTTCATTGCAATATTTGTATGGATTTTTCTAGCCAATAAAATGTTTTAGAGCAAATGACTATAGCCATTACAATGATCTGTGATTTTATTCAATTTCAGGCCTGTATTTATTTATGTATTTATTTTTAATTCACTGATATAGCCAGATTTTCAATGATTGTGTAAACCACAACGTATGTAATTCAATGTATGCAATATATTTTCTTCCCTAGAAAAAAAGAAAACATAAATCATAATCGTTACTTATATATATATATATATATATATATAAGTAAACATTTTATTTCAGCAAGTTGCAAAGGCAACATTTGTCATTTTAATTTAATTTAACTTGATGTGCTAAAATAATCAAAACTGAAATAAATGTCAATAAAACTATATAGATATAGTTATAAGGCTAATAAAAATGACAAACACAAACTAAATTAATAAACTACTAAAAATTTTGCTACAATTAAACTCCAAACAGAAAATTTAAAAATAAAAACAATAATAAACAAATAATGTCCCCACAAGTATAGTGACAGAAGGTTTTTTTTTTGTTTTTGTTTTTTTGTCCCCATAAATCATGAATGAATGAAAATCTAAAAATGCAGTTTAGTGTGAGGGGTTATGTGTAGGGTTAGGGCAAGGGGATAGAAAATACAGTTTAATACACACTAACTCATGGGGACTCATGTCACTGTGGGACCTAAATTAAGGTCCCCATGGGTAAACAAGCTTATAAATTATACAGAATGAGCTTTTTTTGAGAATGTAAAAATTCCTGTAGTTTTCTGTAAGGGGTAGGTTTAGGTGTAGGACGTTATAATATGCAGTACGATTTGTACAGTAGAAAATCCATTACACCTATGGAGAGTCCCCACAAGGATAGCAAACCTGACGTACGTGTGTGCGTGCGTGCGTGTGTGTGTGTGTGTGTGTGTGTGTGTGTGTGTGTGTGTGTGTGTGTGTGTGTGTGTGTGTGTGTGTGTGTGTGTGTTCATACCTGCTGTATCCCAGATCTCTAGCGATCTCCAGCGCGGTGAGGCTGCGGATGCCCCTCTGGCAGTACAGCACAAAGTCTGAGTCCTCTAAACCAGGCTTTGGGACGCCGTAGCTCTCTCTAAACTGATCTGGGTTCAGTCTGAGGGCCTGCTCCACGTCTCCCACTGCATGACCAAAAACACCGTAACTCATCATGTCTGAGTGTATTTGTGCAGATCTTCGTGTGCTGGTGACTTACAGGGAATGTTAGTGGCTCCTGGAATAAATCCTGCTTCCAGCTCGTCTGGTTCACGCACATCGAAGAGCTGGACGCTTCCGGTGGACATCATGTCCTTCAGCTGCTCGTATGCCACAACATCATCTGAAACAACACGACGGGTGAGCACACATCTGAGTACTGACAAGATCCTGCTGCTATTTCATATTGAGAAGCTGAATTTAAGTCTATCTATTGATATGATAGAGTCACACTTATAATTTATTATGTGATCTTGTTTAAGGATAAATATAGATCTATGGAACTGCAGAGGGCCTGCAAAAAAAATATATATATATATATTGTTTTAGTATTTCAAACCTAACAAAGATTTTTTCTGAAAGATTTTAGGTTTGGTAAGTTTTTAATTTTTATGAAGTCTCTTCTGCTCACCAAGCCCGCATTTATTTGATCAAAAATACAGTAAAAATAGTAATACTATGACATATGATTAAAATTTCAAATAACTGTTTTCTATGTGAATATATTGCAAATTGTAATTTATACTTGTGATGCAAAGCTGAATGTTCAGCATCATTACTCCAGTCTTCAGTGTCACATGATCCTTCAGAAAAGAATGAAGATTCAGAAGTCACATAAAGATGAAATTATATGTATATAGAAATATTAATTTAAAATATGTATTTCATTTATATATTTTGTTACATTTAAATATATATTTTGTGTTATTAAATTCATATTTTGTTAGAAGATTCTTTATTTTGCCCTCCAAACTTGATTGACAGTGGAAACAGTGCAATGTCATCATAAAAAAAAAAAAAATAAAAAAACATGTATTACTTAATGTGTCATAGTGTAGAATCTCATGGGAATCTAGACTCCCTCCCAAACACAAATGCTGATTCAGCAACCTGAATGGATTAATAATCTTCACATGGGTGTGTCACAGCAGTTCATCAAACTAAACAAATATACTCTGTGTGAAAATTGTTTTTTACTCATTTGTTTTCACAAAAAAATAAATGCAGCATAAGAATAAGACATGGTAATATATGCTAAATATCACAAGCCAGACAAGAACATGTCTGGATGAAAATAATAATAAAAAGGAAATTATATTTTTATGAAAATTAGGAACATTTAAAACCATATTAAGATAATATTTTCATGAGAAACAGATTTGCATTAAATATGAAATTTGCATCTTTTAATTGGCTGAGAAGTTGGATGTTTTCACTGCCAACCAATATCAAGGTAAATTCTGAAAGCTTCTTGCAATCTGCCATCAATAACTGGCTGCTGAAAGATTACCAGTTTAAAGTGTTTGTATAAAGCTCAGACTCATTCTTTATATCCCATCCTCAGGTACATACAGAAGAGGATGAATTCTGTAGAAAAGCTACATCTACTGGACTTCTAAAGCTCATCAGGAGCCTGTTGAATACTTCAAAACAAACACTGATGAATTCCAAAACACCAAAATCTGGTACTGCAACAATCTGGATAATGCAAAATGATATAATCACTGACCTTATAAAGATATCTATGATGGAAGTCACACAAGGAGGGAAATATCATGTTTTGGAAAATCATAATTATGACATAAAAATCCATAAATATGAGACAGAGTCAAAATTATTATATGCTAAATCATAATTATGAGATAAAATGTCAAAATTCTGGGATAAAAAGTAATTTTGAAAGTCACATTTTTTAATGTCACATTTGTCTTTTTAATCTCATAATTATGACTTTTTAATCTAATAATTTTGATGCTTGATGAAGGTCAATATACCGAAACGTTGCTGTTTCCTGTAATAAATTTCTATATTTAGCATGGACTGATAGTGTGCGGGATTTCACTTTTTATTAATTGGATTCGACATTGCTTGAATATTTCTCCTACGCACCTATCAATTTCTCAGGTGTGCTGAGTTCGTGTTTATTGAGTTTTAATCTAATAATTTTGACTTTTTTGTCACGATATTTAGACTTTTTATCTCATCATTTTATCTCATCATTATGACTCAGTATGTGACTCATAATTCCAATTTTCCATATCATAATTATGACTTCGATCTCATAATTATTTCATAGTTAAATTCCTTATTCATAATTACAACTTTTATCTCATTCCATTTTGACTTTTCTTTTCTTCATTTTGACATAGGCCACGTACACACTGCAGCTAAATTCGGTTGTCAGTTCACCTTTTACTCCTTAATCGCGTTCTGTACACACATAATTCACTAAAATACAGGAGTGACAACCGCATTTACAGAAATTCTAGGCAGTGTGTACAGAACTGAACTGAACAACTAGTTGTTAATGACGTAT
Organism: Spinibarbus caldwelli; assembly: GCA_039654775.1. Classification (NCBI taxonomy): domain Eukaryota; kingdom Metazoa; phylum Chordata; class Actinopteri; order Cypriniformes; family Cyprinidae; genus Spinibarbus; species Spinibarbus caldwelli. The sequence continues at coordinate 3,919,600 of CM077222.1, read as the reverse complement.
TTGAACGTGCATCAGTGTCTTCGTCTGTGTGTGAGATGCAAGAAAATAACAGTGAAAGAAGTCTTAACTTAGCACGGGCCTAGCTGCGCTCATGAGCCCTGCGGTAAAGTGTCAGTGTTGCCAGATCTTCAAAGCAAAAAAACAACAACAAACAAGGACAAGCATTAACACACCCAAATGCTTTATGTTTTTTTTTTTTTTTTTTTTTTTTTTTAAATATCTCATATCCGCGACAGACCACTTTATTCACTCCATAAAGTGTCTGTCTTTATGAGCTAAGACCAAACAACATGCCTGTGAGCGCCTGTAAATATGAGGACATGGCAACACTGCAAGACTGCGCTCTCTAAAGCAGCCTCCCGAGCACAAACACAACAATGCACGTCTATCAGCGGTAGTTTAGTTCAAATCGACGGACAAAAAGAGTCTTTAGTCAAAAAATGGCACATAACAAACGGATGAACTTTTATTCACTCCCGCAAGACGACAGAATGTTGCTATGGTTACAAATGCGGGAGTGAGTGCTGTTGCGTACACACATGGAAAGATAATTTACGGGACTCACTCCCGTATTTAAATGCGGTTGTCACTCCTGAAACTTGCAGTGTGTACGTGGCCATAGAACTTACTATGTCATAATTGACTTTTTATCTGATAATTTATATCAGTTTCTACTTTTTATCTCACAATTATGACAGTATCTCATAATTTCAATTTTGACTTTTTTTTCTTTTTTTTTTTCTTTTTATCCCATCATGGCTTAATGTCATAATTTTTACTTTTATATCATCATTTCTACTTTTTATCTCAAAATTAAGTTTGTATCTCATCATGACTGTGTCATAGTTTTAACTTTATGTAATAATTATGTAATGACTGTTTGTAATGACTGTAATGAAATTATATGACTATTTATCTCGTTTTACTTTTATGCCATCATTTCAACTTTTTATCTCAGAATTTTTTTACGTTTTATCTCATTATGACTCAATGTGTCATAATTTAGATTTTTTTTTCATGTCATAATTATAGTTTTTAATCTCATATTTTTTACACTTATGTCTTAATTTTTACTTTTTATCTGTAATTTCTACTTTTTTTATCTCATAATTATACCTTGGTATCTCATAATGTCAACTTTTTGTCATAGTTACAACATTTTATCTCCTAATTACGCTTTGCCAAAACCAAGTTTTTTCTTTGTGGCAGGAAAGGGTTTCATCGGGCAGGTTTTGGCAAAGGCAGCTCTAACTGTTCATCAGATGATGCAACATCAAACCTTCCCTGACCCCTGAGTCACTGACTGTACGTGCAAACGCCCATGCTTACTATGAACTCTTCCCACGTTCGTTAAAAGCACAAAATTGTTTTGTTTCGCATATAAGCCAGTGGAATCCAAATATATTACATCTTAAACTACATTTTTAAAACATTTCTCTGACATTTTCATCATTTAGCACATTATTATTTAGTCATTTAATCAGAGACAGTGAGAACTAAATCCTTTACCTGTGTTTAGAGGTCGATTGTGTGATGTTTCAGTCCATTTATTGCAGTCGTCAGCTCCATGATCGCATTGATCGGCTCTGTCTGCTGAGACAGACAGAAGCAGGAGCGCCGCTAGAGCGCACACACCTGAGCTCAGGTGCAGCACTGTGTTCATCTCTATCCAGTTCAGGATAAGACACGCGCTTTTAAGTAATTTTAGAATGAAGCCTAAAAAGTGCAGCTACGACTGATCTAAAGCAGCGTATTTGTTTTAACTATGTATCTATGATTGAGGCGATTGCACGGATCTGAATGTCGCTGACATTCAGACATGAAGCATATTTTCCTCCAGGCGGCGCTCAGAGGCTCAAAAGCCAGTTACTCTATTCGTCCGCTTGTATATATATGTGGGCGTTTTATGTTTTATTGGAGATGTTTCACTATGATCGTTTAAACCTGTTCATTTAAATGAGCAATGTCTGATATAGACATGCAACTTGTTCCCAGTTATTCCTTTAAATGGTATTAAAACAAATCTTTATCTAGTAATCACAGTCGATTGTGAATGGTCCGTTCAGATCAGCGCTGAGAATAGTAACAAATACCACGTGACTGCGTCGCTTATATTTGTGCTTCTGCCGCTGTCTGGACAATAGTATACTCTTTAATAACTTCACGAAGTAATTTTAAATCCATTTAGTCGAAAATAAACCGTGTGCACTTAAAATAGGAAAAGTTTTTTTATTTATACCATCGGAGTTCACCAATCAGAGAACGCCCGGTCTAATAAGCTACGCCCACAACTACTCACTTTTGTGTTGGTCCCGCCTCAGACTAAACTAAAATATAAGAGGAAGTGTCCATGACACATCAGATGTTATGATACACAAATGTGTTTAGCTTAATAATTATTTGCATTATTTAATTATACATCATAGCCTAACTCCCCGCCTCTTGCGAATACATGGTACATTCCAGTGATGGCTCATAGTCATATGATCTAGAGACAGCATAAATGCCGTAGCAGTGAATTGGGCTGTAAAAGACACATTTTTCTTTATCTACATCTCGACATCGATTACATCAATGGCGACAGTGGTTGGAGGTCCATCTGCGGTGCAGCAAGCCACAGCCGAGGTGCAGAAGATCTGCGATGAGGTGAGACTGAGCTTCTGCTTTTGTGTTGATGCTGTAAGTCAGCTGATGTGGGAATGCACGTGGTGTGTATTTATTAGCTATTATAAGCTATTTATTAGTATTTAGAATTTGCTATGCTATGTGTCAATAAAATAATCAAAGGATAAATAAAAATTATTAATGGAGGATAACCACGTTCAGCTTCCTAAATGATTTAAAGTCATAATGTATCTCAAATGTACAACAATTGCATGCACCAGAGATCGCAGGCAATAAATGGTATTTATGCAAGCTCAAAAAGTAAAGTAAAAAATAAATGAACAAATGCTTATACATAGCTTGAATGAATTGGTAATCTTCTCATGATGTTGAGTAAGTCTTGTGTGTGTCAGAGTAATTCGTCTAATTTGACAAATCACATACTTTTTGCAAAACAGGCTTTTTCAGTCTAGGTCAAAGGGGGAAAAGAAGCATATTTTAGGACCAAGTTAAGATTTCATTGTCATATTATTTTAATGGCAATTTAACACGTTTGCATTAAATATGAAATCTGTGTCTTTTGATTCAGGTCAAACATCATGCAGAAAAGAAGACAGGGAAGAAGTTTGCCGCTTTCGTTGCCAAATCTTTCACCACTCAGGTCGTGGCCGGAACCAACTATTTTATCAAGGTAAACTTTGAAGACCAGGATATGAGGCAACAGATCACTCAAAAATGAAAATTTGCTAAAAATGTGCTCACCCTGAGGCCAAGATGTAGATGAGTTTGTTTCTTCATCAGATTTGGAGAAATGTATCATTCCATCACTTGCTCAGCAATGGATGCTCTGCAGTGAATGGGTGCCGTCAGAATGAGAGTCCAAACAGCTGATAAAAACATCACAGTAATCCACACCACTCCAGTCCATCAGTTAACATCTTATGAAGCCAAAAGCTGCTGTTTGAAAGAAACAAATCCATCAAGGCATTTTTAACTTCTAGCCAAAATACAGTCCATAATCCGTAATAACGTGTAAAAGTCTGTGGATTTGTTTCTTACAAACATGCAGCTTTTGTCTTGATAAGCTGTTAACTGATGGACTGGAATGGTGTGGATTACTGTGATGTTTTTATCAGCTGTTTGGACTGTCATGTTACAACTTGCATATTGCCATCAATATTTACTTTCTAACAGTTCAAAGCATGTGTAAACTGAGTATTCTCACGCTTCATATCTCCCTCTTCAGGTAAATGTAGGAGGCAATGAATTCGTTCATCTGAGGGTTTTTAAGTCGCTTCCTCACGCTGGAGGAAAACTCCAGCTGGACGGCATCCAGACTTCAAAAACTCAACAGGATCTTATTGAATATTTCTAATACATGCACACAGATAATACAATGCCATACTGTATACAAAAAATTGGTTGATATATGTGATTTATTCAAATAATGCTGTTACAAAAGCTTTAATCAGTATCCATCAAATGATCTCCAGTCCAGTGCCTTCTGTATGTAGAGGAGTTTTATAAGATCAACACATCTTTGTTTACTTTGACAAACATTTTACTGTGGTGAAATAATTGCACATGGATATGAATCAGCATTCCAAATCTGTTTTTTAGAAAATAATGGAACTTCTACAATAAAGGGAAACAAATTTCATATTTCAAATGGCAAATCTTTGTTTTATTTACACCCTCTAAAAGAATGTTGTTTATGGTCAAATATTTCATACAAATATTTTTGTGTCGTCTTGTTGTTCTTCAAAAAAAGGGATAGTGCGTTTTAACAAACTCAACAAAAAGATTGACTCAGTCAGATTAATCATAAACCTTTCAGTTTGAATGGGATGAGAAAAAGAAAGAAAGAAATAAACGCCTTCAGACAAAACATGAAGCACAGGACGTACTTGTTCTTTTTCATTACAGCCAAAAAAAATATTGATTCTCCACCAATTTTCAACATTTTCCATCAGCTCACACCAGTGTTATTTTAGTGTCAGAGAGATACTATTATAGTTTTAATAGCATTTTTATTTTTAGATTTTTCATTTTAATTTTAAAGATTTTATCTTTTTTGTCTTTTATTTTTTTCATTTCAGTTTTAGTTATTTTAATACAAAAAAGTTGAAGATTTGTATATATACAGTATACAGTTATGTTTATTTTATTGCTTTTTTCATTTTTTATGGCTTTTAATTTTAGATTTAGTCTTTGGTTAACTAAAATAATCATTTTTTAAACTGCATCTGCAGAACTACAAGAGCAAAGAAAAGTGATGTATCATTCTTTTAAAACATAAATTCATGGGATTAATTTAATAAGAAAATACAAAATTTTAAAGTATAATATGGGTAGAATGTTTTTAGAAATATAAGACCGTTCTGATTTTGCTTTTTATTTGGTCACTACATTATTTCTTTAGTATTTTATGAAACCTTATTGTTATTCTGAAATGTGAAAAAATAGTAATACTAAACAATAAAAAATAATAAACAATAAAAATAATAAATGTAAAAAGTTTGACTGGTAGTGTAAATATTACTAAATACATATGACAAACAGAAGTCTTGTGATGTGTTTCTGCTTACAGCAGCCAAATAGGAGACAAAGGAAAAAAACAGGATTGTGTTTCAGACTGAGGAGGATTTGAATAAGTCATATCAATTTTTTTCCACCACAAAACCACAAATCCTGTATCTTTCTCATCTTTAGTCAAATCCACCATTGTGTTACATGCCAGCTTGCTATATAAAACACTCTTTGATCGCAGTGGTCTCATGATGATCTGACAAAAATTTACTGAGGATCAGATCAGATGAGAAGTGTAGGATGAGTTTAAGTCTGCATTTGACAAAATCTGAGTGTCTAGAAACTCATTTGTAATTATATATATTTTAATACATCTTTATTTGAGTTCGAGTGAGAACATTGCATGGCAAGAGTTTGCATTCAACTACAGAAACCATAAAATGCTTATTAAGCATATAAGATTATTATTATTATAATAATATTTAATCATTATCACTGCTGTGCTGATGACACTCAACTCTACTTCTCATTCCATCCTGATGATCCAACGATAGCTGCTCGCATCTCAGCATGTATAACAGACATTTCTTGCTGGATGACGGACCGTCACCTTCAACTAAACCTAGCTAAGACAGAACTGCTTGTAGTTTCAGCAAACCCATCACTTCATCACAATTTCACCTTCCAGTTAGGCTCATCAACCATAACTCCTTCAAAAACAGCCAGAAACCTTGGAGTTGTGATTGATGATAAGCTGAATTTCTCAGACCACATTGCTAAAACTGCCCGGACCTGCAGATTTGCTTTACACAATATTAGGAAGATCAGGCCCTTTCTTTCGGAATATGCAAATATGAATATGAACTCCTTGTTCAAGCTCTTGTTCTGCCCAGACTTGACTATTGCAATGCTCTCTTGGCAGGTCTTCCAGCCAATTCCATCAAACCTCTACAATTAATCCAAAATGCCGCTGCAAGATTAATCTTTTATGAACCGAAAAGAACGCACATCACACCTCTGTTCATCAATTTGCATTCGCTACCAATAGCTGCTCGCATAAAATTCAAGGCATTAATTTTTGCCTACAAAACCACCTCTGGCTCTGCACCCCTTTACCTAAATTCAGTACTTCAGACTTTTGTGCCTCTAGAAGCTTGCGTTCTGCAAGTGAACGCTGCATTATTGTGCCATCCCAAAAAGGCACAAAATCACTTTCACTGACTTTTTCATTAACTGTTCCCATCTGGTGGAATGACCTGCCCAACTCAATCCGAGCAGCTGAATCCTTAGCCATCTTCAAGAAACGGCTAAAAACACATCTCTTCCATCTTTATTTGACCCTCTATCTCTAGCATTCTCTTTTCTAATCTATTTTATCTATCTGCCTTTTTATTAAAAAAAACAAAAAAAAAAAACAAGAAAAACACACACACTTGACCCTCTATCAATTGCATATTTATTCTCTAACTGCTAGCTTTTCTTGAAAAACTAACACTAGCTTTCTTTTCTATATTCTATCTACTTGTTTTCTTTAAAAAAAAAAAACCTTGCTACGTGAACTGTGTTAGGCTAACTGAGACTTGTCATAGCACTTGCATGTTGTTGCTCTTTTGTTGGTTTTGATTGCTTCTATTGTCCTCATTTGTAAGTCGCTTTGGATAAAAGCGTTTGCTAAATGACTAAATGTAATGTAAATGTAATAAGAGACAGGAACATTATCACGGGAGATGCCATATGTCTAAATGAAGCATGATTCATCACACGAGAAGCATTACTGCACTGTACTTTAGTCCCACGCCACACTAATCCACATCTACATCTGTGAAAACCTGTTTTACCAGCGTTACTTTAGTAAAAACACATTCACACACACACACACACATATATATATATATATATACACTATATATAATATTTTGAATTAAAGTTTATTTTATGTTTATTTAGATTTAGTTATATTATTATTTCAAGTTAACTATTAAATTAAATAAGTTTGTTTTTTTTATATTTTATTTTATTTCAGCAAACGTTCATTTCATTTCAAGAAAAAGAAATTCTTTAGTTAACTATAATAACCCTTTTTTACCCAATTTTGGAATGTTTTTGATTGTTTTATGTTTTTTAATCCTTTTATTAAAGCCAAAAGCATTTCATTATTTATGCTATAAGCAACTAAAATGTAATGAGGTCAAATGACAACATACAGATTGGCTGACATTCAGATGAAAATGATTAATGTTGTTTCATTTCAAGTAAATAGATTGAAATAACATCACATTTCAGAGTTAGAAATAAAACTAAATGACTACTTTGAAAAGATGTAACATATTTGTTAAAGAATCAGGCCATAATACTTGCATGCATCTCCCTGTAGAGGTTGCTTTACTTTAGGTCTAAACTAAAAAAATTCTCAGCTTAAGAAAAAAAGACATTTGCATTATAGTTGCTTTATAGTTGTTTTATCAACATACCAGATGGTAAAAATCTAGCATGCAGTTAGAAACCATTAAATGCTTATTAAGCATTAACAAAAAGGAACATTATCACGGGAGCTGCCATGTGTCTAAAAGAAACCTGATTAATCACACTTGATATATGAACTGTGTGTGTGTGTGTTTAGAAAACTTTACTTCACTACATTCCAAAGCATAATGTCATACTTTTTACTGCACTACATTTCATAAATAAAAGTTGTTGTTTGTTTTACCTTTAATACTTAAAAACGTTAAAAATGTAGTACTTTCTTGTACTTAAGTAAATCTTTGAATTGCTTTTACTTGAGTAAAAGTAAGAAAGTAATAGATCTATAATGTAATTAATAGCCTATTAAATGATATTTAATATGAAACGTATTGCAGTAAAAAGTACAATATTATGCTTTGGAATGTTGTGAAGTAAAGTTTTCTAAAGAAAAACACTGATAAAGTCCAGATCCTTGAAAAGTACTTTTAAAGCAGAGTAAAAATACTTCACTACTGTCCGCCTCTGGTTTGTATCACTGTAAAACATCCATCCTATTTGATCATTTACAGAAACTGGTATAATAATATGAAAATAGATGCTTAAATGTGTTAAAAATGCAAGTTGATGTCCTCATATAAGCATATAAATAACATTAGTTTTTCCCATTCTGTTACTTTTTGTACAGTGTAAATAATCATGTGAATGAATGAAGTTTGACCACAGCATATTTGTGAAAGTCTGCAGTGCCATTTTATACCAATAACTAATAAAAACATTTAAAAGTTAAAATGGGTTGAAAAAGTCCTGAAGAGCAGAAATGACCCCTACAGGAGAACTGAGCACATAACTCGTCTTTGACAATATTGTGCTGAATCTGTCTGCCACTTTGACTATTTCATCCAATTTGATTTGATTAATAGACTTGACTTCAATCTATTCTCTTGAGACAATGAATATTTTGCTCAGAGGCGCTACTTATGATATATCCACACATTTGTAGAAACATGCCCACTGCATTTGACCGATAAGCAAGGTGTTGCTCTATTTGATCTATTTTTCTATTTGATCAGGAGTTACATATGTTGTTTAGACTGCTTTGAAAATGTTGAACTGTTAACATGTCAACATTTTATTATTTAATGATCTAAATGTTTTATAAATATATTTATTATTTTTATAATTATACCATGTTATAAAAGAAACTTGTAACACATGGCACTAAATATAAATATTATCTGCTGTAATGTTTTTTGAAACATATCAGGGACACATCTGTTGTGTTGTTTCTTCTCTTTAGATGGTCTGGGATGCTAACAAGCATGTACCGGTACCGTTGTAAAAGTCCCAGGGTTGTGGGAAGTGAGTTCTGTGGCTTTTATTGTGTTTCTGGACTGTGATATATGTACATGCAGGCAATCAGAGGTAAGTCTCATGTAAACGTCCCACTAACACTTTTGTCTGGCTTTCCCTTTAGTAATCTGGAGGCAACAGCAAGATTCAAAAGACTAGTTCATTTAGCTGGAGCCTTTTTAGTGTTGACTGGAAACAAATCAGCTGAGGGCCCCATGTACAACAACATTTGTGTGCCACATATAAAAAAAATATTATATTATGAGGCTAAAGTTGTAATATTTTGAGAGTACAGTCCTATACAAAATTAAACTTGTAATAATCAATATAGATATATAGCCAAATTAATTAGAATAAAGTCATAGCATTGTGAGATCATAGTATTTTGATGATAAAGTAAAAATTATGAGAATAAAGTCATATCAATATTAGAATCAAGTCTTACAGCAACACGAGAATAAACAGAATATATTTTGAGAATTATTAGAATTGAGTTGTGGTGGCATTGTGAGATTAAATTCATAATATTTAGAGAGTAAAGTAATTTTGACTTTAAATATTAAGATTGTAATCTCGTAATTCTATTCTTATAATTTTCAAATTCAAATTTTCAAATTCTCAAAACTATTCTCATAATATTATGACTTTATTATGACTTTATTAGGGCACTGAAAATACTGTCGCAGTTATTAATCATGCTTCACCAGTACAGAATGTTTTTATTTATTTTTTATTGTTATTATTTTATATTTTTTTATTTTATTGTTTTATTGCTATTTTTATAGTGCATTGCATCAATATGCTGCCTTTAACTAAAATATAATTCCAGACCTCTGTGATTAGATTTATATGTTATCTTTCTGTACCTGTTGAAACGGTTCAGGTATTTGTGAATTAGGTTATCAGCTCAGACGGCAAGTTTCCACCTGCAAAACACCCATAAATACCTGGTTTACCTCTATCGTAGTAAATGTGTCAGTATATGAGAGACACACAGAAAATTAGACAGAGACACGCACTCAGTTTTGTTCAGAAAAAAGCAGTTTCTTAGAAAATGCTGTGATTGTTTGTAGGCGTTTGCGTCTATTATGGGCTGAACGTATAGGCGTATCTCACATCTATAACAGGAAACAGATGGAAAGAGCAAATTCCTCAGGTAGCTTTAGATGGGGTAAAACTATAAACGTGTCCTGCTGTGATTTTCATAGGTACGGATGAAAATAGCATTAATTTAAAGCTCACTATAATTGCACTAATAACTTCGTAATTACTGTACAAATAAAGTCTTACAGTCCGAATGCATTTGCAGCTGATGTAGAGTGTGTTTAACTGTGTGTTTGTTGTGCATGCGAGTGACTGCGGGGTTTTCACTGTAAACATGTTTTCAATGTGAAATGCTGACATTGTTCCCTGTTCCAGGTTCCAGAATGGCCCAGAGCACGAGAGAGAGAGAGAGACAGATACAGCAGCTCTTTGTGCTTTATCAACCTGTTTGTGTGTTTGCTGTGACTTGTTTTTTTTGTTTGTTTTTCTTTGGCTGTAATTATTGATGGCTCTTTTCCAATCTTAAACCACAGATGGAACTCATTTAAAGACACGTACACAGACTTGTGTGTGTGTGTGTGTGTGTGTGTGTGTGTGCGCGCGCGTGTGTGTGTGTTTAGAAAACTTTAATTCACTACATTCCAAAGCATAATGTCATACTTTTTACTGCACTACATTTCATAAATAAAAGTTGTTGTTTGTTTTACCTTTAATACTTAAAAACGTTAAAAATGTAGTACTTTCTTGTACTTAAGTAAATCTTTGAATTGCTTTTACTTGAGTAAAAGTAAGAAAGTAATAGATCTATAATGTAATTAATAGCCTATTAAATGATATTTAATATGAAACGTATTGCAGTAAAAAGTACAATATTATGCTTTGGAATGTTGTGAAGTAAAGTTTTCTAAAGAAAAACACTGATAAAGTACAGATCCTTGAAAAGTACTTTTAAAGCAGAGTAAAAATACTTCACTACTGTCCGCCTCTGGTTTGTATCACTGTAAAACATCCATCCTATTTGATCATTTACAGAAACTGGTATAATAATATGAAAATAGATGCTTAAATGTGTTAAAAATGCAAGTTGATGTCCTCATATAAGCATATAAATAACATTAGTTTTTCCCATTCTGTTACTTTTTGTACAGTGTAAATAATCATGTGAATGAATGAAGTTTGACCACAGCATATTTGTGAAAGTCTGCAGTGCCATTTTATACCAATAACTAATAAAAACATTTAAAAGTTAAAATGGGTTGAAAAAGTCCTGAAGAGCAGAAATGACCCCTACAGGAGAACTGAGCACATAACTCGTCTTTGACAATATTGTGCTGAATCTGTCTGCCACTTTGACTATTTCATCCAATTTGATTTGATTAATAGACTTGACTTCAATCTATTCTCTTGAGACAATGAATATTTCGCTCAGAGGCGCTACTTATGATATATCCACACATTTGTAGAAACATGCCCACTGCATTTGACCGATAAGCAAGGTGTCGCTCTACAGTCACAGGCTTTATACAAAGTCTATTTGATCAGGAGTTACATATGTTGTTTAGACTGCTTTGAAAATGTTGAACTGTTAAGTTGTCAACATTTTATTATTTAATGATCTAAATGTTTTATAAATATATTTATTATTTTTATAATTATACCATGTTATAAAAGAAACTTGTAACACATGGCACTAAATATAAATATTATCTGCTGTAATGTTTTTTGAAACATATCAGGGACACATCTGGTGTGTTGTTTCTTCTCTTTAGATGGTCTGGGATGCTAACAAGCATGTACCGGTACCGTTGTAAAAGTCCCGGGGTTGTGGGAAGTGAGTTCTGTGGCTTTTATTGTGTTTCTGGACTGTGATATATGTACATGCAGGCAATCAGAGGTAAGTCTCATGTAAACGTCCCACTAACGCTTTTGTCTGGCTTTCCCTTTAGTAATCTGGAGGCAACAGCAAGATTCAAAAGACTAGTTCATTTAGCTGGAGCCTTTTTAGTGTTGACTGGAAACAAATCAGCTGAGGGCCCCATGTACAACAACATTTGTGTGCCACATATAAAAAAAATATTATATTATGAGGCTAAAGTTGTAATATTTTGAGAGTACATATAGATATGCTACCACTCAAATGTTTGGGATCATTGTTATTTATTTATTTATTTTAAGAAAATTTTTTTAAAGAAGTTTTATTCAGCAAGGGTGCATTAAATTGATCAAAAGTGACAGTAAAGACATTTATAATTTTATAAAATATTCTAGTTAAAATAAATGCTCTCATTTTGATTCTATTCATCAGAGAATTATGAAATCCTGATGGTTTCCACACAAAAAAAAATGAAGCAGCACAACTGTTTTCAACATTGATAATAATCAGAAATATTTTGAGCAGCAAATCAGCTTATTAGAATGATTTCTGAAGGATCATGTGACACTGAAGACTGGAGTAATGATGCAGAAAATTCAGCTTTGATCACAGGAATAAATTACATTTCACAATGTATCCACACAGAAAACAGTTATTTTAAATTGTAATAATATTTCACAATTTTAATGTGTTTTAGTTAAAAAAAAATGCTGCCTTGGTAACACTTTTATTGATACTTTTGATGTTGTAATGTAGCATCAAAAATGGGCATTTTGTTTACAGTATACAGTGAGGTATAAAAGACTGTGACCACACTGAAAATCTGGATATTTTATTGCATTGCATTGCATTGCATTTAAACCTGAAAATAAAGTTTTAGAATTGAAAAGAAGAAAAGATAAGAGCAAAACAATCCATTATTTAGGTGACTAATCAAATATAATTTGAAGTAAATGAGAGTAGATTGAAGTAAATAAGTGTCATTGATCATATGACTCTTTGTATAGATGGTCAAATGTTCTTCTTTTGAATCTTATGATGCTCTTTTGAACATCTGAAATCACGCTTGAGGTTTTGTTCATACTGAGGTGTGAAATGCAAAAGAAGATCATTTTTAGTAGTGATCTCTAACTTTTGGACCCCACTGTATGTATATATGAAACCCCTTTGACCCAGATAAACTGATCCTGTCTTAACGTAGTTTTAGGGGACAGGGCTGTCTGTGTGTGTGTGTGTGTGTAGCCTCTGGTTAAGAAGGAAACACACCCCCTCACAATCCTCTGTGCCAACTGTTGTATAACAAAGCTGTTAAATGAGAGGGGCCCTAAAACCCTACATTATTTGTGTGTGTGTGTGTGTGTGTGTGTGTGTGTGTGTGTGTGCGCAGTGTTGCCAACTAATTTTCAGAGAAAGTTGCTAAAAGACGGTCGATTTGTTGCTAAAAGTTGCTAAATGACGTTGTGATCTCATTGCGTAATCACAATGCAAAATTGTGTCACATCAAATCTCAGCAAAAAATACATTTTATACATGTTAATTTAGATTTGTTTGTAAAATATGCATAATATAATATTAAAATATAAATAACTGTATTTTATTATTGAATAGCTAGTAAACACTACACATTCTCAACAATTATGCTTTAAGCAGTGCATTAGTAGTTAGTTAGTGTGCTACACTCTAAGAAAAGTCTGTACAAATAGGGCACAATCTACTATGTTAATATGAATTAATTTTCCGTATTGGTTTTTTACTTGCATTTTAAATTACACATTGTGTTTTCGGGTTACAGGGTTACAATGGATAATGGATAATGTCCTGGAAAATTACCAGTATCTTTTCTATTTTTCTTACAGTGTATTAACTGATCAACAATCGCAGGTACTACTAACAAAGTGTATCATGAACAATTACTCAATTATTAAATTATTATTATTATTATTATTATTAAACTGAACAATTGCAAATAGCAGCTAGGCATCTTTGGTTTCCTCTTTTTGTGAAATTTGGATGGAAAATGTGTGCCTTTTTATTGTCCGAGTCACTTATCAAAAGTTGCTAAAAGTTGCCAAATACATTTTAAAATTGCAAAAAAAATTTGCTAGGTGCTTTTGGAAGAAAAAGTTGTTAGGGTAGTCTGAAAAGTTGCTAAATTTAGCAACAAAATTACTAAGTTGGCAACACTGTCTGTGTGTGTGTGTGTGTGTGTGTGTGTGTGCATGCAATGAAAAGTGAGAACTGAATGGATGACATTGAGATTTAGATGTGTGTGCTGAGCATCCGGCACAGACGACAAGTATATTGGAGCTTTGTGTGTGCAGTGTGTGGTGTGTGTGTGTGTGTGTTTTGGTGTGTGGGTTTACATACAGTAGATGTAATTTGGAGACAAAACTGTCCCCACAATAGGAAAAAAATAAATAAAAAAATAAATAAAAATGAAATCTGAAAAAAGTGTAAAATGATGAATATTGCAAAACTGTAAATTAAAAAAAAAAACGTTTTCTTGTAGGGTTTGTGTTAGTTTTAATGATTGTAATGAACTGCTGGAATGTGCTCCTGTAGATGTCTGTGTGTTAGAGGGTGACACGGGAGTGGATTTTCAAACCTCTCCCGTCCCACTCCCACAAAAAAAAAAAAAAAAAAAAAAAAAAAAAAAATCTTGTCCCGTCCCAATCCCACGAAAAAACTGGAGGAAAAATCCCGTCCCGTTCCAATCCTGGAAGAATAACTCCCATTCCCTCCCACTCCCGTGTTGTTTTTTTTTTTTTTTATTTTTATTTATTTATTTTTTTGTACAGTAAAAATACAGTACGGATCACAGCGTGCCTACCTTAGTTGAATAAAAATCCAAAATTTAGTTTTTTGTTATTATATTGAACTGAAATCCAGCTTAAACAATGCATTAGAAAACAATACACATTAAATTTCATGTAAATCATCCATGCCAACACGTTTTCTATTTGATTTTTTTTTTTTTTCATTTGAAAGTAGACATTTCACTCTCTATAGATATATTTTTAATAGACGGAGTTTCGAAGTATCTCGCTCAAGTTCAAAGAGAGCTAGACGGCAGAAAGCACGTCCTGTTTGCTTTAATTACTTTACAGATGTGCAACGTTTCGTTGTTATTCTGAGTGCACACAAATAAACGTAGAGTCTTTACAGATTCGGAAGATGTATTAGGCTACTTTTATCTGTATGACCAAAAATTACGGAGATTTTAAGAGCAAGTGAGTGCGCCGGCGCCTGTCCTGCAGCGAGCGCGCTATTCAGCTCCACTCTCCACACAAACACTTCAATAGCACACATATCTCTGGGTTAACACCATATTGAGCGGCCATGTTGCTACTACATAGGCTACATCTTTCAGATTAAAAGTCATATTTGAGGTCGATGAATGATAGGTGAGCGTTTGGATGTCCTGCCCGAGTATTACCACATAAACCATCCGTTAACAATCTGTCATTCACTTAACCAGCCACACCAGAGCAAACAGGAGGAGAGCATAAAGAGACAGGGCAACTAGATCTGAGTTCAGAATTAAAATATACAGTTTATAGTTTATTTATATAAAAGGTATATTTGTGTATAAAGTTGGGTATCATTACTATTCCCGGTCCAGCCCACTCCAGCTGACATTTTTTCCTGTCCCCTCCTAATCACGTGATTCGTAGCGATTTAGTTTCCCATCCCGCGGGATTCCCGAAAAAATGTCAGCCTCTAGTATGTGTGTGTGTGTGTAGGGGGCGTGTGTTTATGTAACGGGCTTGGGCTCTATATAAGCTCCTGCAGCGGGACTCAGCGCTCAGAATTCAGCTCTCGAGGCCCTGATTCCCACACACTCCAGACCGAGCTCTGCAGTAGCCATGGCAACAGCCCTGCTGGGAATGCTGGGAGTTTTGCTCTGTGCCCTTGCCGTCAGTTCTGAGGTCATGCCGCAGCCCGACTTCGACCTCAAGGGGGTAAGACTGCAAGACTGGTATTCAAATATAGGTTACAATTAAATTTAAGAGAAATCAATGTTTTGTTTTGTTTTTGTTTATATATATATACAGAGGTGGGTAGAGTACCCAAAAACTGTACTCAAGTAAAAGTAAAAGTACTTGTAGAAATATTTACTCAAGTAAAAGTAAAAGTAATAGTCTGAAAAGTTACTTGAGTAAGAGTAAAAAAGTATCGGATAAAAAAACTACTCAAGTAGTTAGTTACTAGTTACTTTGGATCATATACTGAAAATAGTCTATTTTTATTTAGATATATAAATTTTATCTAAATATCTCTATCTCTCTCTCTCTCTCTCTGTCTATATACACACACACACACTGCCATTCAAAATACTTTTAATGTTTTTTTTTTAATGTAATTTATTTCAGTGATGCGAATCAGAATTTGTATCAGCCTGATTTATTATCAATGCTGTTCTTTTATAGCTTTCTATTCATAAAAGAATCCTGAACAAAATGTCACAGGTTCCAAAAAATATTAAGTACCAAAACTGTTCCCTGTTGAAAAAAAACAGCTTTTGCTGGTAAGGTATGTTTTGAAGCATGGGAGGCTGGTTTGAGCTGATTTAAGCTGGTCCTTTGCTGGTTTATGCTGATCCTTAGCTGGTTTAAGCTGGACATGTGCATGACCAGCATAAACCATCATCCCAGCTTCAAAACATACATAACCAGCAGATGCTGTTTTTTTTTTCAACAACACTGATAATAAATCAATATATCTGAATGATTTCTGAGGGATCATATGACTCTGAAAACTGGAGTAACAGCTGTTAAAAATTCTGATTTGCATCACTGAATTGAATTAAATTATATTTTAAATTATATTAATTATGTATTATAAATGTATATGTATATAACCTCTGACACGGAGAAGAGTGAAAACTCCTCACATGACCGCTACTGAACATCTGAACATAACGAAACAAATACACTTTGACGGATCTTCTTCTGTCTGTTCTGCTAAATGTAAACAAATGTAGCCTTTATTTCTGCAAGCGTAAATATTGTGAAAATATCAATATTAATTGTGTCTAGGCAAAGGCATTCCTCCTGGAACTAACGTGGGTTTGGCGGGTGTTCATTTCATACTCTGTGACAGCTTATTTAATGAATAAATTATACATTGTATTTAATGTGTGAGGTACATGTACAACAAACTGGTAATGTCATAAAAGTATCGTGTACTGTAATCGAATCTCTACCTGTGGAACCGACAGCACACGCGGTGTTCATCTAATAAAGATCTTCTTAGCTAGCAAACCATAGCCTTTGCAGATCTGTTTTTTACTGACTGTAGATCCAAAGCCACGTCTTCAGCGCTCTTGATGTTACAACTCTTCAGTGAGAACCGCTTCAGACGATCAGCGCGTGCGGCAGAACTGAACGAATCATTCAAACTGACTCGCAAACCGATTCACTGGTTTGCCAACTGGTTTGATCAAGCCTTCGAACAGAATTGACTCAAAAGAATGAATCATTTGCGAACGGGCATCGCTCATTACCCAGAAAAAAGTAGACGGCGCGTTTGGAATAAATTGAAGGATTTTTAACTTGTATTACATTAAGGTAACGAGAGGAGCGTCGCCCACAGTAACGAAGTAAAAGTACCGTTTTTTCACTAAAAATGTACTTGAGTAAGAGTAAAAGTACCCATTTTTAAATATACTCTAAAAGTATTAGTTACCCAAAAAATTTACTCAAGTAAATGTAACGAAGTAAATGTAACTCGTTACTACCCACCTCTGTATATATATATATATATATTAATCGCATCCAAAATAAAAGTTTTTGTTTACATAATATATGTATGTGTTATTATTCTTATTATGTTATAATATATGTTATTATTTTGAATATATAAACACACTCATACAGTATATATTTTCGAAGTATTTACATATACATTTATATATTTATATTATTCTATTTTATATTATATATAAATATATTTAATATATAAACATAGCATATTTTTCTTAAATATATACATGTGTTTGTATTTATATATACATAATAAATATATACAGCACACACATATATAGTATGTTAACAAAAACTTTTATTTTGAATGCGATTAATCGTGATTAATCGTTTGACAGCACTAATATATATACAGTACTGTGCAAAAGTCTTAGGCAGCTAGTATTTTCATCAACAACAAAAAAGGTTTTAAGTCAGTTATTTCTATCTTTTGCTGTAGTGTGTCAGTAGGAAATATCAGTTTACATTTCCAAACATTATTATTGCCATTAATTGTAATAATCCAGTGAGAATTTTGTTTACACAAGGAGTCTGAGAACAGCCAGTGCTCCACACAGAGATCTGATCTGATCATCATCAGTCCGTCTGGAATGACATGAAGAAACAGAACAAACTGAGATGGACTAAATCCAGAAGAACTGTGGCAACGTCTCCAAGACGCTTCAAGAAACCTACCTGCAAAGCTACCGTACTGTTAAAAGTTTTAGGCAATTGTGTAAAAATGCTGTAAAATGAGGATGCTTTCAGAAAAAATGCCATAAATAGATTTTATTTATCAATTAACTTCTATTAACTAAATCAAATCAACATTTGGTATGACCACACTTTGCGTTTAAAAGAGCTTTTGTCTGAGGTACACTTGCACATAGTTTTTCAGGTAGCTTTGCAGGTAGGTTTCTTGAAGCGTCTTGGAGACGTTGCCACAGTTCTTTTGGATTTAGTCCGTCTCAGTTTGTTCTGTTTCTTCATGTCATTCCAGACGGACTGATGATGATCAGATCAGATCTCTGTGTGGAGCACTGGCTGCTGTCAGACTCCTTGTGTAAACAAAATTCTCACTGGATTATTACAATTAATGGCAAAAATAATGTTTGGAAATGTAAACTGATATTTCCTACTGACACACTACAGCAAAAGATAGAAACAACCGACTTAAAACCATTTTTTTTGTTGGTGAAAATACTAGCTGCCTAAGACTTTTGCACAGTACTGTGTGTGTGTGTGTGTATATATATAATATAATAAAAAATATTTTTTATATTTTTGTATGAGTTTTTATATTTCAGAACTTGTATCAAACATTAAATGTATAATTCAGAAATGATCAAAAATTATGGAACTTTGAAATATATTTTTTGTATCTATTTGAGTAGTTAAATGTATTTTTTTTTTACTTCTAGATTTTAGGTTCAACAGAAAATGTATATTTTAGGTGCTTTAGTGTCAGGGCATCTACCCATTTATACATAATTTATTTACATTTTTGTTGCACAAAAACTTGTATCATCATTCAATTTATAATTTAGAAATGGTTCCAATTCTGAATAGCTTAAAAATTACTATAATTTCTGTGTCTATTAGAGTAGTTAAAATGTTTGTATTTTTCAGCTTTTTCAGCGTGTATATTTTGGGTGCTTTAGTGTCATTGTAGCTACCCATTTATTTCAAGCAAAAATAAATAAATCTTTTATAACATTTTTTGCATGACTTTTTATATTACGAAATGCATATCGAACATTAAATTCATAATTTAGAAATGCTCAAAAAATTATGGCACTTTTAACTATATTTTTTGTGTCAACAGTAGGTGTATGTTTTGGTCATGACTGCTACTATCATGCAAAAAAAAAATTATTTTTTGCATAATATATATAGTTTTATATTATAAAACTTGTATCAAACATTAAATTAATAATTTAGAACTTTGAACTATATTTTTTGTATATTTTTTAACTAGATTTTAACTTCAGCAGAAAGTGTATATTTTGGGTGTTTAGTGTTGACGAGTGTCCTTCACACAGGTGTCTGGGAAATGGTATCTGATTGGTTTTGCCACCAATGCCGAGTGGTTTGTTGCCCGCAAGGCGAACATGAAGATGGGCATCGCCATGCTGACACCGACTGATGAAGGAGATCTGGAGATGGCATATTCCAGTCTCAAGTAAGGCAAACTGATCACTAAAAAAAGAAGAAACTATTAATAAAATCTTCTCATGTTGTATGATTTGAACCCTTAACCCATCCTGTTTTTCCAGTCCTGATGGCACATGCTGGAGAATGAACCATCTGGCTCAAAAGACAGATATTCCAGGGAAATTCAGCTTCCACAGTGAACGTAAGGAAGATAGCGTTCATCTAGACATGAAAGATGGTAGTGATTTATTCAGGATTCAGATGGGAAATGATGTGTTTCCTTAGGCTGGGAGACTGACAATGACATGCGTGTTGTTGATGTGAAGTATGATGAATATGCTTTGATCCACACCATCAAGACCAAAGTGGACTCCACCACGCTTCTCAACAAACTCTATGGTAACTAACTCCTCTTTAAAATTTAGTATTTTAATTTTTAGCAGGTTTTGAATTTAGGCCTCTTCATATAAAAACTAAGTACAACTATAGACCTCAGTCAGGTTAGATGTAATATTGAATTCAACGCTGATGAAAATGAGGCTCTGAGGAATAGATTTACCCATATGGCGCAAAATAAATAAATAAAAATATCTGGGCAAAATATATTTTAAATATATGCTGTAAGCAATTATCTTAAATGAAATACATATTTAAAATTGAAAATTATAAATTCAACCTTTGTGTACCAAAATATATTTTAAAATGTATTTTAAGGGCAAGAAAATACATTTCCATCTTACAGTAGCCTGCATTTAGGCTAAATGCAAATGTGGATGGAATAGCTTACTAGAGATCAAAACTAGATGAATAATAATTCATTAATGTTTTTTTTTTTTTTTTTTTAATATTTTAAAAAATTCAAATGTGTTATATGCTCACACATTATAGACAACACAGAAACATTCTCTTCAAATGTCACAGTATTCTACTGGATTGAAAATATATGGAGGGCAAAAACAAATTATGAAGGGCAAAATATATTTTCAAAAACATAAAAAATGGCAAAAATTTATTGGTCAAATATATATTTATGTAAATATATTTTGAAACATATTTTAGCAAATATGTAGTAGTAGTATATTTCTTGCCACTGAAATACATTTTTAATTTTGGTATATGAGGGTTGAAACTAAATATATTTTCAATTTCAGAATTTTATTTATTTAGCTTGTATTTAAAACATATTTTGGTCAGAAAAATTATATTTTCTTGCTGTATTGGAGCTCAGGTCCATTAAATAATATTACCAGATACAATTAACTTGAACTCCATTAGTTAGCATGAATTAACAATGTAAAAATACTTCTAAAGCATTTATTAATCTCAGTTAATGTTCACAAATGAACCTTATTGTAAAGTGTTACTTTCATTTTCAGCTGTCTGAATCTCTCTTCATTTTCAACCTTACCTTTCAATCACCTCAATGCATTTTAATATAAAACACCCAATTTTTCCTGGTGGATAAAATGAGGTACCTCACCAAATTTCTTTGTTTCACTGAAATATTACAAAGGTTACCTGGATTGTGATCCCGTTTCTTATGAGCTTAAATCTCATGTTCTTCAGCCTGTGATGTGTGCTGTAAAAACGTTGTGAAAAGCATCAGCTCAGATAATGAAAACACTTACTAAAGTTAGTGCTGATTCTGAATTGTTCTCGTGACATTTGTGAAGGCCGAACCCCAGACCTGAGCCAGGACGTCCTGGACAAATTCACTGAGTTTTCACTGGAGCAAGGCATTCTGTCTGAGAATATCGCCATCCTGCCTAAAAATGGTAAAACACTGTTAAAAACACTCTTATAAACACGAAATATGAGTGCATCCAGGCCTGACGTGAGCATCTTTTCTCTCCAGACGAGTGCCCTTGATGTGCTGATGTGAAGCTCATCTCTGAATCCTGACTGATTTATGATGACTGTAGTGAATCATTTAAAGTGCCTCTAGTGTTTTCTGCTCTCACTATCAGTCCTTTTACCCTCTAAGTTCTTTCCATCATTTCTTCTTATTTCTTCATGAGTTTGGACCAATAAAATCTTTTGTGAATCTGTTTTGAGGTATTTGTGTTGTGATTTTTATGTATTTAGCTTGTTAACTGACAGTCATAGAAAATAACATTTCCAACTTAAATTGTTGTAAATATTGAATGCTTTGGAGCATTTGGTCTCTTTTTAAAGACATTTGGAAGATTACTGTAGAAGTGAAAAGCTATCAAAGTGAAAGTTTAAAAAAAAGTTTATGAAAACATCAAATGTAAAAACGCAAGTTAAACTTTTTTTAAATAAACGTTGACTGAAATTATGAATGAAATATAAATAAATATTTGTGACCCTGGACCACAAAACCAGTCATAAGGGTCAAGATGTCTAAAACATTATTTAAATAAATCTTAAAAACTTCAAATAAACTTTAACTGAAATAAAGTAAAATACATATTTAAAAAAAAAAAAAAACATTTCAGCTAGTTGCCAACATTTCTCGTTTTCGTTTGCCATGATGTACTAAAATAACAAAAAAAAAACACAAAAAAAAAAACTGTAGACATTTATATAGTCATACACAACTAATAATGACATAAACATAAAATTACTAAAACTTTAAAAATTAAAACAGAAAATTAAAAATATGAATAAAAAATAATATCTGTAACATCTCAATGATACCAAAATAACTCACAAATTACACTGTAAATACACAACTTTTAAAGATACTGAGAAATAATTTCCTGAATAAATAATAAACTTGATGAACTTGTTTATAAATTGTTTAACTTGAATTCAAGGTAAATCGCTTTAGACAAAAGCATATACCGCATGAATAAATGTAAATGGGAACGCTCATTATATCCTACATAAAAAGACCTCTAAAAAGTTGTGCTCTTACTGGATTTCCATAATGCATTTCCATAATGAAAAACAGAGGATGCAGGAAAATACTTTGCCTTTTATTTCCTTTTTTATCATTTTTTAAACAAATGTGAAGATACATCCATGACAACACAAAGTTCTGAAGTCCTCTTTCCGAATTGTTTACATCTACACTCTCTCTTTACAGATCTGTGTACAAAACAATAAGTTATAGTCCCATAGATTCCTACTTACATTTAACTATACAACAAAGTTTAAACGGTGACCAAATAAATATCTGCAGTATAAAAATGATCACAGGGAGGGAGGGAGGGAGGGAGGGAGAGAGAGAGAGAGAGAGAGAGAGAGAAAGGCCTGGAGCGTCGGGAGGAAGTGCTTCCCTTCCCAAACGATGGCATCGTTTTTGCTAATCATTGCTAATGGTGCTGTTCGGACACAAAGAGAGGCTGTTTCAGTGCTTCGAGGTCGAGTTCCTCTGGAAACCTCTGGCCAATCACATGCAAAGCTGGATATGACATCATCCATCACAGGTTAGTGGAATTGTGACCCGAATAAGCGTAATTTGATTCGATTTACGTTATGCACAAACACAAAACAGCGCATTTCCAACATGACTCGCCTTGTCGATTCCAGCATTTTGTCAGGTTTTGGTAACGAGTAAAGGATGCCAGCCTAGTACACGCTTTCGGTGAGGTCTGACAGCGACTGTTAAGACAATTAGTGGATATTAGTGTGTATTTGCATTGACCGTATGTGAACAGTACCATCACTATGAAGTCGCCAAGACGAGAGAGTCACCTGGTGAAAAGGTTATTGGCAACGGCAAACATATCTGATGCATTGCTTTGAGTATAAACCAGAAAAATCATCAACCATAATCATACATACACACACATACAGATCATTTGTAATCTCTTCGTAATTGTCCTTTTTAAACTAAATACTGACGAGAGACAAAATTGGCCTGATAACTTATCAATAAGGTTATCAAAAATGATTTTGGTACACATAATTGGCATACTGAATCTAATATAGTGTTTGTTTAGAATTCATATGGCTGAGTCTCAAAGAAAAGACACATGTTCAGGTCAAATTTCACCCAAAAACTAAAGAAACTAAAATAAATTATAATTTTGAACCTATTTAGAACATTGAGTGACACTGACTACTTTATACAACAGCAGTGAAAATTAAAATATAAATCAATGTTGCAATAAATATTTTTAAGTTGATTTTTATACTAGGAATACCCTGAAAAGAAAAATGGTGTAGGAATAATTTTCACTCAGATTTTGATAGTGAATTCCACATATATTTACAAGAAATGAGAAAACAACACATTGAATTAAATGCCAAATGTTGAAGTATCAAGACAGAAATACACTGGAATTTTTCTTCAAAAGATGTAAATAAAACATTGATTATTGGAGTAGGCTTTGCAAGAAAATACTATTTAAGTCTTTATACTTAATTTACATTTAATTCATTGTGTGATTTGCTGTTTCTTTGGAATTAATTGTGAAATTTATCGAGTGAGAATTGTTTCTACACCATTTTTTTCCACTGTAGGTGCTATTTTTAGTTCCAATAATTCCTATTCATTTTCCGATGGGAATGTACATTACTGTAACATAAAAACCATATTTACTGCAATACAATGATTTGTTTTTAAATTAGCACAAAATTAGAACAAAAAATCTATTATGTTGTTGTTTTTCCTTTGATTTTGGGGTTAGATTTGACCCAGACAGGCTCTTTACATGAGATTTACCCATTTACTTCACATTTCTGTGGTCCCATACATCCAAGTGAAATGCATTTAAGTCAACTTACAACATGAGAAAACATTTACCTTTGCATGATTAAAATCTGTCCTATTAGCGCAGAATTCAAGCTTTCTTATAATTACACAGACTAAAGGGGTTATCTGGCCTCACAGACCCAAAATGCCAGAGATGCTTTATAAAACAACTTTGCTCATACGATGCATGGATTCGATCCAGGAAGTTAAAAAAATCAAAATGAAATTTAGTTCTAAATAAATCTTAAAAAATGAAATAAATGGCTTTTTTTCATACATGGTGAACTATTCCTTTTAAACATATTGGTCATTACAGATGATGCTGCCTCTGTTTTTCCCTCATCATTGTCATTAGATCAGATCATATGCGCTTTTTGCAATCATTAAAGGTTTGAGAGACCAGATATTCCCTATAGCCTCGTCCTGATCACACACACGTTGCAAAATAAGGCAATGTCCTCAGTGCCAATGGAAAACAGCCTGATACCTTTCCGACGTGTTTCTGAACATTAAAATCATTTCCTGATGTCCATGTTTTCAAACAGCTATCTATCAGACAGACATGGTAGTAAAGTGCAAGACTGACATCAATCACATTGTCCTATATTCATAAAGCATTTCAGAAAGGTTATGTTATCTACTCAATGACAGACTGAATGCAATACTCTGAAACGCTTCAGGAATATGCGCCTGATCCCAGAGGCTGGATGCACATGTTAGTTTCATCAGTTTGGACAAAACCAAACTGAAATGCATTGAAAAACATAAAACATCTACAGTTAAAGGAATAGTCCGGCCAAAATGAAAAATGTCATTATTTACTCACCCTCTAGTTGTACGCTTTTATTATTAATATTAATTTCTAAAGTGGAGAAGAAGATTTTCAATGAACAACAACATAAATTTGGGTCTGTCCTCACACAAATATATCATACGACTTCAGAAGATCTGGAAT
This sequence comes from Spinibarbus caldwelli, assembly GCA_039654775.1. Lineage (NCBI taxonomy): Eukaryota > Metazoa > Chordata > Actinopteri > Cypriniformes > Cyprinidae > Spinibarbus > Spinibarbus caldwelli. The sequence continues at coordinate 3,894,218 of CM077222.1, read as the reverse complement.
ATAATCCACAAGCATAATTTTAATATTTATACAATACATTATTATAACGATAATATTATAATATAAAGAAAATCTGTTAAATAAAAAAATATTTATTTTTTTAAAATGAAAACCTTTTACGTTCCTTGGCAAAAAGTCAGTCAAGCTAATTTTAAATATGAGGGTGAGTAAATTATTTTCACATTTTAAATTTTAGAGTGAACTGTTCCTTTAAAGGGATATTTCACCCAAAAAACAATTATCTGTCATCATTTATGATGTTCCAAATGTGTATGACTTTCTTTCTATTGTGGAACACAAAAGAAGATATTTTGAAGAATGCCAGAAACTAAACAGTTTCCGGTCCTACTGACTTCCACTGTATGAACAAAAGATAGATGGCTACCCAAATTCTTCAAAATATCTTTTTTTGTGTTACAATGGATGTCAATGGGAACCAAAACGGTTTAGTTATTTCCACTGAAAGTCAATGGGAACTGAAACTGTTCGGTCACCAACACTGTTCAAAATATTTTCATTTGTGTTCCAGTAGAATAGAAGTCAATGGGAACCAAATCTGTTTGGATGCCAACTTTCTTCAGCAGAACAAAGAAATGCAAACAGGTTTGAAAAAAACATGAGGGTGAATAAATGATGACAGAAATTTCATTTTCAGCTGAACTGTTCCTTTAAGACTGGAGACCATGTGATCATAAACAACTTGAAAGCACTTCCAGCCTATCTCACTAAACACTTTTCTCACGCATACAAACACAACACACACACACTGCTATGCGTGAGGGGTCTTGGTAAGAAGCCCAATACAGAGGTTGCCAACATGAGGGATGGTGATTTCCAATCACTGGCTGTTTTAGTGTGTTTACGGAAGTGAGCGGAGAAAGAGGAGGAGCTCATTCTGCAGGCACCATGTCTTTATGGTGCCTCATAATGTGCTGGTTTTTCTCCGAAGGTCTCCGGAAGCCCTTCGAACAGTACTGACAGCGATGCGGATAGTCCTTCGTATGGATGGAAATAACGTGTCTTTTGAACCCAGACGCATCCCCTGTGCTGTAGTCGCAATACTGACACTGATACACCCTCCGTTCTCGCGGACCCTTGGCGCCACCGGCTTTCTTTACAGCGGGCGCCGCTAACTGCGCCGCACCTATAGTCCTCTTGGGGGCGGGCTTTTCTGTGGGTGGGGCTTGCGGCGGAGACGCCTGCGTGGGTGAAGTCGGCGACTGCGCCGGCTGCTGCTGTTCCTTAGTGTGAACGGACAAGATATGGCGGCTGAGAACGAACGGGTCTGCGATTTTAAAGTTGCAGTGGCGGCACTGGTGCAGTTTCTTGGCTTTATGCGACGCCGAGTGTTTCTTAAGCTCAGACGGCCGATGGAAGCCTTTCCCGCAGACGGCGCATTTATGCGGGTAGTCTTTCGTGTGCACGGAAATGACGTGCCGCTTAAGGTCGCTGGAGTTGGAGCTGCGATGGTCGCAATGGTTGCATTGGTGTCCCCGAGCGTCCTCGTGCGTAGCCGCATGCTGCGTCAGCTCGTCTTCCTCACTGAAGGTCTGGCCGCATCGCTCGCAGCGAAACGGCAGTTCGCGACTGTGCTTCGTCTTCACGTGCGTCTTCAGATTGGACGAGTCGGCCGATTTGTAATCGCAGTACATGCACGAGTACGGCTTCTCGCCGGTGTGCGTGCGCATGTGTTTCTTTAGCTCCGATGGATGGCGGAAACCCTTGCCACATTCCACGCAAATGTGCGGGAAGCTCTTACTGTGCACGGCCAGCAGGTGGCGATTGAGCAGCCCTTGCTCGGCAGTCTCGTAATCGCAAAACTTGCATTTGTGCGTCTTGGTCGCGGCGGCGGGAGGAAGCGGCGACGCGATGGCCGTGGGCGATTTCTGCTCCTGGTGGTGGTGCTGGAGACGGTGCGAGAACAGCGCCGCCTGCTGGTGGAACTCTTTACCGCAGGTCTCGCATTCAAACGGCGCTTTGTTGCTGAGCGCATGCACCTCCATGTGGTTGTGCAGACTGACTTTTTTGTTGGTGGTGAAGTCGCAGTCCGTGCACTGGTACTTTTTGCGACTCAACACGTCCTGGTGGTGGTTGCGAGTGTGGCGCTTGAGGAAGCCGCGGGATTTGAATTTCTTACCGCACAGCATGCAGGGGTAGACGGTCAGAGGCTGTCCATACGGACCAATGATGATCGCTGGAGAGAAATGAGAAGAGACAGAAAAGGATAGTAAGAGGATAAAAGAGAATCAGTTTTGTAGCCAATAGCTGATATAATACAATATGCAACTAGGGATATTAAATAAAACTATTAAATCTTTCCCTGCCAGAGTTTTGAAAAAAGCTGCCAGTCAATGCCAGCATTTTTGATGATTTTCACTAAAATTTCATGGCCCCCAGAATATTTCGTTGTATGAATATCTGAACATGCAATACATCAAAATAGAGAACAGACCCTCTACTTTTAAACAAAAAAAATCTAGCTCATTTTAGCTTCAAGCATTCTTTTTTATCAACACTTGAATGTAGGTAGGTTTCATAAAAAAAAAAGAAGCAACATTTTGAGCAAAAAGCTGAGAAAATCACATTTTTTATCAAATACTACATCTGCATCATATTCAGTACAATGATCAAAGAAAATAGGCAGCATATTACTTCCATCAGCATCCCCAAAGCTTGCACAGTTCTTTACCACTTCCTGGATCAACATTTCACTCTGTAACATTAGGGAGTTTTCATTTATATGCGGTTAGTGTTGATGATCGCATTATTTTTCATATGCATACATAGGAGATCGCTTGTTCTGCGTCTTCCTCGCCTGTGTTTTTGATCGGCACTTTCTAGACTCATTCAGGAGATGCTTAATAGCGCCTCCAAGTGTATAACAGTGAGAACGGAAAAACCCGGAAAATTCTATGTTTGGCAGGGAAGCATTGTCTCATGAATAACTGAAAATTCCGTGTTTAGTGGGGAAAGAGTTAAAAACGTTGTTGTTAATTGAAATACAATAAACTAAAATAAAATGTTGGCAAGGCAACATTTCTAACTTTCGTTTAGTTTAAGATGAAGCACTAAAATTGGTAAATAAAAAAAAACTGAACTAAAACAAAAACAAAAAAATCATATATAAAAAATAAAAACTGAAATTGAAAAACATAAATGGTCATATAAAAAACAACATTACAAAATAACAAAACTACTAAAACTAAAATCAAAATCAAAACTGATAATATAAAAAATGCAGCTGATATAATATAGATACTACCAGGTTTATTGTCATTGACTATAACTAAAACTATTAAAACACTAACCGCATATAAATGAAAACTCCCGTTCACTGGAATAAAGATGAAGTACAATAAAATATAACAGTAGATGAAAATATCACTAAAAATTAAACAATTTAAAAATGAAAGTATAAAAAATAAATAATACTAAAATAATACTGGACACAACAAACAATTTAATTGAGGCAAATGAGACACTTAAAACTGCTGAAATATGACAAATTTAACATTTACAAATTATTAAATTCACTGTAAAATATTTGAAAAAACAAAAAAGGTTTATTTTGTTTTCAACATCAATGTAAAAAATTTATATATTTGTATATTGGAAAAAAATATTTCTGCTTTTTTCACCACTTTTAATCATTTTATTTCACTAGTTCATTTGAAATGGTCCTGCAGTGTGATGCTAAAAACATCCTACGTAATCTGCAATTTTCCGTAAAGCTTAGCACTTTCAAAGCAATTCTACAAAACCTATGATTTATTAATAAAGTTAGTGAGAGGTGAGCATGCTGATACCTGTTTGGACCTGTCGGGGTTCAGCTCGTCTCTTGTTCTTGCCGTGCTGCCGGTTGAGTTTGTCCAGTGCATCCGACTCGTCAATGTGCAGTAATGCGCTCGCTGCTCCGTTCCGGTTCTCACAGCCCTCATCTGCACCTGCTTACCAAACACACATGAGCATATTCAAAATCATTTATCATTAGAAGAAATATACTAATAAATGCAAAACCACAACTTTATTGTAGCTCAAAATACTCATGTGTGACCCTTAGGGCTGTGACGGTCGCCGTGACAACCACATCACCGTGGTTGTCTATTGGCACCGGCGGTAGTGCATATGACATCACACACTATATAACAAGCAAAGTTTTGTATACAAATGTAATAATATTACAGTTGCCAATTGTTTTATTTAGACTATAAGTCTATGCTAATTCACAAATTACCTCAAACGCCATACACAGCGTTTCCTTTAGATTGGCAGGTTTGAGTGCAGGAAAATACCGTTTATTCTGCATTCAGCAAATTTACTTTGTGTTGAGCGATGGACCTTGTTGGGAAACCAAATTCTACATCGCCGATCTGGAATCATTTCCATTCATGTCACCCATCCGCGTTTGTACAAGTGTCTTCAAGTTCACGTGATCGCAAACGCTTGGCTGGTCAGGTTTGTATTGGTGAGGCTTTCTCCAAAGTAGCCAAATACAAACGAGACAGCGATAAATGTAAGATGCTACCAAGAAATGTGGCAGCATACGCCGCGATTCCTATTCCACACAGAGAGCGCGTGCAGACGAGGACTTAACGTGCCCGCTTGCTTGGTGGCGGAACAGAACCGTGTCTAAACCGGACGAGACCGGTGTCATGCCGCGTCGCAACCAACAGTCTGGTCGCAACACAACAGGTTGAGTGTCTACACAGGACATTTGAACTTTGTATCAGTACGTCATAAACAGGATGAAGGAGTTTACTGTGGGGATTTGTCGTGTCATGTCACGCAGCATCCAATGTACAACACAGCACGACTGATTATAATGGGTATTTTGTCGTGTCTTGCCGCGCCGCTCGCGTCCGGTTGACAGGGTGTATTTAACTTTTTTTTAAATTTAATTAAGGCTACTTTCCTATTTGACTATTATTTGTTTGATATTTATTTTAGGGTTTTGCAGGCTGTGAGTTCACTGACGGAAGTGATAAAATAAACACGCACGTTTGTTAATAGATGATCGAGCCTCATTTATTTGTTGCGTTTCAAAATTATATATATGATCATTTTTGAATTTGAATATTATATATATAATTTTTATGTATAAATATAGGCTAATTAATATCATACCACCGCACCACTGGCGGTAGTTGGTCCATTACCACCGCGGTGGTAAAAATCTGCCACCGTCACAGCCCTAGTGACCCTGGACTACAAAACCAGTCTTAAGTAGCACAACTATATTTGTAGCAATAGCCAACAATATATTGTATGGGTCAAAATTATCGATTTTTCTTTTATGCCAAAAATCATTAGGATAATTAAGCAAAAATCATGTTCCATGAAGATATTTTGTAAATTTCCTACCGTAAATATATCAAAACTTAATTTTTGATTAGTAATATGCATTGCTAAGAACTTCATTTGGACAACTTTAAAGGCGATTTTCTCAATATACAGATTTTTTCTTTTTTTTTTGCACCCTTCCAGATTTTCAAATAGTTGCATCTCAACCAAATACTGTCCTATCCTAACAAATCATACATCAATGGAAAGCTTATTTATTATAAATCTCAATTTCAAAAAAATTACCCTTATGACTTGTTTTGTGGTCCAAAGTCACATATCAGTCAACCACTATTAAAGACAACATTAAAGTACAGGAAGTCAGAAACAGACCTATGTATCCAGTGTTTCTAGATAGATTTAGTTTAACTTGACGTACTAAAATAACTAAAACTAAAAATTAATAAAAACCGTATGGACAAAAACACAAAACTACTAAAAATGACAAAATACACAAAAAAAACTACTAAAAACTTAAAGTAAAATGAAAACAGAAAATGAGAAAATAAAAACTATATCAAAACAAAAATAAAAATTATTATACAAATATTGTTTCATGGATACTACAATAACACTGATTTTGAATCAAATCGAGATCAGAATCGACTCAAAAGCTTGTGAATCAAAATCAAATCGAATTGTGAAATTTGTGACAATACCCAGGCCTACATTTCATAATGCTGTATGCATGCAGTGGTTTGTTTGTAGTTAATAGACTCTATTTAGTAGGGCTGCGACGATAAATCGATGCAGAATCGATTCTGAGATCTTCCGAATGCATCGCAATTCTCTCTGGAATTGATTCTGAGCTTAGATTCTAACAGCAGATGGAGCTCGACTTTATCCGCACATTCAAATGCTGATGAAGAAGAGCGCTGAAGAGCACTTGTGTGTTCGGCTGAGTCATGTAATCTCACCTCAGCTAAGAATGCTTTTATGACGCAAGATTAATGTAAACAGCCCACTGTGAACACCCTTGTAATTTGCTTCAACCTTTTCCAATTTTATGAATGATAATTTTAGGTTCAAGTGTGTGTAAGGATTTGGAAACAAGCAGAGTACGGCTGTTTCTAAAGCATGCAGTGCCATCTGCTGTTCAAAACTAAGCTCAGAATCGACTCGAGAAAGAATCGCCATGTATTTGGAATCATTTCTCGATGCATCGATTTATTTTCCCAGCCCAGCCATTTAGATTGCAGTTATACTACATGATCTAGATTTGTAGGGTCAGTGAAATGCGGACTCCTGACCGTATGCAGCGGCCCACGCAACGGGCATGAAGTCCTTGCTGAGGGCAGTGCTGTCATACGGTCTGTCGTGAGGAACCGGCTCCTCTCCTCCAACCACCACCTCCATGTACACCTCGTCCGAGAGCTTAGATCCTCCTGCACACAAAACACCGCAAACTGCACATAAACAATGGATAAACACACAATAACAGAGTCACAAATTACAACGTCACATTAACGATAACATCCACACAAGTAGTGTGTTCTCATGCCGTTTCAATGCTTCAAATCAGGATTTTGCAGCTTAAAAATCAGAAAGGAGTACATTTGGGACAGTAATAACTACATTTTCAAAACTGGAACCAAAGGAATCAGACATTCAGAAACACGTCCTCCTCAATGTCTACAGTGGTTACAGTGCTGGTTTGACATGTTCCCCTAAAGTTACATAATTTGACATTTGTAGCACAGAAAGAGCAAAGCGCTTTGAGCAAAAACTAAATGTCTATTTGAGCTTTTGCAGCCAATATCAAGCAAACATGTTATTGTACGGTTATATCAGCGTGAATCACTTTATAGATCACATTAACAATATACATTCACAATATAGATATTTCTGATGGAAATTTAACAAAAAAAAACAACATAAAATATTATATATATTAAATAAAATAAAACAGTGTATAATAAAGAATTACATATTAAATAAAAAATATTATATATTAAATAATCATATAATAAACAACTATATTTTAAATAATAATCATGCTATATTTGGATAATCCAGTGAACTAAATACTTTTTAATATTTTCTCTTTGTACTTGGAACTTATTAGACAAAGCAAAAGATCAGATGATTCATATTAAACGACTGACACCAGTGTAAAAAATGGTGCTATTTTAATATCATTAATATACTAGTATAGTATTTATTAACATTTTTAATTCATATTTTGTTTTAATTTTAGTTAAAATTTTAGTAATTTTGTTTTTAATATTTTTATTAGTTTTTAATGTCCACTTATTCCTTATTAATTTTATTTCAGTTTTAATTTGTGCAATTTTAGCATTTCATCTTAAACTAAATGGAAATAAGTTTAAGTTTTATCATATTTTATTTTATTTCAGTTAACATTTTTCTTATATAAATATTTTTAGTGTTACTTAAATAATAACCATACCGATAAAACAGCTTCACATTATAAAACGCTTGAGTTCAAAACTAAGGACTCAAAAGAGTCTAAAACTAATTTTATAAAACAGACGGTTGTTTTACAATTTTTAAAAATCATTGCAATTTAAAATAACTTTTCTATGTGAATATATTTTACAATTTAATTTATTCCTGTGATCAAAGCTGAATTTCCAGTGTTCAGTATCACATGATCCTTCAGAAATCATTCTAATATGCTGATTTGCTGCTCAAGAAACATTTCTGATTATTATCAATGTTGAAAACAGTTGTGCTGCTTCATATTTCGAAGGGTTTTCAGAGATTCTAACCATCAGTCTGTGTGTGATGAGCGTCTCCCACAGACATGTAGACCATCTTCTCTCTCAGCGGCCGCACCACAGGCTCAGCCAGAGCGACCGCCTCATTTTCACCGAGATCCACCGTCTCTCCTACACACAGATACAACCAGTTCTATTACTGGACTACATCCTCATTTCATGCTATTAAAATGACAGACAGCAGCAACAAAAAAAAGAAGGACTTTTTTAATGTTTTGTTTCTCAGTTGTTTTTTTTTTTTTTTTAACTTGTCCTGGCTACATTTTCACTTACCCTGAAGTAAAAATGAAAAATGTTTTAGCTTGGCTGAGTACCAGCAACTACCTCTAAATATGATACACATTGGGATACAAATCTACACAATCATGATGCATCATAATTGGATCAGAAGTTGTGGCAAACACCTAAGAAAAACCCAGGAGAGTATGTGAATCTGCAGTTTGAGTTTCAATTTCTTTGAAATCATTGAACTGAAGGTTTCGTCAATGGGCCCAAAACAGTGCGGCTACTGTTAACTAAAACTATAATAATCATAAAAAATTAAATAAATAATTTAATTTAAATGAAAAAATTACTAAAACGTAATCTGCAATAAGTTGATGCTAAATAGAAAATTTAAATATTACACAATATTAAAATATGGTATAATAAATAAGATATTAAAAAAAGACAATTAAAAAGGACAAAAACACATAACTAAACTAAAATAAATTATTTTTAAAAAGTAACATTTAAAAAATAAAATGAAACAAACTTCAGATGACAAACTAACGAGAAATTAGAAATATAGCCTTGGAAACTAAGTGAAATAAGTTTAAGCTGGAGTACTAAAATTTCTAAAACTAAAACAGAAATAAATTAAAGCTAAATAGAAATATTAAAATAATAGTAATAATATTATATAGCACTACAAAAACTAATACAATGACAAAAGCACATAACTATAAACTAAATGATGTTTTAAACTACAACTGAAGATAAAATAAAACAAACATAAAAAAACTTAAATGAAAATTGCCAACATATTGAAATACATTTACATTGAAATAATAAAATTACTAAAACTGAAATGAAATAAATTGCTATTTACACAACTAAAACTATTTTTTATATACACAACTAAAATGATTTTTAATGTAAAAAAGAAAAACTAAAAATATTTTAAAAAAAAACTAAAAATATAAAAATAAAAGCTAATTCAAAATACTCTAACTCTAAATATTTTAATTGTATAGAAATATACTAAAGTAGCACTGGCTCAAATCTTTCGTTCACTCACCAAGGTCATCTTCTCCAGAGTCAGCTTTGAAGATGTAAACTTTAATGACTTCCTGTCCGTCCTCATCCTTCTCCACCTCCTGATCATCTATCGCCCCCTCGACCGTCACCTCCTCTCCGTCTCCAGACACCATCTTACCTGCGTCGTCCACTACAGGAGGAAGAACAGACGCTATCATTATGAACAGATAATACTTTGATCAGAATCATTTTTATGACGATGATAAAGAGAAAGGAGACAAAACTTTGGAACTGTAACATTAAATAAAATAAAATACTACTTATTATTAAATATTATATATATTAAAAAAAAAACATTCAGACAGAAACAGATGAACAAATAATTGAATGAATGAATGAATAAATAAAACAGACAACTGATTTAATAAATAAACAACTTTAACAAAAGAACTGGTAAATAAGTGATCAAATAAACTGACAAAACCACATAACTAATTTTTTTTTTTTTTTGACAAATTAAAAACTGAAGATATAAAATTTTAAAACTAAAATGAAACAAACATTAGATGACAAACATAAAAATAAAACTTAAATGAAACAAAACAAAGCTAAAAGGAGACTTCAAAAACAAATCATATTATAACTTATTATATTACATATAAAACTACTAACAATGACGAAAGCACATAACTAAACAAAATTTAATTATTTTTTAAATGTAAAACTGAAGACATTAAAAAAATAAAAAAACAACTTTACTAAAATTACAAAAGAATAAGAAAATTTAAGAAAACTAAATTTAAGAAATATAAAAAAAACCAAATAATATTATATATTATAAAAACTAATAACAATGGCAAAAGCACATAACTTAATAAAATGTTGTTTTTTTTTTATTAAAAATTGAAGATATAAAAAAATGCAACAAAAAACAAAAGCATTAGATGAAAAACTAAAAAGAAAATGCAGCCTTAGCATCTAACTGAAATAAGTTTAAGTTGAGCTCCTAAAAAACCCCAAATAATATTATAAAATATTATATTGTGTAATACTGTAAAACTAATAAGAATGAATTGTTATATATGAAAAATGAAAAATTTAAGGTGCTTATAAACAAACAAACAAATATTAGATGAAAAACTAAAAAGAAAATGTAGCCTTGGCAACTAACTGGAATGAGTTTAAGCTGAATTACTAAAATAACTAAAACTACATTTGAAACAATAAACTGCACCAAACAAGCGCATGAGCGAATCAAGCGACAGAATGACCGAGTGACTGAATGATTCGGTGAATTACAGGAGATCATGAGGTAATCTCCGCAGCCGTCCGAGTCGTGCTCAGGGTCCCTCCCCTCCGTCACCAGAACATCCTCCGTCATCTCTGCCATGGCAACGCCGTCCTCCTCTTCCTCCAGTGACATCACGCAGGTCTCCACGGCAACGCCCTCGTCGTCGTCGCAGTGCACGTACTCGGCGACCACGTCCTCCACAGCGTCCTGGATGACCAGCTCGTCGGAGGAGAAGCCCTGGACAGACGCGGCCTCACCCTCCACCTCTGACACCAGCACCGTCTCCTGCAGCTCCACCACATACTCCTCCTCGTCCCCCGCACCTCCCTCATCTGCAACAACACACACAACTACTGCTCAAAACTACTGTCTGCACTTCATAACCACCACTGGTTACTACAGTTCAACTACATATGTGACCCTGGACCACAAAACCAGTCATAAGGGTCAATATTGTGAAACTGAGATTTATACATCATCTGAAAGCTGAATAAACAAGTTTTCCATTGATGTATGGATTGTTAGGATCGGACAATATTGGGCAGAGATACAACTATTTGAAAATCTGGAATCTGAGGGTGCAAAAAAAATCTAAATATTGAGAAAATCGCCTTTAAAGTTGTCCAAATGAAGTTCTTAGCAATGCATATTACTAATCAAAAATTAAATTTTGATACATTTACGGTAGGAAATTTACAAAATATCTTCATGGAACATGATCTTTACTTAATATCCTACTGATTTTTGGCATAAAAGAAAAATCTATCATTTTGATCCATGCAGTGTATTGTTGGCTATTGCTACAAATATACCCGTGCTACTAATGACTGCTTTTGTGCTCCAGGGTCACATATAGATACATACTGCTTTATATCAGCTTTTTGACACAATATTAATAATAGGGGGAAAAAAACTGACAACAATAAAAGCGCACATCATGATAATTATTATTATTATATAATAATGATTATAATTAAATATAAATACATTTATATGTATTATTACTTAACATAATTACATACTTTTGATTATAATTATATACATTTTAAAATGTAATTATATTAAAATATTCATTATAAGTCATTATATTCATTATTATAATTCATTATAGTAATATATTCTAAAAACATTTTTCAATGTAATAATTTTAAATATATTTTGTTGCCCATAGAGACTCTTAATATATTAATAATTAAAACTCTTAATAATTGCTCCTAATGAAATATACACTAAATATAAGTAACCATATAAATGTACATTTATAATTAATATACTTTTATTTATATTATATTATAATTAAATTATAAAAAATAATATTTTTATATATTTTGTTTCGCATTATGCCATTTAATATATTTGTGTGTGTGTGTGTAAAATTATGTTTTTAATCAAACAGATTTATTTCAATTATGTTTATTTTAATTATGTATACATTTATATATTTTTGTTCCCTTTTAATATTTGTAATTTTAATAATTATTAGCAATTATTAATAATAATGCAAGAAAAATGTAAGATTTCTTATTCATCAATAATTATAATTTATAATTAAATATTATATATGTACACAAACACATGTAATTATAATTCATTATAATTCTATATTATTAAAGAATATATTTGTATTTAAAATGATTGTTTATTCATATTCACATGCCACGTGTGTGTGTGTGTGTGTAAAATTATGTTTTTTATTCCTACAGATTTATTTCAATTATCTATATTTTAATTAGGTATATTTATGTATATTTTTGTTCCCAATTAATATATTTATAATTCTAATAATTGTTAGTAATTATTAATAATAATGCAATAAAAATGTAAGAATTATTATTCATCGTTAATAATTGTAATTTATAATTAAATATAAATAAAAATATAAATTAAATATAATACATCTATATATACACACACACACACACACATATGTGTGTGTGTGTGTGTGCGCGCAATTATTATTATAATTCTGCATTATCAGAGAAATTTATTTGTATTTAAAATGATTATTTATTCATACTCACATTCCTGAAAATTTAGTAAAATGTTTCATTATAAAAATATAAATTCAAACTTTACATTCTCATCTGTAATCAAAAACACTGTTTTGTCCAATCAAATGCTCTCTAGAATGAGAACAACAACATTGGCATTAAATGTTCCAGACACAAATGAGTGAGCAAACATCCCAGTTTCTTTATTACCTGAGCCATGCAGTATAATCTTTGGCTCTTGGGAACGGAGAGCAAGCCTTGTCACCTCCTCATCCATCGTCTTTATTCTTCATTGGCCACGGCACAACTAACACAACAACACATACAATTCAACCAGAATGTCTGCTAGAGACCATTTATGATTAAAAAAAAAGAGAATAAGAGTTAAACAATCATTTACAGCAGAATTACTCTCTCATAAAAAGTAAACACAGAATGAAGCCTTTAGCATAAGAACTGGGAGGATCATAACAATGTGACCGGCTTCAAGAACTAGCTGCCATAATGTAAACATGCAATAGGTTTGAACAGACAGACAGAGAGACATGCGTGCATGCAGACAGACAGATAAATACGGAGGCAGACAGACAGACTTATGAATATGACACTAATAAATATGAACAGATTATTGACGAACGTGCATGTCCCTTTAATTTGCAAATGACTGCGACAAGAAGAGCGACTGGAAATTAAACATGAGCACCAATAAACGGTTGTGCATTTAATAAAATGATGCAACACGTCTTTAAACGCAACGCAAAATGCATTAAACACTTCGTGCAAGTCAGAAAACACTCGAAGCTTCATGCATTTGAGAAGAATGTGTGCAGCAGCGCGCCGAAGCTTCCCACCCCCCGCGCGCTGAAGGTTTCCTCGTATTTCAGCACCTGAAACCGGACATAATCATGGCGCCTTGTGACCATAATTTCCCCCCTTTCACTGAAAACAAAACCTGCCTGCCCTGCGCGCGCCATTTTGAGCCATAACACATCGCGCGTTTGATTCCCACGCATGCATTCGCGCGAGCTTTGCTATAAAAACAAAGGGGCGTTTGGTGTCGCGCGCATGTAGGAGCATTTATAAACAATAACCCACCCCCAGCGCTTCAGGCCCGAGTGCGGCCTGCGTAAGGCCCGGGGCCCGGCGGCCAATCCGAGGCCTCGCGTCTTCAGCCGCGACGCGCAACATAACGCAACAAAACGTGCAATAACCGCGTATAAACCTGACGCGCGTGTGCAACGAGCGGGCGGGATGAAACCCGCGTGGTCCGGTTCGTCGGTATCGGCGCGCTTACCGTAGATCGACGCGCGGGGCGGCCTCCAGATTTTCCCCAGGCAGGCAGGCCGTCGGATTCCCCCAGACTCGGGCAGGGCTGGAGCGGGAGTTAGCGGGCGCTGGGCGGGCCGCGGAGTGCGCAGGGAGGGCGGAGCTCCACAGACAGACGCGCTGCAGCCCGCTGCTCCGCCAAAGCGCGAGCCGCCGTCAGCGCGACACGTCACTGCGCAGAGCCGCAGGAAAACGCGGAACTAAGGCCGGTGACCGACATTTACCCGGAGAAAACGGAGCTAACAGCGAGCGACAGCGAAAATGATCGTGCCAAATGCATAAGCATGCTTTTAACGCACTGTTTAAACATCGCCTGCCTAATTATTCATATCAAAGATGTATGTTTTCATTGTTTGGCCTTTAAAAGCGCCCACTGGTTGGCACAGCATTTTCATGCCCAAATCAGCTGTCTTAGATAAAATATTTAGTGCTCAAATTTTAGCGATGGAAATCAAATCTGTTCATCTGTCACAATATCAAATTATATATCAAAAGACTGGCAATTTATGAAACATCCCAGGTGGGTTATATATATATATATATATATGTGTGTTTTCTTTTTTAGACATTTTTCAATCTTTAAATCCAAATCAAAATGTGACTCTGGACCAGGGTGCAAATTTGGAATCAGGGTGCAAAAAATCTAAATATTGAGAAAATCACCTTTAAAGTTGTCCTCATGAAGTTCTTAGCAATGCATATTACTTATCAAAAATTAGGTTTTGATATTTATGGTAGGAAATTTACAAAATATCTTCATGGAATATGATATTTTACTTAACATCCTAATGATTTTTGGCATAAAAGAAAAATCAATCATTTTGACCCATACAATGTATTGTTGACTATTGCTACAAATATACCTCAGCGACTTAAGACTGGATTTGTAGTCCAGGGTCACATATTATTTTAAATAAAAGACTTTTTTTGTCCTTGCAAGAGGCTTTTTTGTTTCATAATTAATAGTTTTTTGATCATGCATGCATGGTGTATTTTCTAATTAGAAATTCCAACTGCATAAGCATCTTTTTTTCTCTCTCTCTCACTGTTTAAACCTTATTTACTTAAGTATTAACATTAAACAGTTAATATTCACAGTTCAGCTTTCACAATATCAAAACCAAGATACTGGCAATTTATTATGAAATATCCTAGGTGTTTTTTTTTTGTTTTGTTTTTTTTTCCCAGACATTTTTTCCATTCTCTAATCCCAAATCAAATTATTTGTAGTTTTAACCCATATTTTAACATTATTTTAAATAAACAACTTTCTTCGTCTTTGCATGAGGCTTTTTTCCCTCATTAGAATTACAAAAGTGAGTTGTTGAACAAATTTCTTATTGCAACTGCATTTACTGAAGTATTAACATTAAAGATGTATGTTTTTTGTTTCATGTTTAGTAGTTTTCTTGTTTCATTCATATATACAGGTGTGCATGCATGCAAACAGATAAATATGGAGGCAGAAAGACAGAAGACTTACGAATATTCCACTAGTCTGGAAATTAAGGCAACACACAAACAGTTGTGCGTAAGGTTTGAATGATGCAATACATCTTCTGATCATATGCTTGGATGCAACTCATTGCATGTGGTGTATATTTTTCATGAGAATTAAAAATTAGTACTGTACAGTTCAGTTTCTGGAATGGATGTCTTTAGAGAGTGCATGCATGAGAAGTGGGATAAAGCAAGAGCCCAAATGTTCAAATACTGTCACCAAATGTTGACATTATTCCAGACCTCTACAACTATAAAACATTGTTTCTTCATTCACATGAACTCAGGTGTTTCAACAGCATCGATAACCAGTTGGTTTTGACCAGTTGAATTTAACAAAGATTAATAAATGCATTAGAAATATTCATTAATGTTAACTAATGTAGTTAACTAATGTTAACAAATGGAACCTTATTGTAAAAAAAATCTTTTGGTCTATTTAGCCTAGTACTGAGTTTACTTTTACATTAAAAGTAATGGGAAACCATAGACTATATGTTTAGACAGATGCAAAAACTACATCTTAAAAGTATTATAAAAATGAAGCATGCTCTTTCAGTCTCACTCAGGCCGTAGAGCCGCAGCGTTTTGAGCACGGGCAGATTGTCGCGTAGAGACCTGGGAACCTCTGTAATCTGAGAAAGACACATCATCGGAATAATATTAAAGGAATAGTTCACCAAAAATGTTTCCATCCAACATGTAGATGACATTGTTTCTTTATTTGAAGAAATGTAGCATCACTTGCTCACCAATGGATCCTCTGCAGTGAATGGGTGCCGTCAGAATGAGTCCAAACAGCTGATAAAAACATCACTATAATCCATAAGTAATCCACAACACTCCAGTCCATCAGTTAACAACTCGTGAAGCCAAAGGCTGCATGTTTGTAAGAAACAAATCCATCAAGACATTTTAACTTCAAACCATTGCTTCTGGCCAAAATATGAGTCCATAATCCATAATAGCGCATCCTCCAGTGAAAAAGTTCATTCCCTGTCACATCAGAATTTACAGACAAATTTGTTTACAACTGTTTTCATTGGCGCTTGATCTGTGCATACTTCTCTCCTGATGATTTTTCACTGGAAGAAGCAGTATTATGAGGACTTGCATTTTAGGCAGAAGCAACGGTTTGAAATTAAAAACATCTTAATGGATTTGTTTCAGCTTTTGTCTTCTCAAGACGTTAATTTATGGACTGGAGTGGTGTGGATTACTTGTGGATTATAGTGATGTTTTTATCAGCTGTTTGGACTCTTATTCTGATGGCACCCATTCACTGCAGAGCATCCATTGTTGAGCAAGTGATGGAATGCTATTTCTCCAAATCTGTTCTGATGAAGAAGCAAACTCAATTACATCTTGGAACGAGGATGAGTAAATTCAGCAAATTGTCATTTTTGGGTGAACTATTCCTTTAAGTACATTTTCTATTGATATTATTCTTTAACTTTGGCATTTGGTTTGTTTCTAGGGTTTCTATAGTTAGAGACTATAATGCAAGATGAAACTGAATACCTGTGTGAGAGCTGCTGTCCAGCAAAATGAGAGCAGGCGAGACGACTAAATGGCAGAACCGTCTTCAACCTGCCCCTTGTTCTTGGCTTCACACCCTCTCTGAGCATGACATCCCGGGACAGCACCTTCAGAGACAGGAACCTCCATCCGTTTTCCCTTCCTCCTACACATGCTGGAAGCTCATCCAGGTGTACTGAGTGGGAGAAAAGGGTGAACGAGCAACACAACAGCATGACTGCGTCACAGAATTGGGCTGTGAATATAGCCTGAAGGGTGTTTTTCATCCACCTGCATATAGTCTCTCATGCAAATCACATCTTGCGGTTCAACGGCGTTGCTCTGTGAAACTCATCTGTTGAAATGAGATCCATAAATGCTCTGTTTCCCATCATTCTGCAGGTGTCTGCTGTGGCCTGTTGATGCAGGCATGCATAGTGCAGTCATTAAAATGCATGCATTTTTTGCTCTCATAGTAAACTGTTCTTTATTTCTGCAAAAATAAAACTAGGATGTATAAAAATAAACTGATCTGATACCAGCACAGGATTATAGATTATACAAAAAAATATTATAGATTATAGATATAGGATTATAGACTATACAAAAAAATTGTTACTTGAAATAAAATAAAGTGTAAAAATAATGGTGAAATAATAGTCTTTGATCATAAAAAATAATGATAAAATCTGTAAAACAACTGGTAAAAAACTATTTAAATATTTTTATTTAAACTAGCATTTCTCATTTTAATTTAGTTAACTTGATAAATAACTAAAACTAAAACTGAAATAAATAAAAAATAAAAAAAACTATCAAAAATAATAAAAACAACAAAATGACTAAACTTTTTAACTCTCTCAAAATGAAAATGTAAAATAACAAAATAAAAACTAATTCAAAATATTAATAAAAACTATACTAGTATTGCAGTGATGCTGAAATAACACTGGACCAGCATTCATGACCTGATTGGAGGGAGAAAATAGTTTTTTCCAGACAGATAGTGTCCTCCTCCTCCAATGTGGAAAATCTTAAAGACAAGTGAAAGTGGAAACCGAGGACCTGCAAACCTGAACGGAAATTAAATATATCAGGGAGACCGGGGCTAGTTGTCACATGTTTTGTTCCAGTAAATCTTTTTCAGAGTAGGTTAAGAAGCAGGGCTGTTATTGCATAAGACAGCTTCTGGTCCACCTTATAATGCTGCTTGATGATGTTTTGTATGAAGTTCATACCTGAATCTGATCTTGCACTTCAGACTGGGGTCTTTCAGCAGTTCAGTCAGCTTCTCCGGGACTGAGCTGACGCAGAACTGCTGATGCCAGACACTGTTCCTGTGACACACACACACACACACACACACACACACAAACACACACACACACACACACACACACACACACACACTTGATCAAATTTAGTGCAATGAAAGTGCTGACAGGAATGTTACAGAACAATCAACCTCATATCTAATAAATAAACTGTATTGATTTACAGTAAAACAAATGAAGTTGGGATCAACGTAAGTAGTGCTCTCTGGTGAAAATGACCAACATTACAAGGTTTCGAAGTTATAAATATAACAAAGATTATTCCCATACAACAATAAATAAATGGCCAAAACATATTTTAAATATGCTAAATATATGTTCCAAACAGTGAAGCTCAATAAAATATATTTTTGAAAATGAATATATATATTTAGTTTTGACTTTCATATTTTTAAAATATATTTCAAAATGTATTTCAGGGGCAAGAAATAATAATAATAAGAATAATAATAAGAATAATAATAATAATAATTATTATTATTATTATTATTATTATTATTATTATTATTATTAATATAATATTGTAATTTTCTTATTTAAATGTGTTATATGTTCACACATAAAAAGCTTTATTTGTTGTCTGGATGTGATTACAGTTTCTCTTCATATATATATATATATATATATATATATAAACAAAAGAAAAGAACAGAAAAGAAAAAAGAATATTAGTAGAACATTTATTAGCATAAATATATATTGAAATATATTTTAGCAAATATTTATATATATATATATATATATATATATATATATATATATATATGAAGAGTTTGGTTCCAAAACGCTATAAATCCATTTTGATTAATTTGAGTAAAAATGTGTTTTCTTTACCAAGAAAGTGACAAGATGAAAACCACTATTTTCTGTTTCAAACTTTCACATAGCATCTTTAGGTTATAATAACATTAAAAAATTAAAATCCAGGTTTTGATTTTCAAAGATTTATTATAAAATTATATTATTTTTTCCCCAAAATGCAATAAATCCATGATACGTTTTTTTTGTTTTTTTTTTTCAAAATGCAATAAATCAATTGAATCAATATGAAAGTTATTTTTCATATTGAAACTGTTGAAAATACACAACATAGTAAGTTGATCCACATATGACAGCCTCTGAACTTGGTCATAATCTTATATACAGGCACTGGACTGAAAATATATTCATCAGTCATCGCTCCCAAAATGAATTCAACGGGTCTTGTTTGCTATAAATTAATTACAACAATAAAAGAAAATTGCATCATGAACAAGAACATGAACAAAAATATCACATTAGACCACAGAAATTCCAAAAATGACATTTCCCTTACATTCACCTTCCAAAAGTGCATTCATCTTTAATGTTACATTCATTTAGTTGACTAGTACTATATGCTGTGTGTATATATATATATATATATATATATATATATATATATATATATATATATATATATGGCCTATAATTCTTCTGGCACAATTCTCATAATTCTCCATTCTAAATCAGAAACAATCATTCTGAACATTAGAAATGTTATTCTCATTTGCAAAGTTTCTAAAGTATCAGATGGCACTCACCTCTCCTCCATAACAATCACACACACATATGCTGATTAATACAGTGCTGGAAAACAAGCTGTGTGTGATGTTTGTAGTCAGACCAGTGCAGGTGTCTGTAGCGGTTGCTAGGAAACCAGTCAAAGTTTCAGCCAAGAGAGGATGATGAAAATCTACATTTCCAGCATGAAAGCTTTCCTTCTCACAAACGAAGTAATATATAACAAATAATGGCCAAAATATCAGTTAGTAATTTGCGTATATGACTGAAACAGTCGATTAGTCAAAAAAGTTTAGACTGCAATATGCTTCATAAAAAACACTGAATGACTAAAACACACTTGACATTTTTATAGACTTGATTGCATATTATATTCTACTAAAAAAAAAAAAATAGATTAAACTGTTGAGTGAGACTGTTGGGATGTAAGCTGTGATGTTGACTTGTGACTGGTCTATGTATTTATTTAATGTATTTTTTATTTTTAGACAAAACATGCCTTGACAACTTTAGGACAAGCTTATAAGTTATATTTCATTATTAGAATTATTTTAGTATTATTGGTATTAGTATTATTATTAAGGATAATTATAATTATCCCCTTTAATTTTGTTGTGTTTTTGACTTTTTTTTTTTGAATATGTCTCTATAGTTTTTATTAACTTTTATTTTAGTTATTTTACTGCGTTAAATTAAATTAAAATGAGAAATTTTGTGAGAAATAAACTGCAAAAAAATCTTTTTATTTTATTTCAAGCAACGAAATTTTTTTAATGGTTTTCATTTTATTCAACTTTAATAACCCTGTTCTGAATAGAATAAATTGCATAAAAAGGTTAAACAAACAAACAAACAAATAACTATCCATTTCTATCCTATTGCTAAATTATTATTCGAAATGAATATAAATTTTAATTATTGTAATGTTTATGTATTATGCCCTAGCACTGTAGAACTGGAATAAATAAAGAATAAAATTAACAACCTGTAAAAATGAGTAAATTTGAAGGGAGTGTAGTGAGCCTGATGAACTCTAGATGGCGCTCAGCGGATGAAAGTCTGATCGCAGCTCAACAGGAAAGAAGAAGAAGAAGAAGAAGAAGAAGCCCGGACCATGTACAAGGTGAGCATGAGAACTTGAGTCGAGTCGTTCAGTTTGTGTTCTTCACTGTGTTTTTGTCTCTCTGACGCGCTGATAACGCGCACAGTCCCCAGATAATCACTCTTAAATACACATGTACAAGGATTTCAGTTCAGCTGATTTTATTATAAAGATTACTGTATATTTTTCAGCTTTAAAGAGGCATTTGAGGGCAGGAAACACAAGGACACCGCAGAAGATATAAAACCTAATAAACTACTTTACTTATTTAAATAAATCTAATATTCTATATACTATTTTAGGCTGCTCTAATTCTATAGACTGAGTTCAGTATATATAAATCTAAATATATTATTTGTAAAGTTAGATCATTATACCGATAGTAAAAGTTAAAGTGTCTTTTGGCTCTATTGACTTTGCCACTGTCTGTGCTCAAAGTATAAGATTAAATTAAAGTTTATAAATCGACTGTTACCAACCTTACATTTTATATTAGCTCGGCGATTTTATTGTTAAAATGTATTATCCCGGATGATAACAGTGAGTTGCTGCATGTCCACATCTGGCCACTAGATGGAGACAAAACACCGTTAACTCTTAATGAGAAACTGAAACCAATGTTTTGTTTTAATGCTGATTCAATACTATAATGAAACTCGATTAAAAATAAAAATAGAAATATTTTTGAAGAAACATAAATGAACTAAAATAATATCTTATTATAACTTTTTATAAATATTATAATCTTTCCTGGTGGCAACACTTGTTCAGCAATGAAAAAAATAATATATATAAATATAAAATGCCCAAACATAAAATGTACATGATGATTAGAATACTGAAAATGTTAAAACAGCAAAGAAAAATGGCATTAAACAATTTTATTACACTTAGTGCTCTTTATTATTGTTATTATTGATATACATTATTGTATATTATGTGTCATTATTATGTATTATCATACACATATTATTTATATATTGTTAGCTTTTATTTTTATATTTTTAGTTTTTATTTTAGTTTTACAAATTTTATATTCTTTTGTCATTTTATTATTATTTGTTTTGTTTTTAAAACACCTTCTATTTAGCTTTAATTTTCAGTTTTAGTCATTTTAGTACTTTTCAGTTAGTTGCAACATTTCTAATTTATTTTTTAGTTTTAGATTTTCATCTAATATTTATATTTTATCTTAACTAATTCAATTATCAAAAACAATATTTAATAGACACTAATTGTTACATGACTAAATTTTACAGAATTACCTAGTTTAACTTTATACTTAAAGGCCCGTTTCACAGACAGGGCTTAGGCCATAGTTCAGTTAGGACATTTAAGTAATTTTTATTAAAATGCCTTAGACAAAACAATACTGGTGTGCATCTTGAGACAAAACAAAGGCACTGATATATTTTAAGATCAGTCAGTGCAAGTTTCTTTCAGTTAAAACAGCTTAGAATTACATTTTAGTCTGGGACTAGCCTTAAGTCTTGTCTGTGAAATGTTATCAATTTCTCATATGCAAATAGAAGTGAATATCAGTCAAATGAAAAGCATGTAACCCGTTTATGTGTCTTCAACCCTTGACCTCAAAATGATTTGACCTCCAGTTTCTGATATTGTGTTACTGTTACTCATTAAATCCTCACAGTTAAACTCTACGAGAAAGCGAGGGACCTTGAATGTCGTCAGAACAGCTGTGTGTGGGCAGCTTGAGTAAATACGCTGTGTTTTATTCTTGCTTAAACCAGAAACGTTCATCATGTGTTGACAGTGAGCACAAACCGGCGCGTCTGTCTTCAGATATTCTGCGGTGTTTTGTGCTTGAGGTCAGGTAATTCCATCTGACCGGTTCATCCATGATCTGTGTTTCTGTGACTCTGATAGGTTGGAGGGGTTGCAGGAGTCTCTGGCACTCTGGGATTGATTTCTGCCTCTGTGCTGGCGGCCTCCGCTGATGACAACAAACCCGCCACAACTCTGAGTGTAGATGAGGTAATCTCACATCAGAGACACATTCTGACCTTAACATCAACTGAAAAACTAAACAAGGCATTTTACATAAAGAAAATCAGGAAAAATATAAAAATCTAAAATCTAATCTAGTGAGAATGAGAATCACCATTGAGAATAACGATTATATTATTTGATGATAAGTGATGCAGATTTAACACTCTTATGAAAGTCATTTAAAAGATTACAATATCTGAAAAAAAAAAAAATCAGTATTTTAAAAATGGATTCATTTTTCTGGGACAATATGAACCTTGATATAACTTTTTAATATTAGAAATAATATAATCTTGCCTGGTGGCAATGCCATATAAATATCAAATATACATGCTGATTAGAGTACTGAAAATGTTTAAATGTTAAAACAAAGAATAAATGACATTAAACAATTTATTTTACAGTCAATGCTATTTTAGTATTATTTATATATTGTTATTAGCTTTTAGTTTTATATTTTCAGTTTTAATTTTAATTTCAGTTTGAGAAATTTTGTGTTTGTCTCTTTCAATAGTTTTTTTTTTTTTTCAACAAATTCTATATATTTTTCTGTGTTAGTAATTTTAGTACTTAAATTTAAACTTATTTTCATTTAGTTACCAAGACAACATTTCTCATTTATTTTTTTTAAGTTTTAAGCCTCAAAACCATTGAGAATAATGGCAAACTGGCAAAAAAAAAAAACAACAACTCAAAAATAAGAACTCTGAATGCATTATGGTAATGAGAAATTGGTGTGAAAAAAAACTGGATGCATTACAGTAAACAGACAAAAGATGCTTATTTGTATTGAAAAATGAACAAATCATAATAGTCCTCAAGTAGGTGTCGTTTTTTTTTTTTTTGTGCAAAATATAATTTCAGATTTTTTTCTTTGGACTTCAGGGTGAAATGTGTTTAACTGAGCCTGAGTTTAATTTAGAATTCATTAGATTAAGGACTCTTTGACCCCTATGTGTTCAACAGAACCTGAATGATGTGTATTACCAACAAGAGTTTAACGTTAAGGAAAGGATGGTCATTTTAACTTTGACTCTGTTACACCATTGCTTTGGTAGCTGTCTCTCTACACGACACCGCAGCAGAAGTTCCAGCATGTGCAGCCTGAGAGAGGACAGGTGGAGGAGAGCGTGGCCACGCTGAGAAAACTGGCCGAGCCGTACACCACCTGGTGCCAGGTAAACACTCAATCATGTCAAACACACAGCTGCTTTGTGCACAGATTCACTTTTAACAAGCTCGACTGGTTCAGGATGCTCACTCACACAGTCTTTGGGCTAGTTCTTAAAAGAAAACAGAGGGTTTAAACATTTGTTAATTTGGGAACCAAACTGGCCAAAAATGTTGTTTTCTCTGTTTATGCAGTAAACTCATTAATCAGCGGTATGAGCATGCAGTAGATGGTAGATGCAGCTTGTTGGCTTATTTGCTCAGCATGGCTTTTCTATCTCTCCATCTCTTCATTTTAGGACAGAATATGATCTCAATTTTTATTTACACTCTACAGTCATGTACAACTAACTTTAGTTCACTAGAATAATTAAATCATTTACAACAGCTGCAAACCAGCAATCAGCCAGGATCTCTCACAAAATCATCAGAAAATAATAAAAAATATATATTTTTTTATATAATCATTACCATAGTTTTTTTTATTCCTTTCTTTTAATTTTTTTTTTTCATTTTAATATTATAATATTTTATTATAATACTTTTGAAGGAATATGTAATATGTAGGCACAATGCAAAAAAAAAAAAAAAAAAAAAAATATATATATATATATATATATATATATGTAGAAATTGAAATTTTATTTTTCCTTACAATTTCTATATTATTTCTTCTTTTGCTTTTTGGATAAAATGTGATGCAGATATGTTTTGTGAGACTGACCCATCTAAAAAAACAATGGATTTTAATATTAGTTGAACCAAAAATAAATAAATTAATAAATTAATAAATTAATTAATTTAATTTAATAAAACTGAAAACACAGAATTTAATCTAAATGATTAATAATTCTATCCAGCCTACTACTTTCATATTTCCAAACACTTGAATTTTTATATTTCCAAGTTTGTTTGTTTTTTGTTTTTGTTATCTGGATTAGAGCTGCATTCTATAAGATTTCATTGTTTTTCTGCATTTAAAAAGTTTTATTAAGTTTAATAAAAAAAGGAAAAAAGGAACACCAGCGTCTGTTCAGCACATGCTGTCAATTACCACAGAAAGAATAACAAATAGTCTTTCAGTCTGTAAAAACAAGCAGAACTCATATGTACAGTAATGAACAGTAATAAATCCAATAACTTTCGCCTCATACAAGAAAAAGAAGTTTCTACATGAAGAAAAAGGTTTTTACAGCAATAGAAGTGGTTCTTGTATTAAGCCCATTACTCTAAACATTTTCAGTAACAATTCACTCAAAGCCTTTAAATATAAAATGCATTATAAAAGTAGTTTTAATGCATTAATTATGCCTTGTAATGCACCTTATAAGAGTGGTTACAAGTATTCATGAGATCATAATGCATTATAATACAATACTTCTCTTTTTGTTGTTACACCTTTAGAAAGTATAATGCATTAAAAGACATGAAAAGAAACCTTCAAATATTATATAATGCATTTTAACTTTCATTTATAAAAAGATATAATGCATTACAATGTATTTTATGAATACCTTTATAATGCATTATGCATTAAGGCTTTACCTTGTTTTCTTTGCTAATCAACATGTCACAGATGTTGTCAGTAGGTTAATAAGTTGAGCAAATGAGCTTTATAAAGTTTAGTGAGAAACACTAAGGACATGTTTATGGAATGCAGCTCTTTCCTGTAATCTGTGACTCTTTTCATTGTGATTTCTAATCATTTGACCTTCACTGATGATGTTGTGATGATTTGGCTCCTCTTCATCTAAATGTGCCGTCTGGTCCTGGTTGCTGGTGGTCTGATCTGGTCCAGCTAACGGCCAGCTCGGCCAAACAGACAGCGCAGGTACCCACGAGCACACACACACACACACACACACACGCACATACACATATCATCATCATTACCCACGCTGTTCTCTGCTGCTCTCGCACATCTGGCCATGTTCGAAACAACATACTGCATACAAAACAACCCATCATGCCGTGTGATCAGGTCATGTGACATGAATGAAGCATAATACTGATTGAAATGTTGTGGGATAATGCATACTGTTTCACATACTAGATTTAAAATAGTTGGTAATATTCAGTGTGTACTGTCCAGTATGCTAGTATTCCATTCCGAACATTCAGTATTTATTGTGTTTGCTTGTGTAAAGAACCGTTTTCTGCTCCGTGTGGCCCAGATGCCTTACTATGTCACTACTACACATTTGCATTACCAAACTGAATTGCAATTGAAACAGGTTTGCCAAATGTTTTTGCTTTAGCCATTGGTCAGACAGAGTCTCGTTCCAGTCAGTGCTGCTGTGTCGAGATGATTTTAGATCATGCATTGACAAAATTTTCAGTTTTTCTTCTCAGCATATAATGCCAAGTTAATCATTTTGTATATTGTTTGTGCAGTTCAGTTTATTAGTTGATAATAATTAGTTTTAAGCATTTTCGATGTTGATTTTAGGGACATTGTTATTTGATTTTGTAAAAAAAACAATCTAAATTGTCACTATATGTTCAATGTATAATCTGGGTCTGAAATAAGAACCACTGAGGTAAAGAATCCACAGTTTCATTGAGTTTTTTTTTTTTTGTTTTGTTTTTTTAAATCTAGATCTTATTTTTGTCTTATTTTAGTATTAATTATATAATAATATATTATTTAATAATATTTTTAATTAGTTTTATATTTTCAGTTTATTTTTATTTATTTTAGTTTTCTTTCTTTCTTTCTTTCTTTTTTAGTTGAATATTTCTATTTAGCTGTAATTTATTCTTATTTCAGTTTTAGTTTTGGTAATTCTAGTACGTCAACTTGTTTTATTTCAGCAACATTTATAATTTTCTTTCTTTTTTATTTAAGATGATCTAATATTTATATTTCATAAATATTTTTCCGAATATGATTTTTAAGGTCTGAAATAAGAACCACTCATGTTTTTGACTTTATGAAAATTTGATGTCTTTGTTTTTTCCCAAAGCCGTTTTCTAATTTTAGTATTATTTATATACTATTAGTAATAGTTTTAAATTAGTTTTATATGTATTTTCAGTTTTCTTTTGAATTTGCGTTTTAAAAAAATAATTTGTTTTGATTAGTCATTTTATTAGCTTTTTTTTTTTAAATATTTCTATTTAGTTTGATTTCTGATTCCAGTTTTAGTAATTTTAGCAACTTTTTTTCAATTTTATGTAATATTTATATTTCATAAGTATTTTTAAAAATATAATTTTTTGTAGTTTTAGCTGTAATAGTTTTAGTTAACAATAGCAGCGCTGATGTTTTACTGATTTGTTGAAGGAAAACGCTGCTGTCATAATGTTCTCTTGAGAAGTTCTGCTTTTAACACACAGCTTGAATCTGTCTGATGGTGCAGTGTCCAACCACAGAGTGTCCAACCACAACACAAAGTGGAAAAATGATCATGCAACACTTTGAAGAGAGAACACTTTACAGCAGCTGATAAAGCGTTTGACACACTGCCAGTCTCTCTGTCCTACAGCGCTTTACATGGCATAACCCACATCTGAAAGCAGAACAGCCTTCAAAATAAAAACCAAGAAGCGAAATTCTACAGAATTTCATGAAATATGTCAACACGTTAACCTCTGCCTCATACAGTGGTGTGAGTTTGGGACGGGACTTTGTCCAGTTGCATACAGGAGGAGTGTTTGGACCTGTTTGAAAACGGTCAATATTATTGCAGTCCCATTTGGTGACGCTGTGACCTTTTGGTGACCATGTAAAATCACACATTTACATGGTAATGTGGGAGAAATGCAGGTGCAACATTCATGTTATTTGCTTAAAAGATAATGCAATTAGATCATATTTAATAAACGAGCACAGCGTTATTTTAATATTATGTCCAAACCATTATAGTGTTAGTTATTATTTTGAATCATTTATTTTCTGTTTTCGCTTTAATTTTAGGTTGTTGTGCTTTTGTCATTTTTGTATTATTTTATTCATTTTATTAGTTTAGGTTTAATATGTTTCATAATTATTTGAAATTAGCTATACTTCTAATATATATATATTTAGAGTGCTGTCAAACTATTAATCGTTTGATTACTTGTATCCAAAATAAAAGTTTTTGTTTACATAATATATGTACAGTGGGGCAAAAAAGTATTTAGTCAGCCACCAATTGTGCAAGTTCTCCCACTTAAAAAGATGAGAGAGGCCTGTAATTTTCATCATAGGTATACCTCAACTATGAGAGACAAAATGAGAAAAAAAAATCCAGAAAATCACATTGTAGGATTTTTAAAGAATTTATTGGTAAATTCCTCGGTAAAATAAGTATTTGGTCACCTACAAACAAGCAAGATTTCTGGCTCTCACAGGCCTGTAACAACTTCTTTAAGAGGCTCCTCTGTCCTCCACTTGTTACCTGTATTAATGGCATCTGTTTGAACTCGTTATCAGTATAAAAGACACCTGTCCACAACCTCAAACAGTCCAACTCCAAACTCCACCATGGCCAAGACCAAAGAGCTGTCAAAGGACACCAGAAACAAAATTGTAGACCTGCACCAGGCTGGGAAGACTGAATCTGCAATAGGTAAGCAGCTTGGTGTGAAGAAATCAACTGTGGGAGCAATTATTAGAAAATGGAAGACATACAAGACCACTGATAATCTCCCTAGATCTGGGGCTCCACGCAAGATCTCACCCCGTGGGGTCAAAATGATCACAAGAACTGTGAGCAAAAATCCCAGAACCACACGGGGGGACCTAGTGAATGACCTGCAGAGAGCTGGGACCAAAGTAACAAAGGCTACCATCAGTAACACACTGCGCCGCCAGGGACTCAAATCCTGCAGTGCCAGACGTGTCCCCCTGCTTAAGCCAGTACATGTCCGGGCCCGACTGAAGTTTGCTAGAGAGCATTTGGATGATCCAGAAGAGGATTGGGAGAATGATGAAACCAAAATAGAACTTTTTGGTAAAAACTCAACTTGTCGTGTTTGGAGGAGAAAGAATGCTGAGTTGCATCCAAAGAACACCATACCTACTGTGAAGCATGGGGGGGGAAACATCATGCTTTGGGGCTGTTTTTCTGCAAAGGGACCAGGACGACTGATCCGTGTAAACGAAAGAATGAATGGGGCCATGTATCGTGAGATTTTGAGTGAAAACCTCCTTCCATCAGCAAGGGCATTGAAGATGAAACGTGGCTGGGTCTTTCAGCATGACAATGATCCCAAACACACCGCCCGGGCAACGAAGGAGTGGCTTCGTAAGAAGCATTTCAAGGTCCTGGAGTGGCCTAGCCAGTCTCCAGATCTCAACCCCATCGAAAATCTTTGGAGGGAGTTGAAAGTCCGTGTTGCCCAGCGACAGCCCCAAAACATTACTGCTCTAGAGGAGATCTACATGGAGGAATGGGCCAAAATACCAGCAACAGTGTGTGAAAGCCTTGTGAAGACTTACAGAAAACGTTTGACCTCTGTCATTGCCAACAAAGGGTATATAACAAAGTATTGAGATGAAATTTTGTTATTGACCAAATACTTATTTTCCACCATAATTTGCAAATAAATTCTTTAAAAATCCTACAATGTGATTTTCTGGATTTTTTTTTCTCATTTTGTCTCTCATAGTTGAGGTATACCTGTGATGAAAATTACAGGCCTCTCTCATCTTTTTAAGTGGGAGAACTTGCACAATTGGTGGCTGACTAAATACTTTTTTGCCCCACTGTATGTGTACTGTATATATTTATGATGTATATATAAATACACACACATGCATGTATATATTTCAGAAAAATGTTATGTTTATATATATATATATATATGTGTGTGTGTGTGTGTATATATATATATATATGTGTGTGTGTATATATATATATATATATATATATATATATGTATGTTTAATATATAAACTATATGAATATAAATATAGACATGTAAATGTAAATATTTTACTGTATTTATATATACATAATAAATATACACAAAACACACACATGTATTATGCAAACGAAAACTTTTATTTTGGATGTGATTAATCGTTTGACAGCACAAATATATATATATGTATGTATGTATGTATGGAGTTTTGCTGGTGCTGATTTACATTTTTCTTGTTTTTTTATAATATATGATAATTTTAAATAAAATTGTTTTATATAATAATTTGTATTTATTTACTAGCTGTCCTTGCTTGGTTTGCTCAAGTTCTTCACTTTTTGCATGTTCTTCAGATTCTGCTCTATATCAGATATATTCTATTCTACCTTAGGTCACATACAGCAGACTATCTGATTGCCAAGATAAAGACTGTCATATCTCTGCCAGTCATGCATTATGGGTTTATGGCCACTGATAAAGATTTGCCAAGGAGGTGCATTTATCAAATATCAGAATATAACCTAGATGCTGTAAAGTACACTAAGAAACCTTTGGTCTCTGCAGAAGTTCACAAAGGGTTCAGAGAAATAGTTCAGCCAAAATTGAGATTTTCTGACCCTCATGTCAGTCTAGACCCTTTTGAACCTAAATCAGATATATGGTCTGGATAAAAACATTCCTTTTACTTCTTTAAAGAAATTAAACTTGCAGCTTTGGGACAAGAAAGCGTATTGTTTTCCCATGTTCTACACTGAATCTAGGTCTTTGCTCACCATTTAGCGTGTAATTTTGACAGTGATTCTATAAAGTTAAACTAGTGATGCTTATTTCTAGATTCTGAAAGTAACATTCTTTTGTACTGATTCTCAGGGCGTCTATGGGACGGTGAAGCCCAAGGTTGACAGCACTGTACAGTTCGGGCAGAGTAAGCAAACACTCGCTGACACACAAACACCAATGAAACATGCTTACTGGACTTTTTCAGTAAAATGTCATAAAGTGAATCTTTGCACTGTCATCTAGGCAGTTATGCCTACTTGAAGAACCCTCCACCTGAGTTTTACCCCAGAGCCGGAATCATCGGATTTGCCGGGATTCTGGGCCTTTTCCTTGGAAGAGGTAGTGAAAATTTTAATGATTCCTTTTGGAGCCTGCATTTACAAAAAAAAAAAAAAAAAAGATTTTCATCCCCAGTTTTTTTTTTTTTTTTTTTTTTTTTTTGTCTTGTTCTCCATTACAAATATCTAAACATCAAATATCTAAAAGACATTTACTCAGTATGCAGAATGACTTGAGATATTAAGTCTTGTTTTGAGAAAAATTAAATAATTAAGGGAATTCATGTTTAAAATAAGAAGAAAAAAAATTGTCAGTGGAATCAGAAAATTTAACTGAATTCAAGGGGAAATTTTATTTTTAACAAGATTATTTAACAGGAACTTATAGGCAGATATCTTTTCTTGTTTTAAGCAAAAACAATTAATTTTGATACGTTTTTGAGAAAACAAAGCTTAATATCATAAGTCCTTTCCTTAAATGTAAATGTGTCTTGATTTAAGAATTTTTCAGTATTTGTTGTGGAAAATAAGAAAAAAATACTAAGTCTCTTCCAAAACTTGAATACTATTTATTTGCTTTATTGCACTCACTGATATTTCAGATACAAAGATCAGTAAGTAAGGACAGTCAGTAAGGACAGTAATTTTTTTTTTTTTTTAAGTCTCTTCTGCACACTAAGGCTGCATTTATTTGATCAAACATACAGTAAAATTGTCAAATTATATCCTCCTGAGACCCAGCTATGGAGTTTTTGCCTCTGTAGTGGACATTTTATTTTAGTGAATTTCTCTGAGACTTCACATGTCACAGTTGTAAGTCTGGATGTCCTGTACAGAGCACATTCAGGGCTTTTTAGAGATACTAAATGTTTGGAAGTTTCACCATGACCACTCCCTCTCCTAGGTCTTTAAAGATGGCTAAATTTAATTTAGTGAAAAATTTTACGTCCTTATGGAAATATGATTATATTTTTTAATTGTCATTTAAATATGAATAATTTTCAAATTGTTTGTCATAAAGCAACATCTCAGGAAAATATTATGGGTTGTCAAATTCAAATATGACTTCCTGTTATGAAACAGGACATGTTTATTATGCATTTTGGGAGACATAACAATTGAATAGGAAAATTAATTATTTATCAATTGTCTTATGAAATATTAGATATTATTATGAAAATCTGGCCGTTTATTACTCCCATTATGACAATTCTTTTTTCAACATGCTGTCCCAACAGCAACACATTAATATGCAAATTAGATACAGTGTATAGATACACTGTGTTTAATGGGAAAACCAGTTTATGGAAATTTGTACACACATTGCATAAAACAAAATTGTATATCAAATAATTTTTGTTATATATTTTATAACATAGTTGAGAATCATCCTTAAACAAAGTTTAGTATAAAAAATCCTGAAACCTAAAAATTGATTTAAAAAAAAAAAACCCATTGTTTTGCCTTTTTGATGTCTATTCATGCCATTTTATTTTTTAGAAAAACTGAGTCATAGTGTCCTCTACAGAGGACATATAATAAAATATGAATAAAATATAATTTTTCAAAAATGTTATTTTTCAATTTTTTTCTTATGGTCTAAACAATGTAATGACAGCTTTTTTTCGGGGGGTCTCAGGAGGATATTACTATTTAAAATAACTTTTTTTCTATGTGAATATATTTAAAATGTAAATTATTACTGTGATGAAAAACTGAATTCTCCGCATCATTACTCCAGTCTTCAGTGTCACATGATCCTTCAGATTTGCTGCTCAAGAAACAGTTGTGCTGCTTCATATTTTAGTGAAAACACTGATATATTTTGGTTTTCAGGAATCTTTGATGAATAGAAAGTTCAAAAGAACAGTGTTTATGAACGTCTTTATTGTCACTCTTGTTCAACTTAATGTGTCCTATTGAAAACAAACTTTTGAACAGTAGTGTAATTTTTAGTGTTATTTGTCATTTCAAGGCTCCAGGCTGAAGAAACTGATCTACCCGACCGGTCTAATGGCTGTGTCTGCGTCCATGTATTATCCTCATGAGGCCGTGACCGTCACAAAGGTAGGAGAGTCTGTGTGTCTCTCTGTGTGGAGGAAAAGGCGAGGCGAGGTTACGATCTGTAACTTTCCACCAGTTAAAAACAGCAGATGAAACACATTCCTAACAACTCCCAAGGACACAGAGAGAAGCTGCATCAACACTGTGTCTAATATCAGCCGTTTGTCTGTTTTGATTGTAACCGATATAGACTTTGCAGTGGAAAGCGGTCTGAATCTCTCTATCTCTCGCCTCGCACGCGTCCTGCTGAAACGCTGTCAACACAAATCAGCACACAATCTGATCAAAATCTCTCTGAAGGGCCGTTTCAGCGCTGCGTGTCCCCATCCTGTCAGATATGCTGATGGAAATGTCCTGAAAGGCCAGCAGGAGCACTGATTAAAAAATAAAACGGCCCAAAATGAGGTTGTTTTCACACTTGGTTTGAACCAAGTTCAAATTCAAGGTGTCAAGGTTAGGTTGGATGACACAGGACAGTTTGCCCCTGCTGGTAGACGCAGGTAACTACACCATCTGGCCCTAAAATTAAACTCATTCATTTTGAGTGACAATGTCAATTGTCAATTCTGTATGGATGTTATTATATTATAGGCAGAGATAAATCAACAGTGAAATCACTCACTACTTTCTGCATTTTGTCTACACTCAAGTACAGTATCTCATACACTGCAAAAAGTGATTTTCTTTCACCATATCTTTGTCATTTTCCAACAGAAATATTAAAAAAAAAATGAACAAGAAGGTGGCTAGCCGCAAACTGAATTCAATACAGACTGGAAAAGTCTACAAAAACATTTTTTTTTTTAAATTTTATAAATTGCATTGTGCAAAAAGTGCAGAATGCATGTGAGTTAAAACCAAATTGACATGAGCAAGCAGACATTTCAGCACATTGCTGTCTTCAGCTCTCGCTTTAAAAATAAAAAAATAAATAAATAAATAAATAAAAATGTTTTTGTAAACTTTTCCAGTCTGTATTGGATTAAAGGTTTTTTTTTTTCTTGTTTGGAGCACTACAATTCTCTGAAATTTCCAGTAGAAATATCTAGGCATTCTTAAATCAGAAATTAAAAATGCTTTCTAATACGATATTAAGTCTTTTTTCATATTATTCATTCTGTCAATTGGATCAGAAAAATACATACATAATACATATAATTCAAAGGGAAAAATGTATTTTTGTATTTTTCATTATTTTTCATAATTATTAAGCATATATATATATATATATATATATATTTGTTAGGGATGGGAAGATTCCCCAATTCGCTCGGTGCATCGGCATAAAAAGTTAACGATGCGATGCATCAGCTACAAGTTGGCATTTATATCGCGATGCATCGTTTCTAACATATTTGCATCTGTAAAAACCGATTTATTTATATATAATTACTAGTGGATGCACCATACTTTTATTATTTAGGCAGTGACCAATAATCTGTGATCAATATTTTCTATGTAGATTTATTTCTCCTCTCGAAACTGTTTCTCAAGCGCGTTCTCTCATCACCGCTGCGCGTGAATATGATGAATCACAACAACACTACAGAGACCCGAGGAAAAGCGAGGATTAAAGTCCAAAACCTGACATGAAATAACCTAATTAATCAATCAGGGCTAAAGCGGTTCCATAAACGACCAATTAAATTCACACAATCTAACTAATTTGTCCACGCTTATTCTTAAGCAGTCCTTAAATTCGATCATGGATCAGATCGATCCACCATGGCAAACAGCGAATATATATGTGCTGTTGAATGCATTTGAGACGTTGTGTTTTCCTCAGTGCATAACTGACATGTCACGAGTATATTTTTCATCTGTAAATGTTAGAAAGTCATGCAGACTGTCAGGAGTGGTTCTGTTTAGCTTCTGCGCGCTAAACAGACGGAGCGCAATCGAATAGAAGCGCAGTATTTCTGAGTAAAATATACATTTTGCTAAAATATTTGTTGTTGGACATTAAATGTGTCTTTTGTAGAATTTTAAACCTACATATAAGCGTATTTTTATGATAGCAGTAACTGTAAAGGGACTATTGCAATGGGAAAATCAAATGTAAGCTAGTACAGTACTAATTACTAAACTCAGATGAGTTAGTGTGTGTTTCTTATAGCAGTTAAAATATAGTCATTTTCTTTATTATTTATTTTCATTTTTAATTCAGTGATTTTAACTTTTAATTGAGTCATTTTAACGTTTTAAAGAGCAATTTTAGATTGTAATGTTCTAATGTTCTGTTATCTGTTCTGCAAACTATAAAAGGTACAGCTGTCATAAAACCAGAGAGAAAGGCTGCATGGCTAGAAACTAAAAAAAATAAAATAAAATAATAATAATAATAATTCTAATAGTATGTGAGACAGTGGTAATATCATTGTGTTCCTATTGGTCAGTGTTAGAGGAGCTCAGCTTAGCCGGACAGTTAGGCCTGCTTTAGACCAGGTTAGTTTCCCAGCATAAGTTGACATATTGACTGATCTAGGCCTATGTTAATTTTGCTTTATGGAACCAAATCATTTGACAATGACTAACTGAAATAAGCCTGGCTTATTTGGTTAACTTGTTTTATGAAACAGGCCTCAAGGCATTAAAAGTGATCATATTTTCTCCATTGCATCATATCGCATCGAATCACATTGTGTTGAATCGCATCGGTACTTGCTTCATATGTATCTTTAATGTATCGTATCGTTGGCTATGCATCGAGATGCGTATCGTATCAGCCTGAGTCATGAGATGCACATCTCTAAAATATATATATATATATATATATATTTAATAATATCATGTATTATGTGCTGCCGAAAAGCATAAAGCAACAAAAATATTGATTTGTTTTTTAACTTCATTATTTTTACTGGCAGTGCATCATATCTAAGACCAGATTTCCAAACGCTATAAACAGTTATGTAGCCCACCAATAATACAAGGGCAATATGACAAATACATGTACTTCCAGCAATAAAATCTCAGTATGTGTGTGTGACCGTCACGTTTCACTGAAGTGACCCTTTCTAATCTCTCTGCACCACAGAACACAGGAGACGCCGTATACGACTGGGCGCTTCAGGCTTATGTTGCTGTGGAGAAACTCATCAAGGACAAACCTGCCTCAAAGAAAGTGAGTCTAGCTCTTCTCACACAGACTTTTACAAATTTATGCATTTGCCAGATGCTTTTATCCAAAGCCATTTACAACGCATTCAAGGTTTGCATTTTTTGCATTTCCTAGGAATCAAACCCACAGCCTCTACTGTTTGACCTACAGGAAGCATTTGAATACTGCAAATATTGTGTTTGGAAACTGTCTGAGCACTTTTTGTTTTGTGTTTTAATAGGATCAAGCAGAAAAGAGATCCAGTGGGGAGACCAAAGCTTAGGTACAAAATATCAAACATCATAAACAGCAGGGAAACACAACACAGGTGCACACAGTGCATAAACAACATTATATAATCATAACAAACCCTTTTCCCAACTGTACTGCACTAAGATTTTTTTTTCACACATAAAACCTGTTAGATTGCAGTAAAATTGCCAGATTACCTTTTTCAGTGAGTCCTACACACTACAATGCACATTTTTGAGCCAGTTTTGCATTTTTATTGATCTTTTTGTGAATAAAAGGAGGTGTCCAGCAGAAGAACCACAGGTGTAGAGGAGCACATTAACTAGCAACATCATCCAATTACAAGCAAACACAATCCTTTTTTGTTAAATGTTTTGCTTTAGTTGTTTTGTTGAAATATTTATTTAAAATAAATGCTACTTGGTTGATTATTTTGTTATCTAATGCAATGACATTCAGACATTTTAATATCGTGCATTAAGCACTGCTGAAAAGCAATGCAATTTAAACGGAATGAAATGTGTTTGTTGTGAATTTTTACCATCAATGCATAACAAACAAAACTTTTTTTTTTTTTTAATTTTTTGCTTTGTTTTGCTGGAAATCTTTATTTGCATTAGATTGTAAAATATTAAACCAAGTGGCATCTTTAATAAAATACATTTGAAATGATATATTGAATATATAAATGAATATATGTAATATACAATTTACAATATATTTTATTTAAAATGCCACTTGGTTCAGTATTTTGCAATCTAATGCAATGACATTAAGACATGTTTAAGACGTGTTTTTTGTGTGTGTGTGTTTTACAGATTAAATATGCCCTGTTCACAGCACTCATTGTTTTTCTCAGAAGTCCTCATGACTGTGGTTTGCTGTGCTGTTTGTTTACAGGTGCATCATCGCCTCTCAGACTGTTTCTCTGACAGTGAGGTTGTGACGCGGGATCTCCATTCTTCGCTCACGCTCATGACCTGCTTTTGCACTAGCCACTTCCTCTTTCATTTGTCAATCATCAGACGGGAGTTAGTGGCCTGACTGGAAAGTTCTGAACTTTAACTACTGGGATTGTATTAAAAACACTTTGGTGTACCAAAAATAAATGTGATGGTTGAGTGATTTCTGATTGAAATTATTGCATATATTTGTATATACACATGCAATTATTTATATACAGTGCCTTGCGAAAGTATTCATACCCCTTAATTTTTTTCACGTTTTGTTATGTTGCTGCCTTATGTTAAACTGCTTCATATTACTTTTTTTCCCACATTAATCTACACTCCATACACCATAATTGTAAAGCAAAAAACAGGTTTTTAACATCTTTACAAATTTATTAAAAATAAAAAACTAAAATGATTCCATTGCATAAGTATTCATACCCTTATCTGGGACAGTTGAAATTTAGCTTAGAAGCATTTATATTGCTTGTAGATGTTACTACACTTCAAGTGAAGTTAACCTGTGGCAAATTCAATTGAATGGGTATGATTTGGAAAGCCACACACATCTTAATAAAAGGTCTAATAGCTGATAATGCATATCAGAGCAAAAAAACAAGCACTGAGGTCAAAAGAACTGTCTGTATAGCTCAGAAACATGTTTGCTCAAGCCACACATCTGAGGAAGTGTTCAGAAAAAAAATCTGCTTCATTGAAGGGTCACAGAAGCATGTAGTCTCTGTTACCCTTAATGGAAGAAGCGTGAAACAACTAGGGCTCTTCCTAGAGCTGACCTCCCGGCCAAACTGAGCAAATGATGGAGAAGGGTCTTGGTTAGACTGGTGACCAAGAACATGATGGTCACTCTAGTTGAGGTCCATGATCATATGTGGAGAAATCTACAGAAGGACAAGCATCACTGATCTGGGCTTTATGGCGGTGTGGCAAGACTCAATCCTCTCCTTAGTGAAGACACATGAAAACACACTTGGAATTTACAAAAAAAACACCTAAAGAACCTTCAGACTGTGAGAAACAAGATTCTCTGGTTTGATGAACCTCAATTCTAAGCATCATGTTTGAAGGAAACCAGCTCTGCTCATCACCTGCAGAGTAGCATCCCAAAAGTAAAGTGTGCTGCTAGCAGCCTCATGCTGTGGGGCTGTTTTTCAGCAGCAGGGACTGAGGGACTCGTCAGAGTAGAAGAGAAACTCAATGCACCAAAATATAGAGATAGCCCTAATGAAAACCCAGTCCAGAGCATTCAGAACCTCAGACTGGGCAGAAGGTTCCCCTTCCAACAGGACAATGACCCTAAGCACACATCAAGAGTGGCTTATAGACAACTCTGTGAATGTCCTTGAGCTTGAACCCAATCAAATAATTCTGGAGAAACCTGAAAATGTGCATCTGCCCCCATCCAACCTGACAGAGCTTGAGAGGTGAAGAGATAAGAACGATGGCAGATAATTGCCAAATGCCAATGAGCAAAGCTTGTCGCATCAAACAAAAAAAGACTTGAGACTGTAAAGGTACTTCAGCTAAATATTTAGTTAAGGGTATGAATACTTATGCAATGTACTTATTTCAGCTTTTTATTTTTAATAAATGTACAAAGATGTGACAATTCTGTTTTTGCTTTGTCAGTATGGTGTATGGAGTGTAGATTGATGTGGAAAAAAAAAAAAAAAAAAAAAAGTAATTTAAAGCAGTTTAACATAAGGCAGCAACATAACGTGAAAAAAAAAAAAAAAAAAAAAAAAAAGAAAAAAAAAAAAAAAAAAAAAAAAGGAAACGTTACCTTTGAGGTTAACGTTATTGTCAGCACAGTTTCTCAGTCTGAACTTCCTCTTCCTGTGCAAACACTAAAAAAAAAAAAAAAACTGCAACTGCAGCAGTTAACCAACCTCTGAACTAGTTTATTATAGATTTAGATGTCTGGTTGTCTCCAAACAACAGCACACGATTAAAACACTTCCTGAATGAGGTTACCGTCTCACTTACTGGTTCTTACCTTATCTGTTAGAAGAAGCTCAAGAAGTCTAAAGTGAACATGCAAAGTGAAAATCCTGAGGTAATGAACCAAAACATAGGTTTTTGTTTTATAGAGGACAACAGGGTTAACATACGGATCCAACAGAACTTCCACGCAGTCTGTTTCTCGGAATATAATCTTTATTCATTGACTGATACATTGCAGGTGTGATCAACAATAGCTGTAGTCATGATCCTCCTCTGTGGAACGTCTCCTCCCGCACTGGCGTCTACTTGGATGACATCTTGAGTAGGTTGCACTTGTCAATCTCATACAGACGCCATCCCTCCTCGTGCGAGAGATCAGACGCTCCACGCCGCTTGTAGAACTCGATGGACGACGTGTTCCACTCGGCTACGATGAAGTGCATGCCGCTGCATCGAGTCTTCACTGCCGTCTGCAGAGAAAAATCAAGTATTTGTCACTTCCTCAGTTTTGAAAAATTAAATCTGATTATTAATTTTATTTATTGATTATTTAATTTGATAAATTAGTTTTAAATAAAAGTAATTTGGTTTCATTGATCTACACACGGGAAGGCAGGCCTAGAATAGAATATCATCATAAAAATTCTCTATTATATAGGTTGTAATGAATTATAAAGTACCTCACTCAGCATCTTCAAGATTTCAGAGCCAATCCCATAACCTGAAAGGAAGCAGCAAATATAAATAAAAAGGAACAAATATTCTTATTAAAGAATCTAAATTATTATTATTAATAAATTTATTTATTTTTTAATTAGAATAAATTTTATGAGAAATACATATACACAATTATTACTATTGTTATTATATAATATTTTCAATTTTTATAACAAATAATAAAAGTAGTAGTATGATATAAGAATAATATCAGTATTATAACAGTAATTATTAATATTGCTATTACTATAAATAAAATATCGTGCGCATGTATTAAAATCAACATAATTCTTAATCGTAACGCATCCATATATAAATTGTTCCTATAATTAGAAAAATACATATACTAAGTGGAAACAGGTGGCATGGCTTCACACCTCTGAACTCCTTCATCACATAGAAGTCCTCCAGATAAAGCAGCTTCCCAATCCAGGGGTCATAGGTGAAGTAGTACATAGCAAAGCCAACTACTGTATAACCTGATGAGGAAATCATACATGAGGATGGTTAGCACAGCAGCAGGGTTAAAGCGGTTAAAAGAGAGAAGAGAGAGAAGAGAGAGAAGAGAAAGAGGAAAATTACGGGATTCTGATTCAGCGGCTCTGACGTCACAACTAACGCAATGACGCACAAAGATAAACTAAACATTTCCATCGCAAACGTAGCAACAATAACAATACATATAAATAAGTGTTAATAGGT
This sequence comes from Spinibarbus caldwelli, assembly GCA_039654775.1. Lineage (NCBI taxonomy): Eukaryota > Metazoa > Chordata > Actinopteri > Cypriniformes > Cyprinidae > Spinibarbus > Spinibarbus caldwelli. Next base: position 3,853,459 of record CM077222.1, on the reverse strand, counting down.
GTTTTTGTAACAATGCTAACACTGATGTTTCTGGCTTGCCTTCAACGGACTGTTTATCTTTCGGTACTTCAGCGACGACGCAGTGATAAAACGGATGATCTCCGAAACCGTCCTCGAGCAGCTCTGAAAAATAAACAAACAATCATCATATAATCATAAAATACACTTATAGATTACATCCGAAGAGCGAATAACGCTCTGTAACGTTACCTTTCTCGGTCAGGACGACCTGTTCCTCCATTTCCTCAAACTTTGCCAGTTCCTAGAATTAATTAAATAGCGTAAATTATTTCGCAAACATCGAATTATTATGGTTTTAAAACACCGTTTTACGCATGCGCCGTAGTCGTGTTTTTACCTTTATGAGTCGCAGTATGTCAGGCACGTCCTTGGGCTCGGCTTTCCGTAATATAAAACTGGCCATTTTCTTCTTTTACTCTTCTTCCCTTTTCTTACTAGTCCACGGTATGTGAAAAGTAGTAAGATTTGTTTCTTCATTCGGTTCCAAGGGGGCTACCCTCAGCAGAAAGTCTGGGTTTCTCACCCTGTCTGAGAGGAATTACATCAAGTCTAAAGTCGCCGGACGCGCTTTGTCTGAGAGCTGAGCTCCAGCGCTATTTATAGGCGAGGCGCTGACGTCAGCAACCGGAAGTAGAGTGGCTCTGACTCACGTCACGTCAGGAGTAGAGCAGGATAACCAGCGCGAACCAGAACAAAGAAGAAGGGCTGCAGGATACTGTGTCAAGGCTGCCGACCAATGAAACATGAGACACGGATTCTATCCTTTTATAAATATTTCAGACTTGCAACTAGTTTTAGTTAGCTCTTGAGGGAACACAAACCTTTGTTAACAAAATATCCTGATTGATTAACTTAATAAATTGTTAATAGTAAAATAAATTAAGTTCACTGTTAGCACAACGAGTGAAAAATTAAATGGAACTGCTAACAAAATTATTATAATTTGTATTAATAAATCAATAAATTGTAAATAATAATAAATAAATAAAAATAGTAAATACTAACTAAATACAAGTAAAATAATTAATTAATAACAGCTAATTATTATATTTACAATACAATTTATTAACAATCAGTTACAGTAGTTATTATAGTATTTTCAATAGATAGTTGAATTTTAAGTTGAGTATATATTTTAGTTATAATAAAATTTGAATGCACAGCAATATGAGTTTAAAAAAAGAACTGACATGAAAATCCGGTGACCATATTGTCTAGCACACTAAATATTTTTATATTTTTCTTTACCTGCTGTTTTAAATGTTTCGAAATTGGTTTAATTTGGAGTTTAATCCCAGATTTTCAGTGTGGTTTTAGACTTTTGGACCATATCAAAGTACAGTAGCATTGTCACATACTAGGTGTGCCCCAGTTTGCATACTTATGCACTATTCTATCCTGTTTTTTAGTATAAATAATGTATCAATGTGTTCACACTGCCCAGATGATGCAAATTCCCAGATGATGCACTTAAATAACTGGAAAAAGCTATCAGACTCCGATGTTGACAACATGTTGACATTGATGTCAAAGATGATAACATAACCTTATTCATACACTAGACAGTTGAGTACATAGAATAAGTGCATAGTGCGTAATTTGGGACACAACTACTATCATTATACCACTATAATACTTTTTTTTTTATAGGGACCTTGAACACTGGGAGTTGTTTTCATACAAAAACAAGAATGTTATTTGACTGCAGCACAAAGAGAAATAAAGTCTCCTCTGGGTTACAGCTCGCCCTTAGGGTGTCATAATATCAAGCCAAGACAGGAACAACATATTTCACAGTTTGCACAAAATCCTGTTGCCAAACAAAACTGCTAGCTTGTACTTGTGAATGCAATCATCTGTGTGCTTGTGAATGCAATCATCTGTGTGGTTGTAGGCCTGCGTTCTGTTAGTTATGATGTGTTCATGCTTTGCTCATTAAGGTTGATGAAAGATGGTTAGCTCTGCAGTGTAATCTAGAAAACTACCATCACAGATTTTTACCTCTAACTTAATTTTTAGTTGCATGTGATTTTATAATTGGCAGCTTAGCTAGATTTCAAATGAAAAGTTCACACAAACATAAAAATTCAATTCTCCTATCATTTACTCACATACTTAGTGTGCAAACTTACATGTGTTTATATCGTCTGCAGAAACAGCCACGGAAACTACAAATGTGCAAGATCAAACGCTGTTGGTTCCTTCACAGGAATAGAGCAGGAGGACATTGTTATATAACGTAAATATTGTAGACTTCAAAGGTTAATGCATTGTTGGGGGAAAACAGGATATATTAAAATAATATTCCCATATTTATCATTTACATTGAAACAAAGGTGACAATGAGGCTTTGTTTTTAGATTTGGAGATGCTGTTAGTGTTACTGAATGGTGCTGATGCTATTTTTGTCTGTGTGTCTCCTTAGAAATGTGAAACAGATCTTTTGATGAGCAACTATTGATAAACACAGCACAATGGAGTTTGTTGCCACTATTATTGATTTACAGAGGCAGTAATATCATGCATCATTGCTGTGTGTGCAATTATAGACATTTCGAAGGCAGAGTAACCTTAAATAGCTTAAAAATATTATTCACCTTGCATTAAAAAGCTATGATCAGTCTAAGAAATTATGCACCATGTAAATAGAGAGTAGATGTGAAATTGCATACGCATTGTTTAAAGTGCCAAGGTTAGTGGATGTGTGTGATGTTTACTCCAAGAGTAGTCAAGTTAGATTTGCCTTTGCAATGCAAAATACATATTTTATACAGTGCAATGTGTATGCAGTGCAGGCTTAAAGCACAAAGCTTGACAAATGCTTTGTTGATATGTTTTTAACCCCATAAAGCGTTATGATATTTGATGCACAAATTTCTAAGGCCTCAAAATTATTAATTTTATGTAAGTATAATTGTACAAACATCCACATTCAGGATGTGTGTGTGTGTGTGTGTGTGTGTGTGTGTGTGTGTGTGTTTGTTTGTTCACTTCTCACTGCTGTGTGTGTGCACTTGGATGGGTTAAATGCAGAGCACAAATTCCAAGTATGGGAAATTCCACACGTCACATCCTTTCCTTTCCTTTAAAATTAACATTTACTGGACTGCAGCAACTTAGATTTACTTGATTATCCAGATTCCAGACATCATTTTTAGAAAAATCATGTTCAAGTGTGAGTAACATCAGGCTTTTGAGGAATGTTTAATTGTTCATCTCTCAATCCTCACTAGATAGCATGTTGATGACATGTTTTGATCATCAAAACTAAGTCTTTAAATATCATCGTACTAAGGCATATTAGAGTTATAGAGTGATTTTATGTAAGTTTCTGCTAATGAAAAAAAATTTGAGGTGTTTTTGGGCATTTGAAAAAAAAAATGAATGTGTTTTCACTATAACAGTCTGATGTATCAAATATCATATAAAACATAAAACACATATGCAAACTTTCTAAAAGATTTTTAAAATATATTTTAAATTAATTAAAAAAAATTCTGACTACTATTTCATGTAAGGCTTCACAGGGTTAAGAAACTACAAACTACTATCTCTGAACATGTAAAGCAGCGTGTATCTCAGCACAAGGATCTCTAGTGTTTATCCGGTTCCAGTTTCAGTCCATGAGCCGGACTGTATTTGTGAATGGGATATAATCAGCACTGACTCATTCACATCCCGCTCACAGCCAGAATTCTTGTCTGAGAGACTTCTAGGAGGTTTCCTATGACAACATGGATATTGAGTCATTTCCAGCACCCTTGACCCAACAAAAGCACTTATGCATTTTTCTTATATCTGGAAAATAAGGTATAGACCTATTGAAAAAGTTGTAATAAACATCTTACCACCGGGCAGGAAGGCATTGTTATTTTCACAGCTTTGTGTTTCCTTTAGTCCAGACAAACGTACAACTGAGACATTTAAGAAAGAAAACCTGCATCACTGATGACTGTCTAAGATAAAACATCTCTGAGTTGAATTACAGTGTTTAATGAAATAGAACAATCGCAGGAGCAGCACATGCAATAATGGACAGGCCTTTACAAATAAGCATGTAACATTCAGTTTGGCTCTGTTCCCGGGAATGTCTCAGGAATCTCTCAGAGAGCATTGCACTCCCACTTCACACGCCAACAAACAGCAGGCTGCAATACAGCTGGACTGAGCAATGCTTTCAGGACAACTTTAATACTTACTGTTAGACATTTGTTTAAATCCTAAATATGAACACACACCTCTAATAAAACAGACAGGGAAAAAAATATTTTTCAAAGTAAATAAAACAAACATGTCTGGTGTTTTTAATACGCCTAAAATTATGTGCAAATGTATCAGTCAACACCGCTGAGCATTTTCCCCTTAAAACTGCAGTTTACCAAAGAAGTTTACCTTAAATATGCTTTTTGAAACTGCCCCTGTTTCCTATGGCACAAACATTTAACCAGTACAGTTAACCTGAGGGGTGGGGGTCGGACTTGTAACCCGGAGGTCGTGGGTTCGAGTCTCAGGTCCTGCAGGGATTGTAGGTGGGGGGAGTGAATGTCCAGCGCTCTCTCCACCCTCAATACCACGACTGAGGTGAGACCCTTGAGCAAGGCATCAAAACCCTCCCCCCACTGCTCCCCGGGCGCCGCAGCATTGGCTGCCCACTGCTCCAGGTGTATGTTCACTACTGTGTGTGTGCACTTGGATGGGTTAAATGCAGAGCACAAATTCTGAGTATGGGTCACCATACTTGGCCACACACCACTTCCCTTCCCCTTCCTTTACCCCCTTCTATTTACAACGCTTTTTCAGCATTAAGAAATGTAGCCAATCACAGACATATCTGTTGACTTCTTGAATTTCAGATGTTTCAGATGTGTTTACGCTACAATCCACTCACCTCACAAAAGTTCAATGCTGAGTTCTGTTTGCTCGCGAATCCTCTCATTAACAAAACAAGGCTAGACACGAGATTAATTGCGCAGTTTAGAGCTTCACTGATTATAACGGCACTTCGTGAGATCGCGATGAGCTAAAATGAGTGACAGCTTTTTAGTGATTATAAGAGGAGCACTCTTGGCATGCTTTCTAGGCTATAATCCATTCAGAATGTGAATAAATGTGTTACTTAGTTACTTTTTATGGAAAGTAATGCATTATGTTACTTTTGCATTACATTTTCTCATCTGGACTGATCTTGCTGGTTGGTTTTTAATATAAAACTAATATATTTTGGCAAATGTAAAAGCCCTTTCACACCAACAGAGAACTGAATATGCCACAGGCAGAAGGAAATGTAAATTCACGTCTGTAAAGTATAGGCTGCAGCTCAAACAAAATTTTCAGTTTTGCTGCCATTCTGCATTGCATTAAGGAAAAGATGCAGGAAAAGAAAGTTCAACCTTCTTTAGTAAAAAAAAAAATAATAATTATGTTTATCTTAAGTTATTATTGTTCATTACTATGTTTAAATTGGATCAACGAAGGTCAGCAGCAAAGACATTGTTTAATAAAATGGGATTAAATTCAAATATTAAAATGGGATATTTGTGTTCTTTAACATATTTAATTTTTGCAGGTTTGTGTCTTTTTTTTTTTTTTTGGCATTTGAGTTTGCTTTTCACTGTTTTTATTCATTTTGAAGAATACTGAACCTGTGTTTGTGCAGGTGAGATGAGTAAATGCATGTTGACATTTATTCTAGAACTACAGTAAAATGTTTCCACAGTGCACACAACGCCTCTGCACTTACTCCCGATTTCTCCCAACATGGGGACAGGAGAGCTGTCAGTCAATAAATGGGACAACAAAGTAATTAGCGTTACTCATTAGAAAAAGTAATTCAGATATTTTCTTGTAAATTAAAAAGTAATCTGCTTATGTAATTTGCGTTACTTGTAATGCGTTAACTGGTCTCGACTTAGTAGAATTGTTTTGTTGCTAAGTATAAAATGGGGAAACATTAGATATCATGTCAAAAATGAAAAGATGAGGGAATAAAGAGTAAAAAATATGTTCAATTTAAAAATTTTATTTGAATATTTTCAGTATAATTTAAGATTGAAGTAAACAGAGAAGTAAATATGCCACGTCTATATAAACATCAGTACATTGCATGATAAGCAGAAAGTCTCAGATGCATGAATTATTAAACCACAAAGGATATCTTAATGTATCTTTTTACTTCAAAGCAAGAATATAATCTTTATAAACTACATATTTTAAGAAAATTACACATCTGAAGATAGTAGTGGACTATCAACTCTCGCCATTTTAAACTTGGCATAAAAACACAATGATATATAAAGGGGGCAGTCGAATTATGGGTAAGAATTAAAGGTTTTGGATGTAAAATCACACCCTGAAGGATTCAAAATGACTTCTTTTTTTTTTTGAAGATCTGTCCACTTCAGTGGACACCAGCACCAGAGGGTCAATCATAGATTGAATGATTTTCTGCAGTGGGATTCCTCCTGACGTCCGGTTCACTCCTCATTGGTCATCTTGAGCAGGTTCTGCTTGTCGATCTTGAAGAGCCTCCATCCTTCCTCCAGCGAGAGATCAGACGCTCCGCGCCGCTTGTAGAAGTCGATGGAGGGTTTGTTCCACTCCGCCACGATGAAGTGCATGCTGCTGCACCGAGTCCTGACCGCCGTCTGCAGAAAACCAGTCAATGATTGGAGAAAACTGATTGAGTACAAGATATACTGCCAGGAGAAGATTAGAGGTGCTGTATAATGCTGGATCATTAACCTGGGACTAATTATTAACTAGTACAGTAAACGTTGAGCTTTGGTACCCTACCCTCATGAAAAAGAAGTACACTTCTACTTAGCATAAAAATACATAGGAAAAAAACGTTGATGTAGAAACAATTTTCACTCAGAAATTGCAAGTAAGTTATACAAATAATTGCAAAGAAACAGCAAGTAACTTGTTAAATTAAATGTGGAACTTTTTTAAGGAGAAAGACTTAACAACTTTGAAAAAAAATTCTTAGTGTATATACTTAAAAATACATGCAATACAGTGCAAACTAAATGTAATATTTTTGGATAATTAATTGCATGTTATTTGCAATTACATTCAAATGTATTTTAGTTATATTTATTTTACATTAAATGCAAATTTAATATTTTGCAAAGTAGTGATGTTGAAATTTAGTAAATATAAAATATATTAACTATTAGTACATTAATAAATGTTATATTGAATAACACACTACAGTTAAAATTATAACAAAGTACTTTACATGTGCTTTTATGGAAGCCTGTTTCTGCCACTGAATAAAAAATAAAAAAGGTAATTGCGACTTTTTATTTTATTTTATTTTTTTCTCATAATTGCGTGATACAAACTTTATATCTCGCAATTCTGACTTTATAACTCGCAATTACGAGTTTATATCTCACAATTCTGTGAAAAAAAGTCAGAATTGTGAGATAAAAAGTCGCAATAACCTTTTTTTTTTTTTTTTTTATTCAGTGGTGGAACTGGGCTTCCATAGCTTTAGTATGTTAATCAACCCATTAAAACAAATTAATGTACTTCTTTAAAGCATGGAAAAAAAATATTTAAATTTAAAATTTTAAAATAAAACTTTTAATTTGACATTATTACAAAGTGCACTTTTTTAAAAGTGTACTTAAGTGAAACACATGAAAGTGTCTCTCTTTAAGTAGGTAGGCTTTTATTTTATTAATATTATATTATCTGCAAGTAGTTTTTTTAAAACATACTTATAAGATTTGAAGTACACTACAAGTGCACAATCAATACAATTAAGCACATTTCTTTTTCACAAGGGTAACTATGTGATTTGAACAACATTAGGAACATGTTTCCTCATGAGCCAGATAGATGTTATTGATCTTTTTGATGTTGCATGAAGAAAGTTTAAACGTACCTGACTCAGTTTCTTCAGGATTTCAGACCCAATTCCAAAACCTAATTTTAATAGAAGGAAAAGTGTGTTACATGACGGTGTCTCATAAATCGGACAATTTGATAACACAAATATATAAGGTCACATTCATACCCCGAAACTCCTTCATGACGTAGAAGTCCTCCAAGTAGAGCAGTTTCCCAATCCAGGGGTCATAGGTGAAATAATACATGGCAAAGCCAACGATCACATGACCTGCAAACACACTTCAATCACTCTATTGTTTCCAGCAAGTCAAAGGCATTTTTAGCAACTAAAAAAATCACTGTTGTTTTGCAATTTGCTTTAGTTTGCTGAAATTAATTTCATGTGGGATTACTGGCATCGCAACCCTCGCATACACCACAGTCACGTCATTCCAGGAGTCACATTTTCAATTAATCCATCATTTCTCTTTTTCTTTTCACTTTTATGATGTTGATTTGAACGTTTATACCACACTGCGAAAGTATTTTCTTACTTAGCAATCTTGTCTTGTTTTCCACTACAAATATCCAATCAAGATGCAATTACTTGAGAAAGTATATTACATAAAAATTATTACAATATATAATTACATATAAAATGATTTTATTTTTCTGACTCCGCTGGCAGATTTCCCTCTTGTTTTATGCAAAAACTCACTTAATTTTGATGCATTTTTCTTAATATCTCATGTCATTTTGCTTCTCAAATAAACATATCTTGATTTAAGAATGTTTAGATATTTGTACTGGAAAACAAGACAAAAATAATAAGTAAGAAAATCATTTTTGTAGTGCTGCAGAGTAGGGTTGGGAATCAAAACAGACAAGAAAATCTTCGAAGGAATGTGTCTATAAAATAAAGTTGCCGTTGTCATGGCAATTAGAATTGTTTTCCAAACAAAGTCCATTTGTTTGTCCTCAAAATTCCAAAAGATTGATTCATGGAATGGTTTGTTCCCTGCGATTCCCATCCCTAGCTGTGTGGTGCGTCTGGCAGACAGCTGTTAGTTTGGGGCGTATGGTAGTGTGGTGTAAGGCTGGTGGCATTCCAGCTGTTGTGGCCTTACCTCTGGTTTATTGTATATGTTACGCTATTGTAAGCGATCTTTCAGTTACCTCCCCGCCCATCCATGTACACGCCACGGGCAATGTACATGGCGAAGCAAGAGACTGTAGCCTGAAGACAATAAATTACAGAGGGGGATTGGATGAGCGTTCTTGGCAAATGTCAAACAACTCAAATTCTCTGTGTTGAATGTTCAGATTCACAAAAAAAGACACTTCAGATTCCAGTGTTCATGTTACAGTGTTACTTCAATAAATAGTTCACCCAAACATGAATATCTGGCATTGTTTACTCACTCTCATGCCAAAGTCCCAAATAGTGACAACTTCTCCAAAGCTTCAAAAAGAAACTATATGAACTATATATGCAGTATAATCCAACGTTTTTGAAGTCGTGCAGTAGGAACAGACCCAAATTTAAGTTGCTGCACTGCAAAAAATTATTTTCTAACTCAATAAATTGATTTTCTAACGGTCTTAAATCAAGATACATTTACTTGAAAAGCAAAATGACTTAAGACAACAAGACTTGTGTTCTGGAAAATGTTTTAAAATTAAGTGACTTTACTTTTAAAATAAGAAAAATGTCTGCTAATGAGATCAGATAAACTAGTTGTTCCAAATTAGGTTAAAATTAGGTAGAATTGAATTTTTCTGACTCCATTGGCAGATATTATTGAATTATTTTATTTGTCATTTTTATTACTTTTATTGACTGATATTTGGCTATTTTTCATGGAAAAGATGTTTAAAAAAATACAAATATGCTTTTTTATTACATTTATTATTATTTACTTATAATTTGTATATGTTATTATTTTATATTTATGTAATTTTACTATTATTTGTTTTAATTATGTATTCATGTTATACTTTTATATTTACATTATTTTATATAAATTATGTTATTTATAATTTAGTATACTCTCATTGTTTTATTTTATTTATGCAATTTTTATTTATTTAAAATATTGATATTACTTTTATTGCTATTATTACTTATATTATTTAATCATTTTCTTATTTTATTTATAATTTTTTATTACTTTTAGTGGCTGTTATTTGACTATTTGTGATCAGATCATCCACTTGTTGATTAGCAAAAATGTCAGAAAACAAGCTTCTCAAGTAAAAGTATCTTGATTTAAGAAAAAATAAAAAAATCTGAAGAAAAAATCATACATGTATGCCTAAATTTATAAAATGTATAAATTTGTAAAACTATTCATTATATCTCATTTTTGGGTGAACTAGTAGTAATGAACTACATGCACTTCATGTTTACAGATTGTGTAACATGCACGCTGCAATGCAAAGTGTTTCCAAACACAGTTCTGCATCATTATGCACACAAACACTCTTGGTAAATCAAGTGTGGGTGGGAATTCACACTATCCTGATGCGCTCGTTCAACCTGACATGGAAACAAAAGCAGAACAGCACGACATACTGTGCACTGAATCACAGAGCTGCAGCACAGGTTTAGTCTTACCGTCGGCGCTCTGGTGCTGTTTGGGCACCTCAGCCACGATACAGTGATAGAACGGATGATCTCCAAACCCGTCCTCCAGCAGATCTGCAGGAGCAAACGAGCCATTAGAAGAGCGAAACACAAGCTACAAACTGTGAAAACGTTATTGCATTCACCTCTAAATGTGCTTACCTTTCTCAGTAAGAATAACTTGATCTTCCATTTCCTCAAATTTTGCCAGTTCCTATGAAACATGCATATTCAGGTTTGAAAATGATAAAACATCACAACATTTGAGGTAAAAAAAAAAAAAAAAAAATTTTTTTAAATCATTCAAAAATGGTAAATTTCACAATTATAAAGAGAAGGCAAGTAACACATTGAATTAAACATGACATTTTGAAGTACAAAAACTGAAATACTATTTTCTTGTAAAACATAATCAAACAATCTTTATTTACTTTTTTAATTTGGAAAAATATTTTTTACAGTGTAGCTACACAGCTTGAAACTGCCTGAACTCTTTACCATTATTGCTTATTATAAATAATAGCAATGAAAATCATAATGTAAATATTATAAATAAATAATAGTATTAATTAAATAAATACATTATAATAAATAATATTAATAAATAATAAAATAATTCTAAAAATAAATAAATAAATAAATTTGGAAAGAATAATATAAATAAAAAGTGCCAAGAAACTGCAAGTTACACATTTAATTAAAGTAGAAAAATACTCCTATAATCTTCATTTACAAGTTTTAAAAATCATTTTTCACCTGCATGACTTTAAGCTGCCTTAAATAGCATCAAACTGAATTTCATACCTTTATGAGTCGCAGTATGTCAGACACGTCCTTGGGCTCGGCTTTCCGTAATATAAAATTGGCCATTTTCTTCTTTTGCTCTTTTTTCCTTTGCTGACTAGTCCTCTGTATGCGAAACGTAGTAAGATTTGTTTCTTCATCCGCTTCTCAGAGGTTCACCCTCAGCTACAGGCCGGAGATCAGCTTTCTCCTGCTTGGAAAGGCATCCAGTGGCTGGTGTGATGAAGCATCCGCTGGGCTCAAAGCTGCGCTGTTTCCTCCTTTTATTGATGCTCAGGAGGGGCAGAAACCTTCAGGCCACTCCCAGAAAACCTGCTGTGCCTCGGGTCCTTCCTGAAAAAAGTGGCCTGTTTGTTCACTCAGAGCAGCATGGGTTAATGTTTATCATTCTGGAAGGTTCGTCACTGTTTATGTACCTTTCACACTGCAGATCATGCAAAGGTCATGTCCTGTATACATAAGGATCCTGATATACCAAATAAAGCAGACCTTTGAATTTTCTTATGCAATCTAACAAATTGTGGGCAATGCAATTACAACTGCATAAACCGATTTAATATTTGACAATAATTCTATAATGCATAGAAGCCTATGTGCATATCTAGAAAGCAGACTGGCTGTTGGCTGATATGCCGATATATACATAATACACTTCAATGACGGAAAAATAAAAATGTGCACGAAAATAAACCAAAATTTTACATATTTACTCAAAATTCTCAAAAATTGGAAAAAGAAATTCAGCAACAAATAACTGACAAGGCTGTCAGCAGATTTTATTAATGACACTTCTGCTAATCAACAAGTGGATTATTAAATCACAAAAAAGTCAAACATTCAATTAATGTCATAAAAATTATATAAAATTAATAAATAATATAAATAGCAATATAAGTAATAATATAAATATAGAATATAAAATGAATAATGAATTCAAAATAAATAATAATAATAGTATAGATAAATTCTGAATATTAGTAGTTAAAGTAATAGTAGGAAGGCCAAAACCTATAAAGTTAATGCATATTTGTATTTTTTAAACAAGTGAATCTAATTTATAAAAAAAAAACAAAAAAAAACACAAAATAGTCAAATATCAGTCAATAAAAGAAACACAAACATTAAATACTATAAATAATACAAATAAAAGTAACAATATAAACAATATAAATATTACAAATAAATAATAAATAAAATAAAATAATGATGATAAATAATATGAATTTAAACTAATATACATATAAAAATATAAAATGAATAAATCAAATAATAAAAAATAAATAATACTAATATAAATGAACAGTATAAATAAATGATAAATAATAGTAATAAAAGTAATAAAAGTCAAAACCTAGAAAGTCAATTCGTCACATTCCCAAAAATACTGAAACAAAGGTTTAAAAGTCATCATGCATCATGAATATGAATACATCTCTGATGATTGAGGGAAAACTGCCTGTGATTTTATACATAATCTTCCATGAATCAGGGCAAAACTGCAAGAGGAAGTTGACTATGGACTGTTTTGCCATGAGTTTGCCTGTGTTGTATTTTGCCATGACATGCTCTTGTGTATCGTCAACACACCTCGACTTACAGCTGGTTTGATGAAAAGTACAGTTATGGCAAAAAATACAGGACAAAAGTCTAAATACAGCACAGCATCCAGATATTTCTCAGAAATTTTTATTAGTGACATCAACTGCCATGGTATCACAGTTCATGCTTCTCATCTGGAAATGTTTTTTCTTATATGCTTCAAACAAAAACATCTTAAAAATAACTATTAAACAGGTGCGGATGATGGAAAACTACACACGCACATGCAACTGTATGACATATTAATGTATTAGCTAATATTACAACAGAACATCCTGCCCTGAGTGACTTTAAATGCTGATTTGTCCTTTTTTTTTTTTTGGACACATGACACTGACAGCATATTCATGGAAAACTTTCCACAATTTTTGCACCACACCTTTGACCCGAACATGTGACTGACCTTTGCTGCATATACAAAAATACACAAACTTTTACAGTAAAATCTGCTCTCTGAGGAGCAAACGTTTCCACCGCCAATGCAATAGTAAAGAAACAGGTCCCTTTGTTTTGGCTATTTTGAGATTAATAATAGAACATTATCTATATTCATTTTCAGCAGTGGTGCAAAAACAAAAGACAAAAAAAAAAAAGACAAACTGCTGCAAACTCAGCAGTTTGTTTACATCTATTCTCAACTGGCCTTGTCCCAGAATGCAAAAGGATCTGAAATACCATTTAAACACTTCGAGAAATTGGATTTAGACTTTTTTCTACATTGTAAAAAGATTTGAAGTATTACAAGGTTCCTGTACCTCATGATCGATTAATTTTCCACTAAGTATGTGAATACTGGAGTGAGGATTTTAGCATTTTAAATATGCAATTTATAAAAGATTTTATGTAGAAAAATACAATTCCTACTCGATGAAAACAGCAAAATGGATATTCATTACAGAAACATCCAAAACTTTGATTTTGTTCATTTTAATCATTTCCAGATGTTATGACCTTGGAAACTCTGATATTACATAATTATATCTTGGAGTACATTTATAAAAAGATAATTTGGAGCACTAGTTCAGTTCAACTCAAGAGTTCATAATACTGAAAATGCAATAGTTAAAGAATCAATAGTTGCATAGTCCCACATGCATAGCTTTATTGTCTGGCAGTTCATACGTTTGCACTTTGGCCTTAACATCTGTCTGGGACGGGGTAAAGAAACAGCCTTATCTAGTCTTTAGCAGTGTGACACTGTTATTGCAGCTGTGCATGTTTGCAGTAATACAGGCCTTTCCTTAAAAACAGTCCCGTGTTTCCTGTTCAGAGTCATTTCACGCTTGCAATTTAGTCTCAGTTTCAATGTACTGCAATGACAGCAGCTGCAAAGCATCACACTGTTGATTTTCCACACATTTCATTTTAGAAAAACAGCTTTGTTTTGTTGGGCTTGTGCTATAAAAGCTGATTCTACATCGCCCTCTAGTGTCAGACTAATCGGTTCATATATGCATGTTTGTAGATTCAGGATTCTCACAACTTTGACCAATGAATTTCCATTGCTAATGTATGGCGGCCGAGAGAGCTCAAGGAGCTGCAATTTCAGAAAACACATGCAAACAGAAAAAGCACCAGCAAATCAAGAACACATCTTCATCAATTTGTCAGCAGGTGCTGCAAATGCTCACAACACAACCAAATAAAGATTTTTATTTACAGTGCGTTTCTTTGTTTGGTTGTGTTGTGAGAATTTGTAGCACGTGTGTTGTAAAATTGACGAAGTTGTTTTCTTAATTTGCAGGTGTTTTTTCTATTTGCAGTGCGTTGAGCTCTCTCGGCCACCTTACTAATGATTCAAAACTATAGACACAGGTGGGATAGATTTCCATTTGTATTTCAGATGGCAATGTAGTATAATTATGGAACGATTACAGTTTTTGTTAATAGTTTGAATTATTTAAAATTTTTGATTTTCCATTTTCATTTTAAGATGTTAGTAATTTTGTTGTTTTGTCATTATTTAATATTTATATACTGTTTTTATTAGTTTTATTTCACTTTTAGTTTTTGTTATTTTATTACATAAAGTTAATTATGTAAATGAAAATGTGGTGTTTCCTCAGCAAATAGCTTAAAAAAAAAAAAAAAAAAAAAAGAAATTTCAGTTAACAATTTTTTTTTTTTTTTAATGGTTTTAGTTTACTGTAATAACCCTGATATTAATATCTCCAATAACACAAAATTGTCTGAAGTTTTTTTTTTTCTTTTCTTAAAATGTTTTTAATTTCCTTACTTGGAAATTTTGTCTCGTTTTCCAGTACAAATATCTAAACATCCTTAATGAAGATAACAAGAGATGCAAAATAATATCTTGTTTTTTAAAAAAATGTATCACAATGAAGCGAGTTCATGCTTAAAACAAACCAAAAAAACAAACCAAAAAAAAAAAAAAAAACAGCTATGTGGTCAGAAAAATACAATTAATTTGAAAGGAAAACAAAATTATTTTTATTACCCTATTGGCATTTTTTCTTGTTTAAAGTAAAAATTCAAATAATTTTGAAAACAAGACTATATATCGCTATACATAGTATCGCTTTTATTTATTCTCTTTCCTATTACTTGTTTCACTTCTGTTTCAGTTTTGTATAACCATTTCTTATTTGTAAGATGTTTGTTTTTAGCATGTGTGTTTGGCTCAGTGTTAAATAAAACTGTTGTTTTATTTGTATATGTTATTTATTTTAATTTTCGCTAAAGTTGTATTAATGTTTGTCATTTTATTCGTTTTTTTTATTATTATGTCTGTATAGGTTATTTATTAAGTTTAACTTTTATTTAATATGAGTTATTTCTGTACTTCAACAAACTAAATGGAAATGAAATAATATTTATATTGAATTTATGGATATGTGTGTGTGTGTGTGTGTGTGTGTGTGTGTGTGTGTGTACATACACAGTTGTTTTTGGTGTTTGGCTTAGTGTTATGTTAGAATCATTATTATACTCTTATACCTTTTGTTCTCCTAATATTTTGAATTGTTTGTAGCTTTATTTTCATTAAATGTTAAGTTTAGAAATTTTGTTGTATGCATTTGTCTTTTTAATTTAATAAAAAAAAATTAATGTGTATATATAGTATTTATAAAGTTTTAGCTTTTAGTTTTGGATCAGTTTTAGTTGTTTTAATACTACAATTGATTGTTTCTGTTGTCCTCATTTGTAAGTCGCTTTGGATAAAAGCGTCTGCTAAATGACTAAAAGCAATGTTATATATATATATATATATATATATATATATATATATATATATATATATATATATATATATATAATGTTTTTTTTTTTGCTTGTGAATGTATATTGATTTAAGAATATTTTGATATTTGTACTGGAAAACAAGTCAAAAAATACTCCGAAATTTCTACTGCTTTTAACATTTCATTAATTTCTATGACGTTCTTTTACAGACACACAAACAATCAGACACACATTGCAGGGACGAAACAGGACTACATGTTTATCAAAACTCTCCTTTTATTCTGCGCTTCAGAAACAGTCAGCAGAACAAACATGTGTAGTGAAACATTACGCTCAGTTGAGTTTATCAAAGTACTTGAGTTTGCCTGAAGGGTCTGGGATAATCTGTGTAGAAACAGGAAAAATACAGAGAGATACCGTAACCTGTGATCATACACAGAAAACACACACACACACAGAAATCTTACCGTATCACTGCCAGGCTTCCATCCAGCTGGACACACTGACGTCAGAGAAACAGAGACAGTCAGTAACACCAAAACCAAACCCTTACATTTATATCATGCACACTCATAAACTTAAGTATGCGTGATATAAGCTATATATATTACAATGTTCTGGTGAGCAATGCATAATACAATTAGAGATTGACTGATATTGACTAACATATCACTGTCCAAACACTTCATTCCACATTTCAAGATTATAATTTTTTCCCTTTATTTAAACTATCATATATATTCAAAAAAAAAAAAAAAAAAAGAAGAAAAAAAAAAAAGATCAAAGAGATAAAACTTTTTTTGCTCTAGATATTTTTAACTAATGAAAAAGATAGATTCCTCTTGTTGTTAGTTGATCGTAAGCACTTGCTTTCATTCATTCATAATCAAATCTCTCCATTTGTTGCCCATTTCATTGCTACATTTCAAATTTTGGACAGGCTACTATATGCAGTAACACCAAAATAAATGCATAAATAATCCAGATGATATTTAATCTTTTCTAAGGTAATTCACTTAATCTGATTATGCTGTTATTTTAGTATTACTTGTAGACTGTAGTATTTATTAATATTTTGCTTTTTAATATTAGCTTTTATTTTTATATTTTCTGTTTTTATTTTCATGTTAATTTAAAATGTTAGTAATTTTATCATGCACTTTTGTCCTTTTTTATGTTTTTTTTTTTGTTTTTTTTAAATATATACATTTATATACAGCTATCAGTTTTAGCTTAAATTTACTTCGGTTAGTTGTCAAAGCAACCTTTCTAATTTCCCTTTAAAGTTTTTAAGTTTTTCATCTAATATTTGTATTGTTTGTATGTATTCTATTTGTATTTATTTTCCACTTTTTTCAGCTACCACAATCTATTTTTAATAGCCCTAGTTAACAATAACAACTCTGTTCTGAATGTGAAGTGATACGAAAACCCTCTGTCTTTAGTTAAAACAAATTAATCTCAAACTCTGTATTTGCATCCAAATATTTTAAGTATTAAAATAATTAAACATATAATTTCATAAATCAGTGTGTTAAAACTGGCAGCACTAGAAAACACCGTTATCTATTATTCAGATTATAACTTTGACAAAAGTCTAAGTCGAAAGTGTGTAATCAATGTAATATGTGAAAGGATTAAAAAACTGCCGTACCTTCTCCGTGTTTATCGGTGTACTGGAAGGCCTGCACCAGCCTGAGGGTCTCGTCAACAGAGCGTCCCACCGGCAGGTCATTCATGGTGATCTGTCTGAGGACACCTTTATCATCGATGATGAAGAGACCTCTAAAAGACAGCAGAGGATAAAACCACATAACTCAGCAGGCGAGTCATCCATGTAATACTGAATCACAAGCTTTAAAATCAGGCTTCTGATTTTTCACTGAATGCCTATCTTGTTTTTGATCACTGGAAATAGATTTTCAAACATACATTTGTAAATTTCATTTACAATGTTAAGGTCCAACAGGGGCAAAAAAATGAAAAGGCCTGGTTTCAGTACCGGAGCGTGTGTCCCTGATCCTCAAGAAAGACGCCGTAGTCTTTGGATATCTGATGAGTGAGGTCAGAAAGAAGAGGGATTTTCATTGGTCCGAGACCTCCTTGTTTCCTGGGTGTGTTGATCCTGATAAAAATAAACCAGCGATGAGTCCATTCACAGTCCTCACCTATATAAGATATTACAATTAATTAAGTAGTGTGTTCTCACCAGGCCAGGTGAGTAAACTGAGAGTCCACCGAGCAGGCCACCACCTCTGCGTTGATGGCCTGAAACTCGTGCACACGATCACTGAAGGCGATGATCTCAGTAGGACACACAAACGTGCTGTTGATCAACACAACCAGTCAAACGTTCAGAATAATTAACTGTTTCTAGTGTTTTTGTAAGAAGTCTCTTCTGTTCACCAAGGCTGCATTTATTTGATCAAAAATACAGTAAAAACAGTAACATTGTGAAATATAATTACAATTTTAAATAACAGTTTTCTATGTAAATATATATTGTAAACTGTAATTTATTTCTGTGATCAAAGCTGAATTTTCAGCATCATTACTTCAGTCTTCAGCGTCACATGATCCTTCAGAAATCATTCTAATATGCTGATTTGCTGCTCAAGAAACATTTCTGATTATGTTGAAAACAGTTGTGCTCCTTTATACTTTATTTTTGTGGAAACCGTGATACACTATCATTCAAACAAGAAAAAGGAAAAGTATACTTTTATTCAAGGACGCATTAAATTGAGTGAAAATGACAGTAAAGACATTTATAATGTCACAAAAGATTTCTATTTCAAAATAAATGCTGTTCTTTTGAACAAAGAATCCTGAAAAATAAAATGCATCACAGTTTCCACAAAAACATAAAGCAGTGCAACTGTTTTCAATATTGATAATAATTATAACCAATTGAACACCAACTATAACTGAGCAGCAAATCAGCATATTAGAATGATTTCTGATGGATCATGTGACGCTGAAGACTGAAGTAATGATGCTGAAAATCCAGCTTTGATCACAGAAATAAATTACATTGTAAAATATATTCACATAGAAAACAGGTATTTTAAATTGTAATATTTCACAACATTTCTGCATTTATTGTATTGTTGATCAAATATGTGCAACCTCAGAGAACACAAGAGACTTCTTTTAAAAACATTAAAAATCTTAATGATTTTAAACGTCTGATAAGTGTTTTGTGCATTCAGTCATTTAATTTTAAGAGTAACTAAAGTTAATGTAGTCAAAGCATGCTCACAAATCCAGAGGGTAGAAGAAGAAAACCAGGTATTTTCCTTTGTAATCTGACAGTTTCAGCTCTTTAAACTCGCCACTGATCACAGCTGTTCCTTCCCAGTGTGGTGCTGGTTTTGAGACTGAAGAGAAAGAAACATAACACAGAATTATTATTATTCGAAAGAATCATATCCCAACGTCCATTATTAATGCCTATATTTTATTGCATATGCATGTATGTGATCTACTGTCTCTTTAAGAGATTCAATAGCATGCTGAAAAAAAAAAAACTGTTTCGGATCCAAGTCAAAAATCATGACGTGTCCTTAAAAGCAGTGCACTTTTACACACAACATAGACCAACAGCTGTTAAAATGACCTGATTTCAACAAATAAACAGCACATATTAATATCTCAAACACTAATGCCACTTAATTATTCTGATAATGCATCAGATTTCCTATCCTGCAGACAAAATATTGCTGACAATCCTTCTGGAACAATTTATGCAACATTCATTATCTCAAAAATAACTTTTAAAGCAATTACACAGACGTTAAATTCAAATCCGTCCACACATTTTCAAATAAGACAATGCTAACAGGCTAATGACAGCTGTTAGAGACATATGCAAAATCACATTCCATTACAATGAATGGATATTTAAAATATATATATATTTAAGAGCAAATTTTCATTTTTATTAATGCACTGAGCATGCATATGATTTGCATATGCATAAATGCACGAAACGCACTTTTGGCTTTGCTCAGGTGTAAGGAATGATCAGAGACGGGGACGCGGAAAGCCTCTCCGGGATAAACGTGTCCTCCGGCGTAATTATAACACTCCTGCTCCTTCTTCCAGTCTGCACCGTCACACCAAACCGACTCGGTGAGTAAAAGAAGCGTGCAAACCACGCCGAGCCATTCTCTGGGCGTTTTAATGCAGCGACTGACATCCATTGCTGAGTCTTGCAGGAAGCACGTCTCTCTTAGTTTGATTATTATTCCTCCTTCTCCTGCCGCGCGCACACATCATCGATCTGTATGATGATCGGATCGACTGCAGCTGCATTCTATTGAGCGGGTCTGACGGCGATGTGTATGATGTAGAGATCTGAGGTTTCCGCTCCAGCGCGCCATTACGAACCACTTATTTATTTAATATATTTATGTATGTATGTATTTATTTAGTTTCCTCATTTAGAATTCATCAGTCACGCACCATTGAATAATTCGTTAAATTTTAGTTTTTTGATTTTCATATTCCTTGATCAACAGTGTAATAATATCTGTTGTTACTGTACATATAGTGCATAATCTTTAATTTCAAGATTACTTGCCTGGCCAAAATATCGGTATGAAAACGCTGGTAAATTTACTATTTAAAAAGAAAAGAAAAGAAAAGAAGAGAAAAGCAGTCAGTGCTCGACATTTCGGTCATCCGGTCACACGGTGGCGCAGCAGCTCTGTAGATGATCGTCACTTCCGCCGCTGTTGGTCAGAGCGGTCGCGCGCTGGCGGGAGTTCACCGGATTAAAGCTTTTTAAACCTAGTAATTGGTTAGTATTGGCGATAAGGTTATTATTTTATGGTTTACCACCAATTTGTAACATCTACTGAAAGTTGTACGGCATAATAATCCAAGATTGTCCGAGCACGTGGCTCTTTGTTGCGGTTAGCGACTTTTCTCTCGACGAAGCCCGTATGAATCCACGCCTTGTGTTCCTCATTGTTTTATGAATATGAATTGCATTACACGTCCTTTTGAGATATAGAATGCTTGATTGTTACATTAGACTGGTTTTGCTGGTTAATTTGTTGGTTTATCAGGAGATACGCATAGCATCTCGATGGCCTCTTCTATTGTCTTCGATGTACTGCGTATTACTTTATTATAGTTTAGCATGCGCATTAATTATTGTATCATTAAATTTCTTCAACACAATACTCTCACGAGCTATTAACAAAAATAGGAGTCTAGTCAGTGTTAAATATGTGATTTGAATGGGGTTTGTGCGTCGTGAAATCGGGATACAGTCTGCAATTATTAATAAACACGTTTATCTCCACTCTCTTGTGTTTCACAGCAAAGCTTTTCTGATACTCGTCCTTATTGAAACACCATGGCCGACAGCGATGATGAGTATGACCGCAGACGAAGAGACAAGTTCCGCAGAGAGAGGAGCGACTATGACCGATCCCGAGAGAGAGAGGACCGCCGCAGAGATGACTGGAATGACCGGTGAGAGAGAGGGAATTAAATTAATCTGCTGAAGGAACCACATTTAAAACAAAGCATCATTCCTGCAGACAGTGAGAAAATAAGTCTGAGAAATGGAGCAGGGGTTTCTTGTCCATTCGGGGTGTGAGATTTTTCAAGAGCAAGGCCTTAAGCATGTCTTACACATTTTTTTTTTACATTAAATATTTGCATATTTTAAAATATGCACACATTCACTCTTAAGTGCATGCCTAATATGCTGAAAACATCTCATTTGATTATGAATTACCTGAATGACACATCCAAAATAAAAGGTTGAGAGGTTTGCATTACTGGCTTTGTTTCCATCCACCTATTTTTATGCAAATTTTGTGATATAACCTAAAAAAGAAAACACTGATTGGAAACACCAAGATGTGCAAAAAAATTCTAAAAATGTGTAAAAGTTTTGCATATAGATGACAATGTTGTGGAAACAACTAGAAATACTGTATTATGCATGTCTGGCCAGTAGCTGGCGATGTCACACAGTAAAGAAACACTACACAAACATTCTAAAGATTAAATATGTAATTCACATGTGGCACCGTTTTCACATTTTAATTTTAGTGGTTTTCAGGTTCTCAAAACACCATTGTTGCTTTAATGAATGGCCAAAACATACAAAGTTTTCAATTTTTAGTTGAAAAAGGTGTCATGTTAACACCCCTTAAGAAGACATGCATAAACTATGATGGAAACACATTTATCGAATAAATTGCAGCAATTTTTTATTTTATTAATGATACTGTGGCCATATCTGATTATTATCCTCCTTGATGTTTATGATGGTTATAGCTCAGGTTAAGAGACTTGAATGTTTGCATATTTTTATATATATTTCTTGTGGTTGTCGTTTACTGGCGGCCCTCGGCTAGAGAGTGGGACAGAGGCCGCGAGCGACGCAGCCGAGGGGAGTATCGTGACTACGAGAGGGGCAGACGAGAGAGATTTTCCCCTCCGCGTCATGACATGAGCCCGCAGCAGAAGCGCATGAGGAGAGACTGGTAGGAACAACTCTGTTTTTAGGGGAAGAGATCACTTTTAATCTTCTGTTTTGAAACCTAGCCAGGCTGGCTTGCTGTCTGCAGCCTACATAGGCAGTATCCTAATTAAAATGTGACCTTACAAGCAACCAAAATAAATTGAATTGCTACATTTATTTGATTATATTTTAAAAGATCAATGAAATGGTTAATGTTATGCCTTCAATTGATTACCACAGGTTTTTTTTTTCTCATTGAAAAATTTAAAGCAGGTGAAACAGAATTTCTGGAAAAAATAAAAGGGCCATATTATTGCAAATATTTTAATAAATTATTAATGTTTTGTGAATTCAATTAGACACATTTTTTGGATTACTGTTTTAAACCTTGAGAACAGAATCCCAAAAAATGAAAATGGGAAAACATGAAAAATGAAACGGAATTTGGGAAAATAAAAAAGATTTCATTGGGCCCTAAAAAGTCTTTCTGAATTTTTAATAAATTTAGACATGTTTTATTAATTACTAGGGCTGTCTATCGACTAAAATATTTAATTGTGATTAATAGCATGACTGTCATGAGTTAACTCGCGATTAATTGCAATTTAATCACACTTTTTATCTGTTCTAAATGTACCTTAAATTAATACTTTAAGTTTTTAATACTCTAATTGACATGGGCATGGACAAATATGGATGCTTTATGCAATATATGTTTATAATTATTGAAACCATAGTTAATCTAGAGCATGAAGACTGGACATGTTTCAAAGGTCATAGATGTTTTTCAAAGAACTTGTTCATGTCTATTAGACACATGAAAAAAGAACATAGAAATACCAGGTTCCCATTACTTTTCATTATTTGCACTGAGCAATTGACTTAGACAAGCCTGTTTACATTTTCACACTACAGGGCAGATCACTTCTGAACATGCTAAATATACACTTATTATTTATTATTACATTTGTTTGCCTCTCTGTGCCCACATACTGTATTTTGATGCAGCTAAATTCTCAAAACTGTTTTCATTGATATTTTTTTCATAGATATATTTTCTGTTGTCAGATAACGGAATGAATATGAAATAGTGACTGAAACGCGACCCATTAAGACTAGATAACCAGCTCTACCTTCCAAGATGTTAATCTGCACAAAAATCCTGATTTATAATCAAGCCGTCCTCTGATAAAATCAAATAGCCTAAACATAAGATAAAGACAATAGCTGTTCTGTGATTTCGACTATACTTGCATGTAAAATTAGAGAAGCAACATAATATCGGTTTTAAAGCAGCACTATGTAACTTTTGGCGCTCTAGCGGTTAATAAACAGAACTGCACGCATCCCGCGGAAGAACATTCTAACCGGAGCTACTTCTCTAAGTTTATGTCTATGGTGATTCACGCAGGTATGTGTTACTCCGCAGCGGTGAAGACCCGACCCGGCTACAATAGTCCAAAAATAAGCACTTATTATAAGTGTACCGTAGTGATTCGGGATAAGACAAAAACGCGGTTTGGAAGATGAATTCATGATGTACTCATTCATTATATGCATTTTGCAAATTCTGAACACAGAAAAAGTTAGAGAGAGAGAGAGGGGTGTGTGCACAGCGGGAAAGAGAGAGCTTGCACTTGTGCGATGTACAGGACCGGCTAGTCTCAGAAACTAAATAAGGTTTGGGCAAAAGCTAAAGATTGGTCGCTAGGCTCTTTTTGGAAAAAAACAACAACAAAAAAACAAAAAAAAACCACCAAAAAAAGTTGCTAAAGGGGTCTGAAAAGTCGCTAAGTTGGCAACACTGTCAGTATCTCCATTTATTTCTCCAAATACGGGTTAGGCCATGGCTCAAACAGAAAATGCGCGCTGCGTTAATCGTGCGTTAGTCAAATTAGTGCCGTTAAAATGAATTTGCGTAAACGCGTTATTAATGCGTTAACTTTGACAGCACTATTAATTACACATGCTTTGGTGTCAAATTTAATTTGACCATTAAAATGGAATCCAGAAAAATTAAAACGGAAAAAAAAAACAGAAATTAAAAAACTGAATTTGGGGGAAAATAAAATGGTTTACTGTAAGCATAAAAATACAAAGCATGCACAAATAGTGAGGAGTGTGTCTATGATGCCTTAAAATACTTCCTATGTAGGCAGCTCACTAGGTTTTGAAATGAAGCCAAAGAGATCAAATGCCTATATAAAATTATATATATTCTACATATATATTCTACACTCTTCTCAGGGATGACCATGGAGGTGACCCTTACCATGGTGGCTATGACCTGGGTTATGGAGGTGGTGGAGGACCCAGCTACGCCCCTCCTCAGCCGTGGGGTCACCCTGACATGCACCTGATGCAGCCCCATCATGGAATCCCCATCCAGGCCAGGTGAGCCGGAAGGAAACGAGCAGCTCTACAGTCCACCATTCCCTTGAATTTAACCTGTTAACACCACCTCTGTGGTCTTCCTCCAGGCTGGGAAACATCCATGATATGGATCTTGGTCCTCCCCCTCCTGTGATGAAGACCTTTAAGGAGTTCCTGCTCTCCCTGGACGACTCTGTGGATGAGACTGAGTCGGTCAAACGCTACAATGAGTACAAGATCGATTTTAGGCGTCAGCAGATGCAGGACTTCTTCCTGGCCCATAAAGATGAAGAGTGGTACGATAACAGTTACTGTTTTTGCTTTAGTGTTTTGTTTTGGTAGTGTTTGTGCATTAAGCTAGTGATCGAGGAAAAGCAAGTCCCACATCTAAGCACAGAAGTGGCCAAATTCTGCACCTATCAGCCTCTGAACATGCGACTGTATTCTGTTAATTATTCATTTGGCCAGGAGTTAAGATGAATAATGTGGATTTGGCTGCACAATTTTATCTTGTACCTCAGAGTATGACTTCAAATATCCTTTGAGTAGTTTTCTACAGTCAGTTTTGAGGGTGAAGTTACATGAAGTAGCCTTTTAAAGTTGTAGTTCATCCAAAATTGGAAATTTGTATAATTTTCTTTTTTGCATGAACTATTCCTTTGAATCTTGAGTGCTTTATTTGCTCCTGATAGCATTATTTCTAAATAATGTCTAGTGTCTCATAGGGATATGCCAATTTTCAAATTTTCATGTTGCGATTAATTGCTAATGTTTTTATCACGGTATACGGTATTATCACGATATTGAAATTTAGTTGCAAAAAAGTGTTGTCATAATACAGTATAACAGGTTGAATATATTTTTCTTATAACAAAAATAACTGAACATTTAAATACAATAAAGCAATACAGAAAAAATGTATAAAGTTAAAAATTTTACACAGATTAAAGTGCAAAAGAATTATACAGACCAATAGGTAGCCTATTAATTTACAATAAGATCTCATTAGTTAACCGTAGTTAATGCATTAACATTAACAATGAGCAATAGCTACATTTGCTACAGAAGCTATTTGCTACATTTGCTATTAATCTTTGTTGCGCTTGGGTTCATAAAAAAAAAAAAAAAAAAAACTGTTGCAACTTTTGATATTAACAACGTATAATTAAATATTGGAATTACCTAAGATTAATGAATGTTTATAAGAATTTTTCATTGGGAGTTTAACTAATGAATTAACTGATGTTAACTAATGAAGCTCTAATGTAAAGTGTGACCAAACAATAAAGAATCAAAACACAATATCTAGTGCATGTTGTAGTCCAGATTAAAATGTAAAAAAGTTTTAAAATAAATAGCCTATTAAGTCTAAATATTTAAGTATTTGGCGCTGTGATGAACACCATAGCAAACACAGAAATCTGAACGGCTATTTAAATAATTTAAACACGTTTCAGAAACAAAGTAGCTCAGCTGGTTTGTTTACGGGGTTTCCAGGGTAACGGCCGCAGTTTTGCTGTTTAGCTCCATCTGCTGTCAGAGAGTGAATGTGCGCTTTCATTCAGCGTGTCTCCTTCACGTGTTCCGCCGTGCGCTTTTCATCCGTGTTTGTTTACATCAGAGTGCACACGCATCTTTGACGCAGTTTACAGCGGTGTTGTGCATTTAACCAGTTGATGGGAAAAGTACAATTAAAATGCATTCAAAGTTCGGATTAATTTGTAATAAATTATTATTCTCGGTTTTTTTAAGTGCCCACGATAACAATATAGTGCATATTCATTATCGTGATATATCGCATTACCGAATACCGGCACATGTCTAGTGTCTCATCAGTTTGTCTCCACAGCGACTGAATTGGTCTCATTGACTTGTTTCTTGTGTTTTTAACATTCATTTCATTTCAGGTTTTTGCATATTGTTTATTGGTTTACAAATTAACACAAATCCTTCTTCCCTCCATCACCACAAGGTATTGGAAGATGAGAAAAGCTCTTGGACCCGTCGCAGGAGTCGCTGTTAGTTAGTCAGGGTTTGCACTGCGCACAATGCAGCTGCCATTAGAATCCAAGTACCAGGGCTTTTAGCTAGACAGTCGAACACTCACAATCCAAACCTACCGTCGCGGTCACGGAACGATTTTTTATTTTTTTTTTTCTGTAGTGTGTGATGCCTTTCTTCCCCTTTTTCTTTCATTTTTAATATTTGGATCAATCAAACCCCCCAAAAACGCAGAAATGGTGTGTATGTACACACTCCTCTGAGAAGACCGCTCTCAGTGTAAATGTGTTGTAATGCGGGGAGTACATCAGGTAAATTTAGTGCACACAATGGAAAATGTTTCACCCAACTGTTTTGATTCTCGTTTCTTGATAATGCATTAGTTTCTATTGTTTTTACTACTTATTTTTTGTTTCTACTTCTTTGGTGGTGAGTCTATCTTACTGTATTATACACACTTAAACACAAGTTTTGTTTTATAGCATGTGTAGTAAGACTGACAGAAGTGCACTTAAAAAATTTAGCCAACAAATTGGTGTCATAAGCTCTTCAAAACCTAGTGTGCTGCCTTACTAAATACTGCCTAAACATGCAGCTGCCTTCTAAGACAGCATTTTAACTGGAATGAAACAGACTCAGAAGTGAATGATTTGGAATGCTCTACATATGCAGCAGTTTTGTACTCACTTCACTCAGTTTATTTCATCGGAGTTTGACATTAACAATGTTGTTAATCTATTACACACACACAGATATACACACAATACATTGAACAACCAAAAGTCACAGAAATGCTATTGTGGATTTTTTTTTTTCTTCTTTTGCTATTGGAGCAGATGAGAATGCAAAATTACATTTGTTGTAATTTCTGTTCACCACTATAGAATTTTACCAAACTGACGACTTCTGCTTTTAATAACCCTGAATATGTGAAAAGGATCCATCAAGTATCATCTTGGAAGGATACATGCTATGCTGTCTTAGAATCTAGCTAAAAAAAAAAAAGGCAGCTTAGAAGACAACAATATTGTTTTTCCTTTTGGAACAGCCTTCACATTGGGGATCTAGGCAGCTCACTACTTTTAGAATAGAGCCACAGTCATATGATAGAAAGTGGGTCAATTATGTGGGATAATGGAATTGCTGGTTTACATTAGATTTATCGAAGCACTTTTAGATATGTAGAAGGCAGGATATAACTAGCAGGTCTCTTGGTGACTAGTTTGTGAGGTTGACCTTAAAAATAGTTGATAACATGCTGTTTTTTTCTTCCCCAAACACCCCATTTGTCCCTCTTTCTCCTTTCTGTCTACCTGTCAGGTTTCGTTCGAAGTACCACCCGGATGAGGCTGGGAGGCGTAAAGCAGAAGCCCACAGTGCTCTACAGAACCGATTGAATGTCTACATGTTCCTGATGGACAATAACTGGTTTGAAACTGTCTCTTTGGACATAGAGCATGCTCCACAAATCACCAAGATTTTAGATGCAGGTAAAGAGAAATGCTTTTCATTTGCTAGTTTTAAATGTCTAAAAATGTAAATTGTCAACCTCATGTCATTCCAAACTGTCCGTTGGTTATGAAGAACTATGGTGGTCAGTTACACATGGCCTTTTCTCAAAGCACGTGCTTCGTTTGTCTCTGTTAGCTGTAATAAAGATGGAAGGAGGAATGGAAAATGACCTGCGCATTCTGGAACAGCCCACTGAGGAAGAGGAGGAGCGAGAGAGACTGTCATCTGGTGGACCTGGTTCTGAAGCTCCCAAACGGGACGAGCCCAGGGCGGCAGATGTTGAGCGCAAACCCTCGACTGAAAAGGACAAGATGGTAAGTGAATGTTGCATAACGGAGCAAAATGTCATGCAGTATTGGGAGGATCTTTGTAACAATGATGGATAATATTGTGTCTATAGGGTGAGGGTGATGAGGGCACTGAGAAGGATGCAGCCGCTTCTGCAGGAGGAAGTGAAAGAGAGGAGAAGACTGAGAAAGAAGCACCTGCTGAACCAATCCCAGAACCCAAGAAGGTGAGTTAGCCAAGTTCTGACGCCTTGGGAAGTGGATGTACGGTCTGTTGGGTCAAACTGTTTTGTAACTTTAATAGATGTTAGTACATCTACTTGCATTAATTGCAATCTGGTGCTTTGACATTCTCTTTCTCTCTTTAGCTAAGCAAGAAGAGAAAGAGGAAGCACAGTGGAGACAGTGAAGATGAAGCCAGTGCATCTGACAGCGAATCCGATTCTGACTCTGACTCAAACTCTCACTGCTCGGAGAAACCTTCAGAAAGAGAGAGAGAACCAGACGAGGGAGAGGATAAGGAAGAGGAAGAAGAGGAGGGGGAAGGTCAGTGTCAAGTCTTCTGACAATGAATCATCTGTGTCATGGTTGTGAAAACTGTGTTTCTGGTCTTTTAAAGCTGCTGATGTGAAAGAGCGAACGGAGGAGCAGAAGGAAAGGGAGAAGGAAAAGGAGAAGAAACCAAAGGACGATCAGCCTCCACGACCTCGACCTCTTCACAGGACATGTTCTCTCTTCATGAGGAGCATCGCTCCAACCATATCTAAAGCGGAGATCGTCGCTGTAAGCATGCAAAAAGCAATGCAGACTTTTGCTGTTATTGTCCATGAAGTGTTATCTAAATGCTGCAATTTTTGTATTTTTTGGCAGCTGTGTCGACGTTATCCAGGATTTATGCGTGTTTGTTTGTCAGAACCGCAGCCAGAGCGCAGGCAAGTTGAAGTTAAATTCACTTCAGTTTCAACACTTTAGAGTGGGTGGTATAGCTGAAATAATTTTTAGCTTATTGAGAATATTTGGGGTTGCATTTTCTGTTAAGCTGATTTAAAATATGTATTCAGAGTTGCCGTCGGGCCTTAACCCTTTGGTGCTCTTTTATCATTTTTGAATGAAAAATTTAACGCTTTGGGGGGTTTTTTTAGACTTCTTTTTTTTTTTTTTACTTCATCGGAATGGTACTTGGTAAAGGTTTTGGAACTTGCTATGTGAACACAAAATTCATGGGTTAAGTGGTCCTGAAAAAAATAGTACTTGTACTCCTCACTGTCAAAAATGTCCGCATTGGAAATGAATGGGAAACAAATGTCATCTAGTGGAAACTTTGGGAACTGCACCCAAACAAAATAGTACTGAAAGCTCATTTTTGGAGATATCAACATTAAATTTGCAACACTGCTTGTTTAGATTTATGGCTTTGATTTTTTTCTTGCAGTTTTAGAGTAAAACTGGAAAATATGGAAAATATGTATCATATAAAATTTGAAAATGGTACTTTATCAATTTTGTTTTATAACAAACTTCTACAATTTTTATTTTTTTTATTTTTTCATTTCACTTTTACTTTTTTCATTTAAGCAATAATCTGCCAAGTGTCTTTAAAAAGAGACCAAAATTAAGTCTGTGGTCCAAAGCACTCGAGAATTACGGTTTAAGTTGGAAATTGAATTTTCAGGTCAAAGCTCAAAGTAGTTAACAGGATAAATTGCTGCACAAATATTCTTAAAATCCCCTACAAATTATTAAATAAAAAAAAATAAAAAAACATTGAACCCAAATATAGTACATTAATTTCATTGCAATAGAAAAATGCAGTAATGTTTGACTGCAACATTAGGAGCACCAGAGGGTTTTCTCCATTATGTGCAGGTCTAAAAAAAGGTCTAAAAGTTTGAAAATTTGATAAAACAATTAAACATGAAAATTATATCAAATTAATAAATCGTAGGTCACTTAATGTTATCTGTATTTGTGCCGATATAAAATGTTTGCCAAATCATTTCAATATATTAAAAGACATTGGGGACTCTTTAAAAAGCTAAATTTTCCATCTCTGTAACTCAGGTTTTTCAGGCGTTGTTGGGTGACCTTCGACAGAGGTGTGAACATCAAAGAGATCTGCTGGAACCTGCAGAACATCCGGGTGAGTTCTAGAATCACTAGCTTGAGGAACCACAATGTGTAGCAAACATCTCGCTCATTGTCTTCTCCTGTTCCTCTTTGAGCAGCTGCGGGACTGTGAGCTGGCTCCTGGGGTCAATCGAGATCTGGCACGTCGTGTGCGGAACGTAAACGGAATCACTCAGCACAAGCAGGTTCTCCGTAATGACATCAAGCTGGCTGCTAAACTGATCCATGCCCTGGATGACAGGGAGAGGCTGTGGAGCCACAAACCCAGAGAAGAGACACACACTCTGGAGGTATTCTCACTGCACAGCCTCAGACTAGTACAATTTTAAATGGTTTTGACTGAGAATTGATCTATTATTGATTTATTTTTTAATTTTTCCGATTTTTCTTATTTCCTGAAGCTCCCTGCTCAGAACCCCATTTTGAAGAACATCACGGATTACCTGATTGAGGAAGTGAGTGCAGAGGAGGAAGAGCTTCTGGGAAGTGCAGGAGGAGCTGACTCTGAGGAGGGATCCAAAGAGGGAAACCCCACTGAGATAACTGTGGAGAGAGATGAAAAACTTGTCAAGGTCAGAAAAATTGTCATTGTTATCATTTAGGGGTGGGCGCTATACTGGTATTAACGTGACTACCAGTATTATGTTGTGCCATGATATGGATTTTGCTATACCGTGGATACCGTTACATATTCATGGATTTCATTGTCCTAACACAGGACAGAGACGCAGAACACAGACACAAAGAGAGAAAATACTGGAGCAGGCAGCGCAAGATCACTGTTCAGAATGCTCGAAATATAGGAAGAAAAATATAAATAATGAATTGGGGGCAGGGGGTTAATATAAATGGGTATCTGAAGGGAACTCTCTTCAGAAAACTTTAGATGGCATTTTCTTTTTCTCTTACCTCTGTGTTCATAAGTGCAGCGCAGAGCAATAAGGTAATCAAAGGAACGCTAAATTGATCTGCTGTCAGAGAGTGAATTTGCATGTTCTTTCAGTCCATTTGCTGTTTTTCTTTTGCGCAGGTGTCTTATGTAGTATAATTGCACACATCTAAAGTCAGACCATTCTATTTTTGCCTTAGATCTTGAAATGTTTATTTTTTTATTTTTATTTTTTTTCTCCTAGTTATATAAGGTTAAAATACATATTTTAGCCTGTAATTTAACTAAGGTCTACTAAAATGTGATTCCAAAATTATTATTTTTTCCCTCTCATATCGCGATATAATATCAATATCGTCTAGACAGTGGAAAATATCGTGATATGAATTTTAGCTCATATCGCCCACCCCTATTATCATTTCACCCCAAAATCAGGAGATGTAATACACTACACCGCCCTGCAATATATTTGTGGAATGAAATCCAGTTCTTCTTTTTAATTAATTTTGGGGTGCTGAATCCAACAATAGTACCCTGTTTTCTTTGAGCACGTCTCACACCTACAAAATAATACATTTTGTAGCGTTTTTGTTTTTACATTTTGAAATTTTCAAAACATCTTCATGGAACAAGGTCTTTACTTAATATCCTAATGATTTTTGGCATAAAAGAAAAATCAATAATTATGACCCATGCAGTGTATTTTTGGCTATTGCTACAAATATACCCATGCTACTTATGACTGGTTTTGTGCTCCAGGGTCACATATTATCCCTTAATCAGTAAAACTGCCACAAAGATATGATTCTGAAGACATTGCTAATCCTGATTTCCACTTTTGCAGATTGTAATGTAAATTATACATTTTGAGTGCTTTTGTTGTTGTGATATTAAGTGCATTACAGCTGATACACACATAATTTGAAAAATCTTTATTCTTTTTCTGTGGGGGGGGGAACTGGGCATCATTATTATTACTATTATTTTTCAATCAGATTCATCATATTAGGTAATATTAGGCCTTTTTTGCAAATGTGCTCTTTTTTCATTGACATTTATTTTGTGACAATTATAAATATGCCCAGTTCTCATTACTATAATGTAAAAAGAAAATCTCATTCTTAGTGTCATCATTTTGGGAATTATTGTGCCCAACTGTCATTACAATGCAACATGGTTTAAACAGAAAAAAGTTATACGCTGATTCAGAAACTGATGTTCTGATGTAGTTTGTGTTCTTAGTGCTCTCAGTGAAATAGTTTGAGATCAAAAAGTGTAAATGAGAATTTCAGTCTTATTTCAGTTTGGTGTTTAAATCAGGAGTGTAATGTGTTTGTCTCCTCCCAGGTGTTGGATCGTCTCCTGTTCTATCTGCGTATCGTACACTCTATTGATTATTATAACACCTGCGAGTACCCGAGCGAGGACGAGATGCCAAACCGCTGCGGTATTATCCATGTGCGAGGGCCCATTCCCCCCAACCGCATTACTCACAGAGAGGGTAAGCGCTGCCATTACTGCTAGCAACTGGCTGTGCTTCGTTTCTTGAAGTGTATTAATTTATTGTTATAATTCTTTTTTGTATCCCAGTTTAATGTATAGTTGGTTATAAGAAAGTAGGGCTGGGCGATATGGCAAAAAATTAAAATCTCTTTTTTTTTCTTTTTTTTTTCAGAACGTTTGACCGATTCTTTTTACGATTTCTAACTAGTCAACTTGAAAATGTAACTATAACATGATTCAAGTAACTTTTTCTTTATTAACCCTCTAGTTAAAGAAAATTCTATTCCAAGTGCAGCACACATGAAGTTGTCAACATGTAAATTTTAAACAAATCACTTGTTAAATATCTTTGCAGAAAAGTTGCATGAACTAGCCTAGAACTATGTCTTATACAAACTTGTCTTATGCATATTATAAATGCCTTAAAAAATCTCAAAAGTCAAGGTAATTCAAATTCGGAATGATTGAAGGTATAACACCAGTAGACTACTATAAATGTTCTGTAAAAACGACAGCATTACCATGATGCAAACATGAAATATCAGACATACAGTAGTAGTTACAGGTTTTTTTTATCTATTGTTTTTTCTATGTAAACATGGATGCGTTTGACTGTTGCGCTCGTGTCTCTTGCAGCATCTCATGCATGAAACGGCAGTCTAAAAACGCGGCTCAAGTCAAAAGAGTTTCACTCCCATCTTGCAGGTTTTTCCTATTCCACTGCCTGCGTCGCATCTTTGTCAACACAAAAGTGCATTCTGTGTGATGAGCATGTCACACGTGAGCGGTTAATCCCGTGCGCTGACATGCGGTTGGATCGTTCTTAACTTCTTTTCTCTTTATTGTTATCATTGGCATAGTGTCTAATTCTAATGTTTGCTAATATTTCTATTCAAAATCGCAATTCCTTGATCTCTAAAAAATTAAATCAAGTCAAGTCGAGCTTTATTGTCATTCTGCTACATGTGTGGACATATAGTGGAATCAAATGTTGTCTCGCTGGACCACGGTGTTACATTCTAGTTAAACATAAATATAAACATACAACAATAGAAGTATAAGAAAAACAAATTATAGACCTATACAACAGTTAACCATCTGACTATACATATACTATAAAAACTATAAATAGTTGACTATACGTACACAAACTGAGCCTGTACAAAAACTTTGTAAATACTGTACATGAAATTGTGCAGAAGAGAAATTTTAGAGGAAGCAGTGCATATTGCAAAATGATTTGTAGTGCAATACATTTCGTGGCAAAACATTAAATTCGAATTAATCAATAAAATCAGAAACATCGTCCAGCCCTATACGAAAGCCATTAGGTGGTTGACATCCTAAAGAGTGTAAATGTTGTGTCTCTGTCTGAATATTTCTGTTTGAGCGATTTAAGAGGTCAACTTCTGGCTCAACCGAGGGCCAAAATTTTAGGATGAGATTAAATGTTAGTTTGCTGCAACAAACTGCAAAGGAATTACACTTCACCATTAAATAATCCCATGTAACAGAGAAATGAGCTGAGCTTGTTGACTTTTGATCCTCCTGTAGTGACTGACTGGCAGAAGATATTTGAAGAGAAGCTGGGAACCTTGTTCAGTGTGAAGGAATCCCTGTCTGAAGATGAGGCAGCAAAGATGGGCCGCAAAGATCCAGAACAGGAAATGGAAAAGTTTGTGCTGGCCAACACACAGGAACTGGGCAAAGACAAGTGGCTTTGTCCTCTAAGTGGCAAAAAGTTTAAGGTGTGTGATATAACACGCTGCTTTGTTTATCTGGTATCCTTAGGCCCTTCAGGTCGAGTTAATAAAGATTATCAGAGTACAGTTTACAAGAATACACCTATTTCAGTCTTTTTGCTTCGAAATTTTGTTACTTGACGTTTCTTTTTAACTATTTGTGAAATTTACTAACCATTTTTGAGTGAAAATTTTAATCGGTTAAATATAAACCAGTTTTTTCCTGTAGGGAGGTTGTTCATTTTTGACAAAATCAATAAAAATATGTATCTCTCTCTAGGGCCCAGAGTTTGTGAGGAAGCACATTCTAAACAAACATGGCGACAAGATTGAGGAAGTAAAGAAAGAGGTCGTCTTTTTCAACAACTTCCTGATGGATGCAAAAAGACCCTCCATCCCAGAGATGAAACCTCCACCTCCTCCAGGCCCAGGACAGGGTAAAAAGCACATATTATATCGGAAGAAAAAATCACATTATTCGAAGTTGGAGATGTAAAACATCTCACAAACATTTCAAATTTTTCTTTCTCTCATTAGGAGTGCTTTCCCCGGGAGGTCTTCCATTCCCACCTCAGGGTCCTCAAGGTCTCATGGGTTTTGGCCAGCCCAGACCTCCGGTGATGGGTTATGGAGGTGTGTGTTTGTTGAAGTAATAGTGTCAGAGTGAAAATTTTTGTAAACACAGGCTTGAAGCTTTGGCATTTTCAGGAAATCACGACGTGATCGCAAAACCATTTTTACTGCATCTCAGTTTTTCACCAGTGGTGCAACCATAAAACACTGATATATCTAGCCTTTTCCATTTAAAAAAAAAAAAAAAAAAGAAAAAAAGTTGTCTAAGCTTTGGAACTTGCTCAGGTTCTCTACAGAATTGGGTTCTCACAGTCATGCCAAATTTCAGGTATTTATATATTCTAGTTTTCAGGCCAATTCATTGAAAGGATTTTTTTTATGTGCATTGATTGAATTTATGCAATGATAAACAATCAAATCATTGTGGTGCTTCGGTGAGACATATTTTTGAGGTGTTTCTTTGACACTTTAACAGGTGGTCCTCCTTACCCACCCAACCAGTATGGTGGAGGCGGCAGAGGCAACTACGACAACTTCCGTGGACAAGGCGGTTACCCTGGAAAACCTAGAAACAACAGGTGAGTCTGTCGTATTTCAGTTCTGTTTTAACTGTAGTTAGGGAACAGACGTGATATTGTTTTAGAAGCTCTTAGGATGATAATGGACAATCTAATAAAATGTTGCTATGTCTTTTCCAGAATGATGCGTGGGGATCCTCGCAATATCATTGAATACCGTGACTTAGACGCTCCAGATGATGTGGACTTCTTTTAGAGCTCCAGTTTTATTCTCTCCATTTTAATACGTTGTCTCAACGTTTTCTTTTTTGCATTCATTCCAGAAGCTGCCCCTTACGGTCTTCTCCTGTTCGCTCATATGTATTACAGTAGTGCTCCACCTGAAGTGAAAGCATGTCCTTTATGTTGAACGTCAATGCATACTCAGTATTATAGATATTGAGCTTGTACTTGTGGCCTTTTTTCTTCCAATAAAACTTTGATTTGGATCCTTTTTGTGAGCTGTATTGGTTTTTAAATATAATTAAATTGGATTCACTTTTTTTTTAATTCAGTTATAAATTAGTGATTTATCTCATTTAAAAAAAAAAAAACAATCATGTTTACAGTAAAGCACTTGCAGTAGAAGTAAACTGTTAGCATTGCATAGGAGCTAAAAAAAAAAAATGGGTGGCTTGCAATGTTCCCTCTAATTTTTTTTCTTCCTGAGCAAAACTTTTCTCTATTGGGTGGACATTTCGGCCACCTGCGCAAAAACATTCTTTATACCAGACCTGTACAGCGCGCGCACAAAGTGTGTAATTTTTTTTAACTTTAATGTGCTATTTATATTTGACCCTTGATGTAACTAAATGATGCACATTTTTTAGGTTATCTGAGAAAACATTTTTACAGTATAATACACTGCTGTTCAAAAGTTTGGGATCAGTACATTTTTTTAAAATAAGTTTCTTAGGCTCATCAAGGCTGTATCTATTTGATAAAAAATACTGAATATTATTTCACAAAATAATATTGTGAAATATTGCAATTTAAAATAAAGTTTTCTATTTTAATATACTTTAAAATATAATTTATTCCTGTGAAGCAAAGCTGAATTTTCAGTGTCACATGATCCTTCAGAAATCATTCTTAATATGCTAATTTATAATCAATGTTGGAAAAAGTTGTGCTGCTTAATATTTTTTGGGACCTGTGATATTTTTCAGGATTCTTTGAGAAATAATGTTAAAAAGAACAGTGTTTATTCAAAATAGAAATTTTGTTACAATATACACTACTATTCAAAAGTTTGGGAACAGTATATTTTTTTAAATAAGTTTCTTAGGCTCATCAAGGCTGTATCTATTTGATAAAAAAAATACTGAATATTATTTCACAAAATAATGTGAAATATTGCAATTTAAAATAAAGTTTTCTATTTTAATATACTTTAAAATATAATTTATTCCTGTGAAGCAAAGCTGAATTTTCAGTGTCACATGATCCTTCAGAAATCATTCTTAATATGCTAATTTATAATCAATGTTGGAAAAAGTTGTGCTGCTTAATATTTTTTGGGACCTGTGATATTTTTCAGGATTCTTTGAGAAATAATAAGTTAAAAAGAACAGTGTTTATTCAAAATAGAAATTTTGTTACAATATACACTACTATTCAAAAGTTTGGGATCAGTATATTTTTTTCTTTCTCATTTATTATTTTTTTTATTAATACTTTTATTCAGCAAGGATGTGTTAAATGGATAAAAAGTGATGATAATGACATTGTTATAAAATATTAATATTTTTA
Organism: Spinibarbus caldwelli; assembly: GCA_039654775.1. Lineage (NCBI taxonomy): Eukaryota > Metazoa > Chordata > Actinopteri > Cypriniformes > Cyprinidae > Spinibarbus > Spinibarbus caldwelli. Next base: position 3,815,560 of record CM077222.1, on the reverse strand, counting down.
ATTAATGCTGTTCTTTTTAACTTTTTATTAGCCTAATCAAAGAAAAAAGGTTCCAAAAAATAGTAAGCAGCACAACAGTTTCAACACTGATAATAAATCAGAACATTAGAATGATTTCTGGAGGATCATGTGATATTGAAGACTGGAGTAATAATGCTGAAAATTCAGCTCTGCTTTACAGGAATACACTATATTTTAAAATATATTAAAATAGAAAACCAATATTAGAAATTGCAATAGCCTAAGTGTTCACAATATTATTGGTTTTATTTTTCTGTATTTTGATCAAATAAATACAGCCTTGATGAGCATAAGTGACTCCATTAAAAAACAAGGTCAATTATTTATTAGGTTTATAATATAGGCCTAACATAATATAATATAAAATCAAACCAACTGAAGCATTTAAACTGATAGAAGAGAATAAAAAACAAACTGAAGCATTTAAACTGAGATCTGTAAATTAAATGAATTGAATTTGGGTAATCTGGGACATTTTTTGCAATTTTGACTTCTGCGATTTATTTCAGTATCTAACACATTAGATCAACACATTAGACTTTTCTGAAATCTCTAAGATGTTTTCTAACCACACCAGAAGAAATAATGTAGATATTATGCCCAGAGGAGACATGCCACACCTATTAAGTGTTTCTGTGCCAAAAAAAAAAGAAAAGTCTGCCTTAATTTGATAATCTGGGACAGGTCACTTTATAATCTGGGACATATGTATTAGGACTAAAAAAGCCTATATTCACCATAATTTATGCATGCCAAACACAATATCACCAATAGCTCCCTTCATTCTACTCTCATTCCATTGGTTTAGCTTCGTTTTTCTCTTATTTCCCCCTCTCTCTCTCTCTTCCTCGCTCTTTCTGTTGCCATCTCTTTTCCTGACGTTGTGGTGCCATTGCATTTTGTAATACATTTCACTGAGTTAATTAAAGGCCAAGGATATTTTCATATTTTAGCTGACTTAATGACTGTGTGTGGGGTGTGGGATGTGTGTGTGTATGTGTGCGCGTTTGTGAACAGAACATTGTGAACTGGCCAGATCCCCCTCCTGCTCAGTGATTTGAACCGTTGTATATACTAAACTAACTGGGAATTTGGGAAATGAAATTAACGGTTTACTTCATCCTGATACCTTTGCATGCTATTGGAATACGTTTCCCAGATTCCATCTCTGTAGCATCTCTCTAGCTAGCTGCTAGCTACTGTGAACTTGTGCTAATGTTATAACCTCCAGCATTAACACCCATTTCTCATTATGGCATATATTAACCCTTGTCATTAGATTTATAAAGTCCCTAAATGCATATTTCCCCCATTTTAAGACTGTCCCAGATTACCCAAAGCATGCTGTCCCACATTCTCAATCATATTTGATAATGTGGGACAACAAAAAAATGTTTGAAAGAAAAAAAACTAAAACACATTTTCAACACTTTAATACATATTTTGTTGCTTGAATAGATCACAAACATAATTTGACAACAATTAGGAACATTGTCTTATGACAGATTTATGTCCTTAACATTAATTTAGTCAGAATCCTATGTCATTGACCTTGTCATGCAATTCCCAGGGGAGCTTCTTGATTGACAAGTGCCCTGCCCCTTTCTGTGGAATCACCCCCATGAAGTCATGTGATTTCAGTCACATACATCCATGCTAAAATTATAGTAAAAGTCCTGTTGACAAAATTTTATTAGAACAGGAAATAAACACACTGGAGTTTAGGTGTCCCAGATTACCCAATGTCCCAGATTACCCGAATTCACCCTACATCTAGCCTACACTACCAGTCAAAGGTTTTTTAACAGTAAGATTTTGAATGTTTTTTTTAAATAATTCTCTTCTGCTCACCAAGCCTGCATTTGTTTGATCCAAAATACAGCAAAAGCAGTAATATCGTGAAATATTTTTACTATTTAAAATAACTGCTTTGAATATATTTTAAAATGTAATTTATTCCTGTGACGCAGAGCTGAATTTTAAGCATCATTACTCGTCTTCAGTGTCACATGATCCTTAAGAAATCAGTCTAATATACTGATGAAATACCGAATTAAGCAAAATTATGATATCGTACCATTTGAAATATAATATATATCGGTATTTTTCCAGTACCGGTATACCGCGCATCCCTAATAAATATATATATATATATATATATACACTACCAGTCAAAAGTTTTTGAACAGTAAGATGCTTAATGTTTTTTTTTTAAAGAATTCTCTTCTGCTCACCAAGCCTGCATTTATTTGATCCAAAATGCAGCAAAAGCAGTAATATTGTGAAATATTTTTACCATTTAAAATAACTGTTTTCTATTTGAATATACTTTAAAATGTAATTTGTTCCTGTGATTTCAAAGCTGATTTGCTGCTCAAAAAATATTTATTATTATTATGTTGAAAACAGCTGAGTATAATTTTTTTTCAGGTTTCTTTGATGAATAGGAAGTTCAGAAGAACAGCATTTATCTGAAATAGAAACATTATAAATGTATTTATCATCATTTTGATTTAAAGCAAAAATTATGGTATCGAGCCATCCCTAAAAAAAAAAAAATATATATATATATAGTGGTGGTGGTGGGCCGCCTGGACCAAAAAATGCCAGGGCCAATTTTTTGTCCCAGTCCAGCCCTGGGTAAAGGGCATCTCAGGAACTGCACTCCAGTGGTTTGAGTCTTACCTCTCAGATAGGTTCTTCAAGGTATCTTGGAGAGGTGTCTAAGTTGCAACATCTAACTACATCTAACTACTGGGGTGCCTCAGGGCTCAGTTCTTGGACCACTTCTCTTCTCTGTCAACATGGCATCACTAGGTTCTGTCATTCAGAAACATGGCTTTTCATATCACTGCTATGCTGATGACACTTAACTCTCCCTCTCATTCCATCCTGATGATCCGACGATAGCTGCTCGCATCTCAGCAGGGCTCGCAAAATCGCTAGCCTGAAGTCCCGGGGCTATTGTGTTTTCCAGTCGGGCTACCAAAATGTATCACTGCCCTACCCGACGGGCTACCTTAAATACAGGGCTCCCGCGGATCCTTAAAACTCTTCAATTTAGTTGTATTAAACTTAAGGCCACAAAAAGTTTTAAATACGTTAAATGGTATAAGAAATGTCTTAACTATAATTTCAAAAGGTCTTACAGTTGGGGACGGAAAGACAAGAATGGCAATACAGCTGGATTAAACTTCAAAAGGCAATGATGCAATTGAATAAATATGAGCGCTGCAGGTTTCAAGTCAAAACGCGGCGCAGGTGTCTTTATGTGAATGTATCTGAAGGGAACCGACTGTCCTCAGAAATGTGTCGTTGTCATTTTTATTTCATCTTACCTATAATGGCTGATAAAGCAGCGTTTATGAGTGCGGACAGTGCTGCTCTGTGTGCAGCCGCTAACAGGGAGTTTCTCTGAGAGAAACCGCTCCTAAAGGGCCACCTCGTGACAGAGAATGAATGTGCATTTCCAATAAGACTTTCTTGCTGTTTATGGTCAGATCAATGCAAATATCGACCCATGTTTTTATGCAGCAAACACATGAGAAAGAAGTTAATGTGCCTTCTAAAAATCTAAACAATCAAGACAGTAATATTTATTCATTTTAAATTAATATAATGATTTATATGCTTGATTTATCCCTTTTCATAAAAATAGTCTAAAGCCTGAAATGCTGTTGTATAAGATTTTTGTTTTTGTGAAAACCTGTATCTGAACTGTAAATCATGTCTTTTTATGGCTTAATACTGTGTTACCATAGACATTGTCCAACCCCACTCATACTGCAGATACCCTGTAAATAGTGAAATAAAATTCCTTCCTTCATATTTGTTGATATTTGTGTATTGAAAATATTTTTGATTGACATTTGAAGAGTTCAGATGCAAAAGCCTCTAAGTGCCACTTGAAATTTTCTTCTAAAATTAGAAGTTTTCTCAGGCCCATAAGTTTATGTTCAGTTATTTCACTTTAATGGCATATAAAAGAACCTATTCATTACCATTAAAGAGAAATGACTAAACCTACACATAAGAGCCTGATAAAAATGCTCATTTTAGAAGAAAATTTCAAATGGCACTTAGAGGCTTTTGCATCTGAAATCTTCATTTAGACTCCTATCTGATTTTCTATATTCAAAAAAAAAAAAAAAAAAAAAGTCTTTTTTTTTTTTTTATTTGGGCTAGTTTAATTTTTGGGCTACCAAAATCTGAAGAGTACCTGCCCAAAGGGCTACCAGAGATTTTGAAATTTTGCGAGCCCTGCTCAGCTTGTCTAACAGACATTTCTTGCTGGAAGAAGGACCATCACCTTCAACTGAACCTTGCCAAGACAGAACTGCTTATGGTTCCAGCAAACCCATTGTTTCATCACAATTTCACCATCCAGTTAGGCACATCAACCATAACTCCTTTAAAAACAACCAGAAACCTTGGAGTTATGATTGATGATCAGCTGACTTTCTCAGACCACATTGCTAAAACTGCCCGGTCCTGCAGATTTGCTTTATTCAACATCAAGAAGATCAGGCCCTTTCTTTCGGAACATGCTTCACAACTCCTTGTTCAAGCTCTTGCTGGACTATTGCAATGCTCTCTTGGCAGCCAGTTCTATCAAACCTTTACAATTAATCCAGAACACTGCAGTGAGATTAATTTTTAATGATTCAAAAAGACTGCACGTCACACCTCTGTTTATCAATTTGCACTGGCTACTAGGGATGGCTCCATACCATAATTTTGGCTTCGTTACAATACCATAATATAATACCTCGGTATTTATACTATATTGATACCATAGGTGACAAATAAGCAGCCTCAAAAGATAAGTGAATTCAATTAATTCAATTAATATTCGATTGTATAAAATGCAAGTGCATATATTACGTGACCAAAACTTCACTGGTTCTAGCGTGTCACATTTGCGCTTACTGTGTCTGTATGTGCGTTGATCATTTATAAATTAAAGTTCAAATTAAATCTGAATTTATGAATGATGCACTCACCTGTCGATCTCTTAATTATCTGAAAAGATCAGGATGAGCAAGCGACAAATGCTTAAAAAAGGTTTGATGTGTTGCCTCTGTGGCCACTTCTACTGTTCTTTTCATTTATTAATTTCTGGTGTGTTGATAGAGTTTCATCTGTTTGATCCATCGCGTTGTTCTATCACATTTACCGGTTGGCAGCAATTTGGGAAGCACTGTCACCTACAGGTGCACTTCGCAACAGCAGCGGATGCAATAGGCTACCGAATTAAGCAAAATTATAATATCGTACCGTTTGAAATATAATATATACCAGTATTTTTCCAGTACCGGTATACCGCGCATCCCTACTGGCTACCAATAGCTGCTGGCATAAAATTCAAGGCATTAATGTTTGCCTACAAAGCCACTACTGGTTCTGCACCCCTTTACCTAAATTCATTACTTCAGACTTATGTGCCTCTAGAGGCTTGTGTTCTGCAAGTGAACATCGCTTTATTGTTCATCCCAAAGAGGCACAAAATCACTTTCACAGACTTTTAAATTAAATGTTCCCTCCTGGTGGAATGACTCAATTCGAGCAGCTGAGTCCTTAGCCATCTTCAAGAATCGGCTAAAAACACATCTCTTCCATCTTTATTTGACCCTCTAACTCTAGCACTCTCTATTCTAATTCTATTCAAATAATAATAATAATAATAATAATAATAATACTAACACTAGCTTTTCTAATCTTTTTGTATTCTATCTATTTGTTTTCTTTTTATTTATAATACAATTAAAAGTAAAAAAGGCCTCTAACACTAGCTTGCTCTATTCTTTTTCTATTCTATTTGTTTTCTTTTTATTTATTATATAATAAAAAAAAAAACCTTGCTATGTGTACTGCGTAAAGCTAACTGAGACTTGTTATAGCACTTACATATCATTGCTCTTTTGTTGATTTTGATTGCTTCCATTGTCCTCATTTGTAAGTCGCTTTGGATAAAAGTGTCTGCTAAATGACTAAATGTAAATGTAAATACACTGGGACTCTTATTCTGAAATTCCCATGCTTTACTATTTCCAGCTGCTCATTCAAAAAGATGAGGACATAAAATATGTCCTCTTACCACCATTTACAACATATTGTTATATGTCACATGCACTCACATTTATTTAAATTAGCCTTTTGAAGTTTAATAATCACATTTTTGTTTTGCAATGACAGTTTTATGTCCCCAAATTTAAGACCTCTTAAAATAATTAAAACTTTTGGTGTACTATTTAAGATAATTTATGGCCTTAAATTTGATCAAACCAAATTTAAGACTTTTTAAGGACCCACAGAAATCCTGTATGACTAAATGTATGTCTCATCCTACCAAATTAACCCTTCTTGCTCTGTCTTAAAAATTCAACAGTCAACAAATCAACAAGAATCACACTGATAAACTAATAAAATAATATACTTGTCCTCTTGTGAACAATTTAATCATGTGAAAACTTAACAGTTAGTCTTTAGGCAAAACTGTGTACTTGAATGTTTATTGCATGACTCTGTGTACTTTCATTTTAAGTAAATTAGTTTTGTTTTAACTCTGAGGATGTGATAAATTACTTTTGTGTTAATTGTCATCATGCCACAAATGCAGTCAATAGAGCTCTACTTGTATTTACCTTGCAAGATTCTTACTTATGAAATCCCATATGCAGCCACAAACATTAGATGCATTTGGTTGAGGGGGATTTATCAGCATGTTTAAGCTATAAAAGAGGTCTGGCCACTGGTATTTTCATGCAGATTGTAGTAAAAGAAAGATACAGGATTTTTTTCACGGCAGACTTCATGCTTCATTTTCACAGTCACTCCATATTTAATTATAGCCAAAATGGTTAGAGGTCAAAATTTAATACAAAATATTTCCACTTCCCTAGTTCAGTTTTTATTTTGACATGTAAAAGTCCAAGATCAGCACAACTGCTGTATTTTGTTAATTCAGCTGAATTATTTTAGTCTTTCACTAGCAGTGAATCTTCAAATGGTAAAAAGGAAAATTCCCTACAGCCGTCACACACATAAAAAGTCACCACATATTATATATATATATATATATATATATATATATATATATATACACACACACACAAACACACGCATATTTCTTTTTGTGAAAAGTGGGGACATCCCATGTCATACCCATGTCATTATACAAATTTAAGTCCCAAATTAGTCACAAAAACGCGCGCACACACACACACACACACACACACACACACACACACACACATATACATACATATATATATATATATATATACACACACACACACACACACACATACATAAATCAAAATGACAAACCATGGACACATTTTGGGAGGAATTAACAGATGATCTTTAGTTAATGCATGATGTAAAGTAGATCTAACCATCATTATACCTCTCATGAAGAAAATTTACATGCAAATAAAAAAGTTGAATTACAATTTTATTTGACATTTTCCTATCAGTGTCTCAGTAACAGAATACCTAGAATCCTCCCAGTCCCTAAATATCAGAATGTGGAAGTGAATGTACCTTTTGTTTAATTTTAAGGAACATGATTGCACAATGGATTATAATATAAGGGAGGTGTTCTTTTGATTTTTCATTGTGAGAAACAAGTGAATGATAATTTTAACTCCATTTTATTGTCTCAAAAAATGGGAATGGATTGCTCAGAAGAATACATTAAAATGGAGATGGAATGTGAACCAAAGAAATCATTTCGGAGAGATTTGAAAGATTTACAAAATTAAAATAATTTGACTTTTGTGGTTCAAGGGAAATGGAAAATGTTTCATTTAGTCCTGCAATTACATTTATTTAAATGTCTTGAAACTTTTTTTTTTTTTTAATTATCACTATAAAAGCAATTATTATATTTGGAATGTAATTGAAATCGAGAAAGCCATTTAACAAAATCCTTCTTCCTCAGCTTCTTGTGCCAAGTATGGTTACTTTTGTTTTGTGCTGATACATGTATCATTAATACTTACTACACTGCTTATACACAGTGGTTGTAATATTATGCTAAACTCTTTTAAAGTATTAAAGTCTAAACGAGGAGAAGAAATTAACAACATAAATGAATCAACCGTTTGTTTTTTCTGCAGGTCGTCCATGTAGCAGACAAACTGGCATACTTGTGCTTCTAGGAACAGTCTGCATGATTATTTTCATGGTCATGACTTCTGTCATCTGTGAGTGAATTAAACACCACAGTTATAATAATGATATTATTATTATATTATTATAAGAAACTTTTATATTTTGTGCAAGTTTTTTCACCAGTTTTCATAGTTGTCCTGTAGTGTCACCAATTAATTTTTAAAATGTTAAAAATATTACATGTATTCTCTCTATTAATATGAAATTATAAAGCTTTTTAATTATACCAAAAAACAAATTAATTAAAAAAAAAAAAAACAGATAGTCTTGTTTTAAAATAGTCACAATGTTCTAAAAACTGCTCAGTTAACTAACCAGTAACTGTAATATGAATCTTGTTCTTATCTATGAACCGAGTTTACATAATCTATAATGAAAATCAGAAATTTGCATTACCACATGGAGAGAAGCTGGAAAATGTGACAGTTTGTTTGCTTGTCTATCTGTTTATTTTGGTTCAAAGATTCACATCAAGAACGAAAGTTCTCAATGCTGGAGAGCTGGATGAACAGCCATACTTCTGATCTAACCTCAGTCAAATCTGATTTTCAGATCACAGGTGAGAACTTCATCAATATCACAGATTCGTTTTGGTAATGGATTTTTGATTAATGCTTATATTTTTGGAAGGTGGTGATCTTGAAAAGAAGGTTGCTGAGCTGCAGACCTTAGTGTTCATCTTGAGTTCATATTTGAACACATCTGGAGCAAGTAACCCAACGACCAGGGGTTAGTGTCTTGTCTTGTTTTATTTTGTGACAGATTACAAGGCCATTTCATTGAATTAAAAAATTATTTGAAAGTAAGTATCATATGATAATTCATGATTTGTTTTTATATTGTAAGGAGTGAAATTATTTCCTTATGAAATTAATTCCTTGTGAAGCTCAGGAACTCAGAAAAAACAGATGCCATGCAATAAAACAATAAAACTTATCTGGAGAAGAGATCTTCAAAGAGAGCAAACAACACCCCTCTCCTTGCTCATTTACAACCCCCTGCTCTCTCTGCCCCTTCCTCTTTTCCCCCAAAAGGTTTTCACTCAAAGTTCATTAAGAATATCCATATATCACGTGTCATATCTTGTGAATTGGTATCATGTTTGGTATCATTTTAAAGGTCTCGATGCGATTGGTAAACTGGTCTCAATTTCACAGTAGTCACTTGTTTTATGAGAAAGATTGAAAACTTTTGTGGAATTGTGTTCTGCTGCTGAGGGGTGTGTTCCCCTTTAGGGGGCTGTAAGAATGTTTATCTTGTCTCCAGCCAGGTGCAGCCTGGAGCATGAGAGCTCAACAAACCAAAAGGTCTTTTTATGTTTTTACAACTGATCTTTGTTTTTCTTATTTGGGTATATAAGGGAAGTGACAAAACACTACTTTGGAATTTCTGTAGTCAGAAAACCCCATGCAGTGTGTGAGGGTCTCTGGAGCTGTGCTCCAGAACTCTCGCTGCTGTGTGTCTCTCTGCTGTCAGGTATGATTGAAAAATGTAATTGTGTTAAACACATTGTGCCCATAGAGCACACTGTATGGTTGTTTGTGCTACTACATGTAGCTAGTTAATTTATTCTCTAAAACTTCTGAGTGCTTTGCTATGCATTTTAGACAGTGTGTCTTGTGTTAAATTAGGATAACTGTTACATGTGTGTCTATGTTAAATTTGTTTGTCTCCTGCGTAGATCACTTGGCTATTTCCCATATAGCCACAGTATATATGTACAGGAGCAGGGTTGCCACGTGGTTACAATGTGATTAACAATTGCATTATCCTTTCTAAATTGGCTTCTAATGGTTTCATTATGTCATTGGCATGATACAACTTTACCTGACTAATAATAAATTGTTATATTTGATTTATGCTGATCTCTTCTGAAATCATTATTTCCAGTAGATTAGAGTTGTAGTCTAGTGTTTCCACAAATCTGCGTCCAGGACAGGTCAAACTGAAGTACCAATGAATGAAGCGGGGGCTCATCATTAGGGATCTTCTGATTTCTGTCTGTCACCGACTTAACAAGTTACAGTTTTCATGATTATAGAAAAAATACACTTTTTATTATGTGCTAGCAGGGTGCAGCCTGTTTAAAGTTATTATAGTCAGCCTGTATCCTCTGAGTAAGATCAACTTAGTGCCGTGCGTTCACAGTTGGCCGAGTGAATTGCTTAGCGACACTAGGTCGCTAATGAACGAATAATCGAAAGAATGGGATTTTCAGAATAATCAAATATCTAAACTAATATACAATCGATATTTGTGATCAGTTTTAATTAGAAATATTGCCTAAATTTAATGATCACTTGGAATTGGAGTCAGATTGAAAACGGAGCTAGACTAAAATTTAAACAAAATCCTAAGTTCAAAAGCGCAAGTAAAAGACAGAATACGCATTGAACCTTCGACCAGGCCGCTGGATTCCGTTCTTTGGGCTAGCGAGTGGACCTTACAATATATTTTGATCATAAATTCATCATAAAATAACATAACACTTTTCAAATGTCCTCCATGAAAATTATCACATTACTAACGTTTGTTTGCAAATAGTCTAAGATATATGTGCAGTATATCTTCCTGTCATGCAGTAGAAAGGGTCTGAATGACATCTTCAATATTGTGATTAAACAAATAATTATTTCAAATTCTTCAAATTGTGTCATAATTTGAAATGATTATTGCATGATTTGTATTGTAAGAAAAAGGCAGTGAGATGAGGTATCACTATTCTAAAGGGGCAGTTCAGGCATTTGATGCATTAAAAATTAGTTTTTTTTTTCATGTACAGTACTAATCAGAATTTTGGAAACATAATTTTTAAAATATTTTTAAGGAAGTCTCTTCTGCTCAGCACGGCTGCATTTATTTGATCAAAAATACTGTAAAAACAGAAATACTGTGAAATAGTATTACAATTTGAAATAATTACTTTAATAAACAATTATTTTATTTAAATATGCTTTAAAATGTAATTTATTTCTGTGATGCAAAGCTGAATTTTCAGCATCATTACTCCAGTCTTCAGTGTCACATGATCATCCTTCAGAAATCATTCTAATATACTGATGAAAATGTGCATGAAAAACATTGTGATAATTTTTTGAAACAAATTTAGCTTAGTAACATTTTTGTTGTTTTGCACTTGGCTGACCTTGACACCCGGGTGAAGTCTGCTTCACATATCCCACATCTATGGCTTGTGTTCGGCGATTCATCGTAACTGCAATAGCTGATTTGCAGTTATTGATGATACATTTAGTTTTTTATTTATTTGTTTATTTTTTTTTGTATATGCATTTTGGCAGAAACATTTTTCCAATTTGAGTGCCTTGGCTTCAATGCATCAGTTAGTAATGCATTGGATCAAATCCATGAAGTTTTTGGGCATAGTTTGAACTTTAATTATTATTATTATAATAATCCTGGTCTGGCCACTGGTATTTTCATGCAGATTGTACTCAAAGAAAGATACAGGATTTTTTCATGGCAGACATCATGCTTCATTTTCACAGTCACTCCATATTTAATTATAGCCAAATGGTTAGAGGTCAAAATTTCATACAAAATATTTTCACTTCCCTAGTTCAGTTTTTATTTTTGCATGTAAAAGTCCAAGATCAGCGCAACTGCAGTATTTTGTTAATTCAGCTGAATTCAAATGGTAAAAAGGAAAATTCCCTACAGCCGTCACACACATAAAAAGTCATATATATATATATATATACAGTGCCCTCCAAAAGTATTGGAACAGTAAAGACAAAATTGCTCTGTTGGCTGTGGAGTCAAGACATTTGCAAATATGATTAAAAGATGATTATGAGACAAAACTACAGAATATCACATTTTATTATTAGCGGTTTAAACACACACATGTTTTACCAAATAAAAAGAACAGCACTTTTAGAGTTCATCACACTCATTGATGTGAGCATAAGTATTGGGACAGTTGAACATAAGGCAGATATAAAAGATTAAAAGCTATTATTTAGTCGCAGATCCCTTGCGCACAATCAGAGCAGTAAATCTGTGACCCATAGACATCACCAGACTCTTGGTCTTATGCTTTGAAATGCTTTTTCCCAGCCTTTAATGCAGCCAATTCCAACTGTTGCTTGTTTTGGGGAGTTTCTGCCTTTACTCTCCTCTTCAGCTGGTGAAATTCATGTTCAATCGGATTTAAATCTGGAGATTGACTTGGGCAATCCAAGACTTTCCATTTCTTTGCCCTTATAAATTCCTTGACTGAACTGGCAGGGTGTTTTGGGTCATTGTCCTGATGCAATATGAAGCACTTTCCAATGAATCTGGTGGCATTTTCTTGAATATTGGTAGGCAAGATGGTGTTGTACCCTTCCAAATTCATTCTGCTACTGTCATCATACATTAAGTCATCAGTAAAGTTGAGAGGGCCTGTTCCAGAGACAGCCATGCATGCCCATGACACCACCTCCACCATGCTTTACAGATGAGGCTGTATGCTTGGGATCTTTTGCAGTTCCCTTTTTTTCTCCACATTTTTGCTTTCCCATCACTTAGATAAAGGTTCATCTTTGTCTCATATCAGTCCATAAACAGTTCCAAAACTCTTCTGGCTCAACTTTGTGCTTTTTTGCAAACTCTAATCTTACCTTTCTGTTTTTGGTGCTGGTCAGAGGTTTGCATCTTGCTGTGTAGCTTCTGTAATTCTGTGTCAAAGTCTCCTGAGGACAGTAGATTGTCAGAGCATCACCCCAGCTTTCTGGAAGTTGTTGGTGATTTTACAGACACGTCTTTTAGGGTTCATTTTCACAGCTTTTATGATTTGTCTGTCATCAACTACTGTTGTTTTCTAAGCTGATCAGGTCGTTGTTGCTTGCTGGTGTCGCTGGTGGTTTCCAAACTCTTGATTTCTCCATGCCCTTTGTTTTTGCTACAGCTCTAATTGACTTCCTCTTTTCTTTTAGCATCCAAATTGCTTGCTTTTCTCTCAAAGTCAACTCCCTCATCTTCATCCTGGTTTGTGTGTGTCATCATCGAATGCAAGATTCAGAATGCAGACGTAATGGATATAACTGATACGACACATTCCCTGCTTTTAATATCTGAAGAATGAATGCAACAGGACACAGCTGATCACTTAGAAAGACCTGTGAGGCAACTGTTCCAATACTTATGCTCACATCAGATAGGGGGATGAAACTCTAAAAGTGCTGAACTTCTTAGCTGGTAAAACATCTATGTGTTGAATCACCCAATAATAAAATGTGACATTCTGTTGTTTTGTCTCATATTCATCTTTTAATCATATTTGTAAATGTCTTGACTCCACAGCCAACAGAGCAATTTTGTCTTTACTGTTCCAATACTTTTGGAGGGCACTGTATATATGTATATCTGTATATGTGTATATATATATATATATATATATATATATATATATACACACACACACACACACACACACACACACATACATAAATCAAAATGACAAACCATGGACACATTTTGGGAGGAATTAACAGATGATCTTTAGTTAATGCATAATGTAAAGTAGATCTAACCATCATTATACCTTTCATGAAGAAAATTTACATGCAAATAAAAAAGTTGCATTACAATTTTATTTGACATTTTCCTATCAGTGTCTCAGTAACAGAATACCTAGAATCCTCCCAGTCCCTAAATATCAGAATGTGGAAGTGAATGTACCTTTTGTTTAATTTTAAGGAACATGATTGCACAATGGATTATAATATAAGGGAGATATTCTTTTGATTTTTCATTGTGAGAAACAAGTGACTGATAATTTTAACTCCATTTTATGGTCTCAAAAAATGGGAATGGATTGCTCAGAAGAATACATTAAAATGGAGATGGAATGTGAACCAAAGAAATCATTTCGGAGAGGTTTGAAAGATTTACAAAATTAAAATAATTTGACTTTTGTGGTTCAGGTGAAATGGAAAATGTTTCATTTAGTCCTGCAATTACATTTATTTAAATGTCTTGAAACTTTTTTTTTTAAATTATCACTATAAAAGCAACTTTTATGTTTGGAATGTAATTGGAATCGAGAAAGCCATTTAACAAAATCCTTCTTCCTCAGCTTCTTGTGCCAAGTATGGTTACTTTTGTTTTGTGCTGATACATGTATCATTAATACTTACTACACTGCTTATACACAGTGGTTGTAATATTATGCTAAACTCTTTTAAAGTATTAAAGTCTAAACAAGGAGAAGAAATTAACAACATAAATGAATCAAGCGTTTGTTTGTTTTTTCTGCAGGTCGTCCATGTAGCAGACAAACTGGCATACTTGTGCTTCTAGGAACAGTCTGCATGATTATTTTCATGGTCATGACTTCTGTCATCTGTGAGTGAATTAAACACCACAGTTATAATAATGATATTATTATTATATTATTATAAGAAACTTTTATATTTTGTACAAGTTTTTTCACCAGTTTTCATAGTTGTCCTGTAGAGTCACCAATTAATTTTTAAAATGTTAAAAATATTACATGTATTCTCTCTATTAATATGAAATTATAAGGCTTTTTAATTATACCAAAAAAACAAACTAATAAAAAAAAGAGATAGATAAGTCTTGTTTTAAAATAGTGTCACAATGTCTTAAAAACTGCTCAGTTAACTAACCAGTAACTGTAATATGAATCTTGTTCTTATCTATGAACCGAGTTTACATAATCTATAATGAAAATCAGAAATTTGCATTACCACATGGAGAGAAGCTGGAAAATGTGACAGTTTGTTTGCTTGTCTATCTGTTTATTTTGGTTCAAAGATTCACATCAAGAACGAAAGTTCTCAATGCTGGAGAGCTGGATGAACAGCCATACTTCTGATCTAACCTCAGTCAAATCTGATTTTCAGATCACAGGTGAAAACTTCATCAATATCACAGATTCATTTTGGTAATGGATTTTTGATTAATGCTTATATTTTTGGAAGGTGGTGATCTTGAAAAGAAGGTTGCTGAGCTGCAGACCTTAGTGTTCATGTTGAGTTCATATTTGAACACATCTGGAGCAAGTAACCCAAAGACCAGGGGTTAGTGTCTTGTCTTGTTTTATTTTGTGACAGATTACAAGGCCATTTCATTGAATTAAAAAATTATTTGCAAGTAAGTATCATATGATAATTCATTATTTGTTTTTATATATTTTGATCATAAATTCATCATAAAGTAACATAACACTTCAAATGTCCTCCATGAAAATTGTCATATTACAAACGTTTGTTTGCAAATAGTCTAAGATATATGTGTATAAAAAGCATTGATTATTAATTTATTATTTGTCTCTCTGATTTTATATGCATAAGAAATTCAAATAAAGAAGTTGTCTAATATTGAGACCCTGATAACCAGTCTTGGCTCCTCACTGAGTTCACTCGCACCCAAACAAGAAGAAAACCTACAAAAGCTGGGTGAGCACTGGACATATTTTTAAGTTTTGTATCCTCAACTTTAAAACAACATTTCAAGGGTTTGAAGCTGTTTATTAATTGCCTCAAATGATGAAACTTTCTCTCTTTTTTCTCCTACAGAGCGCCAGCAGAATGTGTCACACACTGAAGTGAAGAGTTTGATGGACAGTTTGAGTTCTGCAGTATCGGCTCTTAGGGATAAACTGACAACAGACAGTTTGGTGACATCTATTGTTTCTCTACAGTCTATTCCACGCACACAACGGATCTTGAGTAAGACCTATTATATTAATTAAAATGAACCAAAATATTAATTTAAATCCAAATGTTACTAAACATTTCATTTAAGAAATCTAAATATTCTACAGAATTAAGTTTTTCCTATATTAGAGGTAATCATGCTGAAATATTGTTTTTTTTCCCGTCTTCAACTAAAGTGGACATGTCAAGCTCACTGTCAGACCTGAAGCATTCAGTAGGGGGACTGAGATCATCTATTCAAACTCTTTCTTATAAACTGTCATTTACAAGTGAGTAAATTATAAACCCAAGGTTCAATGTTGTGCTCAAATATAATGCAGCTTCTGATTCAGTGATGTTATGAAGCAGAATAACCACTGTTATTTTACCAAGAAAGTTCATAATGAAGGTACACCAGGCAGTGCAACAAGAAATAAGAATTTACAAAACCACCTCACAGGGAAAAGTAGGGTTTATAGGGGAGGTTCACCAAAATAAAAATTTGATTTGAGTAAATTGTTTGATTATTCATGTCCTCTTTTCATTTTTTTTACTGCAATGTTTTGATTAAATGCAATAAAATGCAATTACATGTATATAATACTGTATGTCTTTCATGCTACACTGTTATGCACTCTTTCTTTCTCTCACTTACATAGACTTAATTACGTCAGGCTGTGCTGAATCTGATTGGATACCATTCAGAAACAGTTGTTACCTGTTCTCGCAGGATACAATGAACTGGACCAAAGCAAAGGATTACTGCGAAGAGAAGGGCGCGTTACTCCTAAAAATTGAAGATGGTTCTGAGAAGGAGTGGGTATGTAACAGACACACAAACAACTTTATTTCTTAATACCTTTCATTCTGTCTTTCAGAGATTCTTATTAACTTTTATCTCCCTTCCTAGCAATTTGTTACCAGTTTCGCCAAACCACATGACTACTGGATTGGTCTTACAGACCAGAACACAGGGCAGTGGAGATGGGTGGATGACACTCCTTACATTATGAATAGAGAGTGAGTTGAATATATAAAGAACTGGATATTTCAGTTCTGGATAATTGATTATTGAGAACTCGCATTCATGACCAAATATAAACAGATCTGACATAATCCATACTAACATATAAGTGTTTACTATTCATTATTTAAACTTTGGTGGCCCGCCATAGTTTAATTTGTTCCACCACAGTTTCATAATGAACCAAAAAATTTGAAAACTTATCCTAACATAAAAGTCTCTAACATTGTGTTTTGTTCCAAAATTAAAGCTCAAGAGTTGTCAGTTGTGGCCAGAAAATGAAAGCAATATTTTTGTCATAGTACCCTTTCAGCCACCTATTGGTGCAACAATGTAACTGCACTGACTAGTGCTGATAGGTACTGCTGAAATATTATCATTATATAGTAATTGGCGTATAACGTTTTTAAAAATGGCAATAATATTGTTTATCACAATTATTTCTGGGGCAATATATCACTCAACAAAAAGCAGTTATCGTGACAGGCCTATTGTAACTTATGAAATACTCTTTTTTTTAATTTTCCTCTTTTTTACATTACATTTGTTTTACAATACATATTACTTGTCTAAGGACACACTTTATCACAACTAAAAAGAGGTTTAAATCCAGGTAAAAGTCAATGCAAAGACTTTTTACTCTGTTCATTTTTCGCACTGAACATTTGTTTGGAGCTCTTTATCACCAGATTGATGCACTTTATTTTAAAATCTGAATTTTCTTGACCCCAGATCCCCTAGAGATCCTTCCACCATAGTCTTGCAGAATCCTATGGGGAACACTGCTAAACAAACTATAAATGA
This sequence comes from Spinibarbus caldwelli, assembly GCA_039654775.1. Classification (NCBI taxonomy): domain Eukaryota; kingdom Metazoa; phylum Chordata; class Actinopteri; order Cypriniformes; family Cyprinidae; genus Spinibarbus; species Spinibarbus caldwelli. The sequence goes on along the minus strand of CM077222.1, from coordinate 3,797,869 downwards.
ATATGTAACAGATTTTATACTTTATTTTTGCAGACACTGGAGACCTGGGCAGCCAGATGACTGGACCAAACACGGAATGGGAGAAGGAGGAGAGGACTGTGGGCAAATTGCATATGATGGGGTGCTTAATGATGCCCACTGCTCTACCAAAATGAAGTATATATGTGAAATGCGAAACTAAATAAATGAAATTCTGAAAGCACAGTGTAAATAGGCTTTGTTTTGACCATATTAAGTTTTTGTGTGTGTGAATTGTGTAAATTACAAACCACATTAATGATGTGTTTATCAGTGTTGTGGTGTAGTTACTAATATGACTAAATTAATATCTCTTTCTACCAAATTAACCTTTCTCGTTTGAATGGAAACAGTGTGCCAACAGTAAACAAATCAACAAGAATCAAACTGATAAACTATTAAAATAATTTGTCTTCCTGTCATGCAGTAAAAAGGGTCTGAATGACATCTTCAATATTGTGATTAAACAAATAATTATTTCAAATTCTTCAAATTGTGTCATAATTTGAAATGATTATTGCATGATTTGTATTGTACGAAAAAGGCAGTGAGATGAGGTATCACTATTCTAAAGGGGCAGTTCAGGCATTTGATGCATTAAAAATTAGTTTTTTTTCATGTACAGTACTTATCAAAATTTTGGAAACATAATTTTTAAAATATTTTTAAGGAAGTCTCTTCTGCTCAGCAAGGCTGCATTTATTTGATCAAAAATACTGTAAAAACAGAAATACTGTGAAATAATTACTTTAATAAACAATTATTTTATTTATATATGCTTTAAAATGTAATTTATTTCTGTGATGCAAAGCTGAATTTTCAGCATCATTACTCCAGTCTTCAGTGTCACATTATCATCCTTCAGAAATCATTCTAATATACTGATGAAAATGTGCATGAAAAACATTTTTGAAACAAATTTAGCTTAGTAACATTTTTGTTGTTTTGCACTTGGCTGACCTTGACACCCGGGTGAAGTCTGCTTCACATATCCCACATCTATGGCTTGTGTTCGGCGATTCATCGTAACTGCAATAGCTGATTTGCAGTTATTGATGATACATTTAGTTGTATTTTTTATTTATTTATTTTTTTTTGTATAAGCATTTTGGCAGAAACTTTTTTCCAATTTGAGTGACTTGCCTTCAGTGCATCAGTTAATAATGCATTGGATCAAATCCATGAAGTCTTTGGGCATAGTTTGATAAAGCTAAGTTTCTCTCCTTCGCCATAGTTAAAGTTTATGGCTCGTTCAACTCGAAAACTCAGGTATCAAAATTATCTCAGTTTCCCAGTTGTAAATAATAATTGTATTGCTGTGTTCCATCATACGAGTTTGAATAAACATTTACAATTTCCTCAGCGTCTGGACTGTCATTGTGATCCATTGTTTTCCTGTTGTTTAAATTGACCGCACTCCTTCCTGTTACGTCACTTCCGGTTTTTGGCATTTTATTGGAAGTATAATTTTCTCACAAAAACAACTCCAGAATCCTCAGTAGTGGCGATGGAGTGTTGCCAGATATTGCTATAAAAACAAATAAAAACCGAAAAATAAATAAAAAATAAACCGAAATTATTTAAAATCTTTTGCAAAAAGAGATCATTTAAAGATATCGCTGACTCTAAACTGAAACCTCCCACTTTATTAACTTTCTAAAGTTTTAAATTAAGTGGAAAATACAAGTCCAAAAAGATTTATAATATCTGCATCTGGCAACAGGAGGCTGCGCCCGCGCCCTCACTCACAGCTCTCTCAAGTCTGGTTCCCTCCGACGCAGCGATCATTTTCATAAAAACAGATGCTAAACATTCTTGCAAACTGTCTAAACTGAATTATCCATGTAGACATTCATATGAGTTTTAAACAGCAAATTAGTCATCCAGAGAACAAATTTTATTTTTGAACATGAAAAATTTTCAGAGGTCTGGACCTCGGTGACTTCATAACTGGCTACTGGCCTGGTTTCACTAACAGTTGCATGAAGTAAAAAAGCATGCTAAACTGATATATGGCGTCACTGAACATTCGGTAACTGTCAAATATGAACTCATACAGCATCTATAGACATTAACCCAGCATTAATAACTATTTGTCTCGGTTACAACATTTACTCATCTAACTTTAATTAAACACTGTAATGTGCGACAAGAAATACAGACCACCATACGGTAATATTTCAGATTGCTGTCACACTTCTAAAAAATTATTAAACAGATGTTACAGATGTTATTGGTCAACTAAAGAGAACCTTATACAAAAAAAATACTGTATTTTTTTTTACATCATTTTTTCTTGCTTGCCTTATATATATATATATATATATATATATATATATATATATATATATATATATATATATATATATATATATATATATATATATATATATATATATATATATATATTTTTTTTTTTTTTTTTTAAATATATATATTTAAAAAAATATATGTTGTCCTCCATATATTTTGTCCAAGAAAAATTCACACAGGCTTTAGGTCATATTTGATTAAAAATGTTATTTGCTGTCTAGCCTATATAACATGTGAAAATATATTTTAATTTAAAAAAAAATCCACAAGAAACATACTTGACAATGTAAAACTAACAAAATAAAATAATAATAATAATATAACATTAAGTCATTATAAAGCGTTGATAGGCTATTCCATCCACATAAAGGCTACTGTAAGATTGGAAATATTTTCTTGCCCCTGAAATATATTTTGAAATATATTTTGGTATGTGAAGGTTGAAACTAAATATATCTTCAACTTCAAAAATACTTTTCATTAAGCTTCATTGCTTACAATATATATTTAAAATATATTTGGCCATAAAAATATTTTTGGGCTGTATGGGAAAACTATGTTAAATGTTAAAAAGGTTAGTTGTGTGTTAGCTATTATGAAGTTGAGTCACTTAACCAAATAAATTAGAACTAAGGTGCTCTAGCAAACTGGTAATTTGCAGGGTGAAGATTCAAACAAGAGGCAAACCAACCAAAGTGCCCTTGGTAAAAATGCAACTGAAAACACAGAGCAAGCAGTTATTTAGCTAATGCGTTTATCCAAAATGACTAGCAGTAAACTTGTTCCAGGTCCCCCCGAGGTGAAGTGCCTTGAATGAGGCTGCTGTACATATTCCTTGTAATGAGGAACTGAAAGTGCTATTACACAAAAATACCCTGTCATATGGTCATTCAAGCGTTGTTTCGAAAGCGACTATTAATAAGGGAGGTGTTTTGGATCCTCACTAGGAGTAAGTAAGCTGCAGTAAGTAACTGGAGGGGTTGTTCTCATGATGCTATATCAGAAATCTGATAGTTCTGAAGAAATCATGAATATGGACATGGAATATGAACAGAGGAAGACATTTCGCAAAGGTTTGCTAGATTTATGATACAAAACTGTATTTGGTACACAAAACATGAAACTATGTTTTCGTGTTATATATGAGAGAAAGAGAGTTTTAGTTGTGCAACTACCTTTACATTACAAAACTTTCTTCTTCAGTATTTTTGTCTTATTTTACAGTACAAATGTCTACAAATTTGTAGATCAAGATATTTACTTAGAAGCATAAGAACATAAGAAAACAAGTCTCTGAAAAGTGCATAAAAATTAAGTGACTTAAAAATTTATCAAATAAACTTGTTTTCCATTTAAATTAAGTGTATTTCTTTTACCACACTGACAGATATTTCTTCTTGTTTTAAGCATAAACTCATGTCATTTTGATTATTTTTTTCCCAGAAAACAAGACATCATACAGAATCTTATGTCATTTTGCTTCATGTTAAGATATTTGTTCTGGAAATCAAGAAAAAAAAAAAAAAATTGAGGAAGGACCTCATTTTTACAGTGTTACAGTGGTCCTTCTTAAGATAGAATCAAACAGGCACATATTTATTTATATTTCATTATGTCAAACATTATATATTTTCAATAATAGTCATGTAAATAAATTGTTATATTATTTAATGTGTTATTTGTTAAGGTAATGACTTGTAGTTAAGGTACTAATTAAATTCTAAGCCTTGTTCATCTTGCAAGAACAGAACAGATGTAGGCATGAAGTGTTTCTTAAAACATCATATTGCATATGAGTATATTACTTTAAAGGATGATGCAAATTTGTCACAAAAATTTGTCACAAATGTCAAATTTTCTAGTGAAAGAATTGTAAATTTCTCATGGTGTGTTGTTTTTTGCAGATCGTTGTAGCAGACAATCTGGTATCCTTGTGATTCTGGGAGTCTGCATGATTGTTTTCATGGCGATGATTTTTGTAATCTGTGAGTGGATTAAACAACATACAATCGTTATGTGTTATGCTATAAAAGCATTTTAGAACGTGAGCTGTAATGCAAAAAAAAAAAAAAGAAAAGAAAAAGAAACTGGATACTGTAATGAGTATGTATACACAATGGCAATGGTATACATACTGCCTAGAAATTATGCTGATTAGAAAAAAACTTTGCTTTCGTCATAGTTTTGCATCAACAAAGAAAGTTCTCGATGCTGGAGAGTTGGATGAACAGTCACAGTTCCAATTTAACTTCAGGCAAACCTGATCTTCAGAATGCAGGTGAGAATTTAAAACAATAGCTCACGCAAAAATAAAAATTAACTGAAAACATACTCATCCTCAGGCCATCCGAGATGTAGATGAGTTTGTTTTTTCATCAAAACAGATTAAGAGAAATGTAGCATCACTTCAGTTGCTCACCAATGGATCCTCTGCAGTGAATGGGTGCCGTCAGAATGAGAGTCCATACAGCTGATAAAAACATCACTATAATCCACAAGTAATCCACACCACTCCAGTCCATCAATAAATGTCTTGAGAAGCCAAAACTGCAAACCGTTGCTTCCAACTAAAATGCAGAGGTGGAAAGTTCAGGTTCAGAAAGTAAAAGTCTTCCTCAGTATTTTGTTCCAATCACCTGGATTTGCTAATTAGCACAGTTTTTCAGCCAGGAGGTAGAACTAATTAGAGAAATCAGCTGGCTGAATTCATGAGTGGAATAAACATATCGCAGGACTTTTACTTTCTGACCCCTGGACTTTCCACCTCTGCTAAAATTCAAGTCTTTTATTCAAAATAATGGATGATAATGTGATATTTTTATCAGCTGTTTGGACTCTCATTCTGACGGCACCCATTCACTGCAGAGGATCCATTAATGAGCAAGTGATGGAATGCTACATTTCTCCAAATCTGTTCTGATGAAGAAACAAACTCATCTACACCTTTCATTTTTGGGTGAAGTATTCCTTAGATCCTTTTTTCCAAGCATTACATACTTACTCATATTTGAACTTGCAAATTTCCAGATCAAGCAGTGTCTAATGATTAGTGTCCTGTCTTTGCCCATTTTTCCACTTTAACTTCAGAAAAAAGAGTGACATTGATTTTTACAGTATGTCTCTATCACTTTATACAACGCAAGAAAAGTCCAAAGTTGAGATGTTGATGACCAATCTTGCCTCTTCACTGAGTTCAATCATGTCCAAACAAGAGGAAAGCCTACAAAAGCTGGGTCAGATTTCACATTTGTGTTATGTACATTTAAATTTTCTGAAACCAACACAAGAATATGAGTTGTCTAAATAAATCAAAACTTTTATCTTAACAGAGCGTCAGGATGCATCACACACTGAAGTGAAGAATTTGATGGTCGGTCTGAGTTCTGCAGTATCAGCACTGACATCCAAACTGAATGAAGCAGGTCTGCAAATCTTTTCATTTAAATCTTTTCATTCTTTGAACATATCATTGTTCAAAGATGTTTATTGTTTAACAATCGAATATAATTTTTTCCCTTCACAGTTGGCAACCAGGACCAGAAACAGACTGAAACAAAAAAATTACTAGACAGTTTGAGCTCATCTGTTACTTCTCTACAGTCTGATCAACAAAACAAGCAACACGACTTTGGTAAGACAGAAACGTGAAGAATGAATGTGTACTTAAATATGTTTTTTGTATTGAATTTGTTTTAAAAATTATTATTTCTGCACCCAGGAAACTCAAGGAAAGTAATAGGTCATAAAAATATCTAGTGAACATATAATTCACCTGGATGCATGTGAGCTCAGAAAGCAAAATCCTAAATTGGGCCGCATTCAAATCTCAGCATTGTTTTCTGTATTATTAGAAACATTTTTGAATATAATTCCAAGGAATTTCACTTGCAAGGAATAAAACAAAAAAAAGTAAAAAATATTAACATTAAAATTCAGTGAAGTCGAAAAAGTAAAAAGGGAATTCTGTAACATTTTACAATAAGACTTAAATTTTTACATTAGCTACCTACGTGAACTAACAATGAACAATACTTCTATGGCATTTATTAATATAAGATAATGTAAATCTCAACATTTACTAATGCATTTTTAAGATCAAAAGTTATATCTGTTAATATTAGTGCATGCACTGTGAACTAACAATAACATGAACAGCTTAATAAATGCTGTAAATATGTATTTACTCATTATTAGTTCATGTTGGTTAATGCAATAACTAATGTGAAAAAAATGAGAGCTCACAGTAAAGTTTAAGGAACACAGTATGCAAAATTTTTGAGGATGTTGATTATATATAATATAACTGATTATATGTTTTAATGTTATATATTTTTTATATTTTCTCATTTATCAAATCTTTATTGCTCTGCACACAGTGATTTTATTAATATTCCGTATTTGTGGCTTTTGTTTCATGTTAAAGAGTCTCTGTCGAGCTCGTTGAGGGACCTGAAGAGTTCAGTTTCAGATCTCACATCTTCTTTCGCATCTTTTTCTTCTCAACTATCAGTCACCAGTGAGTAGACCTTACATTATATGTGAAATACATAACTCGATTCAATAACAGTCCAGTAAACACACACACTTCTTGTTCACAGTGCAAAATGTTTCGCAAACTGACGTGAAGAGTTTAATGAACAGTTTGAGTTCTGCAGTGTCAGCGCTGATGGCACAGCTGAATGATGCAGGTGTGCTAATCTTTTAATAACTTCACATAAATATTATTATTATCTGTGGATTTTTAAACTTTAAACGTTTTCCTCCCAGTTAAAAAGCAGGACCAGAAACAGAGTGAAACAGAAAGATCACTAGACAGTTTGAAGTTGTCTCTACAAACTGATCAACAAAACAAACAACATAACTTCAGTAAAAACATTAAAACAGCTATTGAAATATAGAAGCATGAATAAAGTGTGCACAGAATAACAGAATTTCATATAATTGTATAATGCAAAAAAAAAAAAAAAATCACTGTAACAAATCACTGTAAACTCCTATATGCACAGTAATTTTGCCGATACTTTATTCATGGCTTTTGTTTCATGTTAAAGAGTCTCCGTCAAGCTCACTGAGGGACCTGAAGAGTTCAGTTTCAGATCTAACTTCATCTGTCTCATCTCTTTCTTCTCAACTATCAGTCACCAGTGAGTAGACCTTACATTACATGTGCAATACCGCACTTGGTTCAAAAACACTACAATCAGGGTGTGAATTAAGAGTGAGGTGGTTTGAACCCCTCCATCAAAACAAAAGAACTAAGTCAATATATTTCATAATTTGTGTTTCATTAGTTCTGCTTGAATGAAACAAGCTTTAAAGGAATAGTTCACCTAAAAATGAAACTGAAAATTTACTCACCCTCAGGCCATCCAAGATGTAGATGAGTTTGTTTCTTCATCAGATTTGGAGAAATGTAGCCTTACATCACTTGCTCAGCAATGGATCCTCTGCAGTGAATGGGTGCCGTCAGAATGAGAATCTTATAAAACATCACAATAATCCACAAGTAGACTAATCCACATCAGTACAGTCCATCAATTAACATCGAGAAGCCAAAAGCTGCGTGTTTGTTAGAAACAAATCCATCAAGGCGTTTTTTTTACTTTAAACTGTCGCTTCTATCCAAAATAATCCAATAATAGTCCATAATCCAATTATATTGAATTCTCCAGAGAAAAAAGTCCTCTCCTCTCATCAGGATCAGGAGAGAAATCACAGATCAAGCATGATTTACAAGCATAAACAGTCTAAGGGCCCTATCATACACCCGGCGTAATGCGGCACCAGGCGCGACAGCAAGTGTTTTTTGCTGGTTTCAGCCCGACGCAGTTATCATTTTCACGTCCTGCGGCATGTTGTTTAAATAGCAAATGCATTTGCACCCATTTGTGTGCTCATGGACGTGACGGTCTGAAAATGAGGTGTGTTCAGGTGCATTGTTGGCGCGTTGCTATTTTGAGGCAACTGAAATAGACTACGCCATTGACCAACTAAAACCTGGTCTAAAGACAATGGCACAGTATTTTTTTATTTAAAGAGTGCATTAGTAATGCACCTATAGGCGGGTCCACGACGCATGTACACTCCGCTTATTACACAAACAGGGACACACAGCAGCACACAAACATGCCAAATATTAAGGATTAAAGGATTACAATGTAAAAGATTATGATTGTGTACGCTACATAAATATAAAAATGCCTACATGTCATAATGGATAGTCATTGCTAGCAAATTCTGCCGTGAAAATTGAAAATTGCGAATCCGCCATGGCGCGAGCACAACTGGATCTTAAAGGGAATGGGAGATGAGACTCTGATTGGTTTATTGCAGGTTATGCCCAAAACACACCTATTACTCATTAAGAGAATAGGGACAACCCTTTTAGACCATGCGCCGGGCGCGCCGACAGTTTTTCCTGTCGTTAAACTAGCATGTGTATTCGGATACGCCCTAAGCACCTGCACCATGCGCTTTAGACCATGCACTTAGATCATTAAATAGGGCCCTAAAACTGTTACAAAAATATGTGGGTGGATTTTGATGTGAGAGACAACAGGGAATGGACTTTTTCTCTGGAGGAAGCATTATTAATGGACTCGTATTTCATACAGAAGCAACAGTTTGAAGTTAAAAACATTTTAAAGGTGGATTTGTTTCTTGCAAACATGCAGCTTTTTAATTCACAAGGCATTAATTAATGGACTGGAGTGATGTGGATTACTTGTGGATTATTATGATGTTTTTATCAGCTGTTTGGACTCTCATTCTGACGGCACCCATCCACTGCAGAGGATCCATTGCTGAGCAAGTGATGTAAGGCAAGAAACAAACTCATCTACATTTTAGATGACTTGAGGGTGAGTACATTTTCTGCAAATTTTCATAATTTGGTCAAACTATTCCTATAAAATGGGTCATGGTAATAGCATTAAATGACCTGCTTTATTCAACAACAAAATGCAACATCTGCCGACACACTTCTTTTCCTCAGTGCGACAGCAAGATGTGAAAAGCTTGATGAACAGTTTGAATTTTACAGTATCAGCACTGACATCTACACTAAATGATGCAGGTGTGGAAATCTTTTAATCTTTTCACCTTATTCATATTATCTGTATATTGAAGGATATAATTTGTTCAACTGCATCCTTTTTCTCCCAGTTAAAAAGCAGGACCAGAAACAGACGGAAACAGAAAGATCACTGGACACTTTGAAGTCGTCTGTACAGTCTGATCAACAGAACAAACAACGTGACTTGGGTGAGACACAAACATAAAATCACACAGCAAAAGGTTTACAATAAGGTCCTATTAATGTTAGTTAATGCATTGGTCATTACATTTGTTACAGTGTTTATTAATCTTTGTTATCATTAGTTAATAAAAATATATCTATTTGCTTGTTAGTTCATGTTAGCTCTGGTTCCTTAAATAATATTAAAAGATACAACTTTTGATATTAATAATGCAAGTAAGAGTTGACATTAAGATTAAAATTAACAAATGCTTTAGATGTATTTTAATGGTTAGTAGTATATAATGTAGTTAATTAATATTAACAAATAACACCCTATTGGAAAATGTTACCTATAACTCAAGCCAGTCTCATAAATCATATGGCTTTTGTCTCATGTTAAAGAGTCTCTGAAGAGCTCAATAAGTGACCTGAAGAGTTCAGTGTCAGATCTCACTTCATCTGTCGCATCTCTTTCCTCAAAACAACAAACCTCTGGTGAGTTATACATTCACAATACAGTACAGTGCTCAATACTGCAATTATTGCAATGATATTGCAATGTTGTACTTAATATTACAATATTCCCATAATATATTGCAATTCAATCTATTGAATTTATGTCTTTGAAATTCATTCTTAGTTGAATATAAAGACATGATTTCAGGAATATAATCCTTGTCAGAGTATAGGGATATTAGAGTTAAGGCTGGAATTATTCTGAATTCTGAATATACTGAATTGGCTTGAAATTAAAATCAGTTTAAAAAGGTCTGATGTGTTTCCTTTCTGTGTTCAATCAGAGGAAAGAGTCATGAACGCTCTGAAGGAGCTGATAACTAATATGAGCGCCAAAACAGCAGGTATTTAGCACTAATTTCTTTGATTAAATGTGCTTCCCCTTACTTTACCTTAAAAACTTTTGTGTATTTTAAGTATAATCAAAATAGTTTTTCAGTTTATTTTAATAATATTAAACTGGCTTAAGAAATCAACTTGCATCTCATATAACTTTAAAAAAAATTAAGTTAAAGTTGTTTAACTTATTTTGATGAGTTAAAGTAATGGAAAAGCATATGTTGCCATAACTTATCAATAATTTTTTACAGTGTATATTCTCTCCTCTCTTTCTTACCTCTTATATTTGGCATCTTTTCTCTCTCTCTGACACAGACGTCTCTGTGGCCAACTGTAAATCTGGCTGGATCTTGTACGGAAGCAGCTGTTTCTTGTTCTCTAGTAATAAACTCAACTGGTCTGAGGCACGAGATTACTGCAAAGCGCAGGGTGCATTACTCCTGAAAATACAAGAGGATGACAAGGAGTGGGTGTGTAATATTCATACACATAATATAATATTTCTTTTCCATATTTTTCTTCTTTCTCATTTCCTATTTTTCCCCCAGGCCTTTCTGAACAATCATACCATACCCACATTCTACTGGGTGGGTCTAACGGATCAGACCACTGGCCAGTGGAGATGGGTGGATGATACTCCTTACATCATGAATAAAGAGTGAGCTGATTTATTATTTATTATAACAATCGTACACTTTCTTCCCAAATAAAGCAAGCATGATTCAGAACAACTCACATTTCTGAGCAAACATGCACTATAATAATTTATCTTTGAAAAGTCTTTCATGTTCACCAGGGCTGCATTTATTTAATCAACAACACAGTAAAAACATTAATATTGTGACATATTATTACAATTAAAATGAGATGTTTTCTATTGTAACATATGTTAAAATGTAATTTATTCCTGTGATCAAAGCTGATTTTTCAGCATCATTACTCCAGTCTTCAGTGTCACATGATCCTTCAGAAATCATTCTAATATGCTGATCTGCTGCTCAAGAAACATTTCTAATTATTATCAATGTTGAAAACATTGCACTGCATCATGTTATTATGGAAACCATTACCCCAAAAATTTTGGGGTAGCTTAAAAACGGTTATACTTTGATTCAGCAAGGATGCATTAAATTGATCAAAACTGACAGCAAAGGCATTTATGTTAAAATTCATTTTATATAAATGCTATGTTTTTACCCTTTTATTAATCAAAGAACCCTGAAAAAAGCAGCATATTAGAATGACTATTGAAGGATCATGTGACACTGAAGGCTGGAGTAATGATGCAGAAAATTCAGCTTTGATCACAGGAATAAATTACGCTTTACAAATTATTCGGACAGAAAACAGTTATTTGAAATAATAATATTTCACAATGTTGCTCTTTTTTACTGTATTTTTGATGGTGAGCAGAAGAGACTTTTAGAAACAAAAATCTCAATTCTTGCAAACATTTGACCACCAGTGTATTTATTCCTCCATGAGGTTTTGTACAAATTTTGGCCTTAAGATGGCGCTACATTTACATGTTTATATCCATAAGTTTGCCCTAATATAACGGTCACATAGTTTTCCATTTCACAGGACGTGTTCTTTAATATTTGGCATCTATGGTTGTATTTGTTTTCTTGTTTTTGCATCTTGCATTAAATTTTTCAGGTGTTTAAATATTTGTTGGTGGTGATGCTGTTGGAATTTAATGCATAACATAAAACAAACTTTAGGCCAGAAAGGTACTCTGTATGCACGCAGATGTAACAGTGTAATATTTGCTGGCATTGTTTCAGACGCTGGAATCCTGGTCAGCCGGATGACTGGAGAGCACACGGTCTGGGAGGAGAAGGAGAGGACTGTGCACAGATAGCCTATAGTGGGAAACTGAATGACAACCACTGCTCTGTCAAAATGAAATTTATTTGCAGAGTGCAGTTCTGAAACTCAAAATGCCTGTGATAAAGTGTGACAAGGAAGATTAAATATCTTTTAGTTTAGTACTTTGAAGAGTGGTTAGTTGTATTACACTGTGTAAGACCCTTCAAAACCTTTTTCTTGTGATTATTTGACCTTTTTAATAGAAATAAAAATATTTCACAAGTAGTTGTCTGTTTTTATTTATTAATTTTTTTTATGATTATTTTACTTCCTTTTATGTAAAGTACTTTGAATTACCATTGTGTATGAAATGTGCTATATAAATAAACTTTCCTTGCCTTGCCTTTCTGTCTGTTCCTAGAGGGCCCAATCTCAGGAAACATATTGTCCGTTGGAAAGATACTATGCGTCACGGTACGGTGTGGAATAAGTGCACGAAAAAATGAAAGCAAACAGTGTTTTAATAAATCCACACAGATGGTAAAGCCACAGAAGGCAGGCACACACATAATCCACAATAGGCAAGGCAAGGCAAGTTTATATATATAGCACATTTCATACCACGTTTCATACCATGTTCAATAGATATCTACAATACCAGACAAGGGAACACAGGACAGACTAGAACTTAAATAGGGAGGCAAATGAGGATAATTAGTGAGACACAGTCAAGTCAAGTCACCTTTATTTAAATAGCGTTTTTAACAATACAGATTGTGTCAAAGCAGCTTTACAGTATCAAATAGGAAAATAGTGTGTCAGTAATGCAAAAGGACAATAGTAAACACTCAATTTTCAGTTAAGGCAGTTCATCATTGAATTCAGTGATGTCATCATCCAGCTCAGTTCAGTTCTAGTAGTATTTGTTCAAAGTCGACGATATCGCTGGAAATGAAGTGTCCCCAACCAAGCAAGCCAGAGGCGACAGCGGCAAGGAACCAAAACTCCATCGGTGACAGAATGGAGAAAAAAAACCTTGGGAGAAACCAGGCTCAGACACAGGTGAATCAAATGGGAGACAGAAGCTAGGTTACACTGAACACATGAGGGATGAAAACACGACAAAACAGTCCAAGGGTGTGACACTATACCAGCATTTATATTCGAGGTCAAGAAATCTGGGTTTTTACCACCAAAAACCTAAATATACATTCATGTAGCGGAAACTATTCTTACTAATGTCACCAGTTCCTGATAAATTCCTTGTGGGAAAATAAAAATACAAATATTTTAATATCATTAATATAGTTCAATTCAATTCAATTCAAGTTTATTTGTATAGCGCTTTTCACAATACAAATCGTTGCAAAGCAGCTTTACAGGAAATTAAGTTTCTACAATATATTTATATATTGTAGAAACTTAATATATTTAACTTATGGTGAAATTTGGTAGTTCTGTATGTTGTCTGAGGGTAGGCATCATCTGAGGTCTTCTGAGGGGTTGGCATCATCTCTTCTCAGGTGTTCTGGATCCAGACTGAAGCTTGTGTAAATCCTAGTTACCACGGGCAGTGCGGAAAAGTGAAGAAATTCAAAACTAATATAGTAATATATGTACATTTTAAATATGTTTTAATTTTGGTTGAATTTTTTTGTCAGCTTCATTGTTTTTTTTTAACACACACAATACAAAAAAAAAAAAAAAAAAACAAACAAACAAAAAAAAAAACATCAATTTTATTTTAATTTTATTCCTTTTAGTACTTAAACTTGAATTTGAAATTCTGAGAAATGCTTACAGTTAACATTTATTTTATTTCAGTTAATGTAATAGTTTTAGTTGGGAAAATGCATTATGTAAAACCCCAAAATGCAATAAACAATATCAAGAGAAGCATATAGTAATTTATTCGTTACATTTACATAGCACTTTTCTGGGCACTCAAAGCGCTTTACATGGGGAATCTCCTCATCCATCACCAGTGTGCAGCATTCACCTGGATGATGCGACGGCAGCCATATTGCGCCAGAACACCCACCACACACCAGCTTATTGGTGGAGAGGAGACGTGATGAATTGAAGTGATGAATAAGGGGATAAGGGGATTGTTAGGAGGCCATGATGGTCAGAGGCCAATGGGCGAATTTGGCCAGGACACCGGGGTTACACCCCTACTCTTTTTCGAAGGACATCCTGGGATTTTTAAAGACCACAGAGAGTCTTGCTTATAGTCTGGCTTGTAGTAAGACATTATTTAGTGAATTAGTTTTTATTTTTAAATTTTTCATTATATAGTGAATTTGTTCTTATTTTCAGATTTCCATTTTAGTTTTATTCATTTTGTGTTTTGTTTTTTTAATCATTCATTTATTTATATTGTTTTTTATGTCAATTTAGATTTGTATTATTTTTTTTATTTTCAATTTTATTTATTTTCAGTTTCACCCTAATTCTGCTATTACCCCCAAAAACGCAGTAAACAACATCAACAGAAGCTTGTCTGTTGCGCACATTCCCGTCCCACGCCTCCCAGCTAATCATTACAGCTCCTCAACAATCATTACACCACCAACACCACTTACTCTCGTAATCTCAGATTGCTTTCAGACCACTGAATCTCTCTGAAGAAGCATGGCGGTGGAAGAGGAGGCCGGCAGACCCACATGGAGCAGGCAGATTGAGTTCACTCTGGCTGGGATCGGCTGCGCTGTGGGTCTGGGGAATATCTGGAGGTTCCCGTACCTGTGCTATAGGAGCGGTGGAGGTAAGACACAGACCTTTTATCTATGTTCACTTACAAAAAGTACCATGGTACTACCATGTTTTTTTCCCCCC
Organism: Spinibarbus caldwelli; assembly: GCA_039654775.1. Lineage (NCBI taxonomy): Eukaryota > Metazoa > Chordata > Actinopteri > Cypriniformes > Cyprinidae > Spinibarbus > Spinibarbus caldwelli. The sequence goes on along the minus strand of CM077222.1, from coordinate 3,782,793 downwards.
AAACATCTTAAACTAGTTTGCTGGTTTTGGTTAGTGGCCAGTCAACTAGTGCCCAAAAACCCTCTGAAACCAGCACAACTGACAGTATAACTGGCTTTGAATCTGTTTCGAAGATGTTTTTTCTCCCACAACTCATGTACATGAGTCGAGGTTATGACAACTTTCATTGGACCTTTGGTGAGAAAACTGACATTATGAAGCCATGCATGTGAAAGTCCTAACAATGACAGAGTTTGTTATCTTCTGTTGTTATTTAACAATTTCAGCTTTATCTTTCAGACTGTAAAAGTTAGAAAGATCATTTGTCCACACATGAAAATGGGAGAGTGCCAATAGATGAATGTGTTTATCTGTAACTGTAACGGTGTGTAAGATCAACCACGACTCTGCAATCCATCTTAGATCACATATTGCTATAATGTTTACAAGTAATGTGTTATTCAAATCAAACAAGGGAGAGTAGATCAAGAGATGGTGACTGATTCAGAATTGAAATATATATTTTCACGTTTATATTTTTATATTCACAATAAATATTTATATATTTATAGTTATAATGTAACTATATATTCAGATTTGCATCTATATATTCAAATCACAATTCACATTTATATATTGAGAATTATAATACATTCAGATTTATGTTTATGTTTTTAAGATTTACATTTATATATTCAGACTAGGGCTGTCAGTTTAACGCGTTAACTTAATTAATTAGTTAAAATATCGCGATTAAAATCTTTTAACGCAGTAAACGCATTGGCCCCGCCCCCAGACCTGTACTTCATCTTACATTTCATGCAGTTGACTGTTGGCAAATATAATGCAGGGCAACAACTCCATAAATGCAGTTATGCCCTAAAATTCAAGATATTTGGGGCAAAAATGCCCCTGTATGAGTTTTTGTCTCATATTTATATCATATATCCTTGTCACGAAGAACACGAGTGCAAATCATAGACAAGGTGCAAATGTGATTTTATAGTAAATAAGAAGTTAATATTGTGTTATATTTCAAACACAATATTGTGTGTTTTGTTCAATTTTGCCAACGAAAATATTATCTATAAAGCCACCGCAGATGTGTTTAGTTTCTGAATGAATCCGCGTTTTGAACGAAACGTGTGAACCAATGATTCAAAGACTCATTCATAGAGAGAGCCGTTTCCTGAATTCCTGAATGAATCCGCCGTTTGAACTAATCGACTCATAAAGACATTTACTGCCACCTGCTGGTAGTTTTAGTTTTGTTCTTTAGAGTATCATTTAATTTATAAAAATAATAAATAAATAAAAACATTAAAGTACGGAAGAGGATTATTAAAGGGATAGTTCACCAAAATTAAATAAATTTAAAAAATAATAATAAATTCTGTCATCATTTACTCACCCTCATTTTGTTTCAAATCTGAATGAGTTACTTTCTTTTGCACAACATAAAAGAAGGTATTTTGAAGACTGTTGGTAACTAAGCTGGTTTGGTTACCAGTGACTTTCACTGCATGAACAAAAAATACTGAGATGTTTCTCAAATCATCTTCTTTTATGTTCCATATTTTATGTTAGGCCATTGTAGCTTAAAGATTTAACACAATAATAACTTTAAACTATGTTTTGAGGTTATTTTCACAGCCAAATTTGTTTGCGATTAATTAGATTAATTAATCTATTAATCTACTGCACATATGTGGAATGTGCAGTAAATCATATATCAAGAGAATTAGAATGAACACATTTTATTTTTCAAACTGGATGCCAGGACGATGTGCATCTCTCACTTAACTGTTGACGTGTTTATTGACGCCGTCAGGTGCGTTCCTGGTGCCTTACCTGCTGATGCTGGTGGTGCTGGGGATCCCGCTGCTGCACATGGAGCTGACGCTGGGCCAGTATCTGAGGAGGGGCCCCGTGCTGGCCCTGACCAAAGCCTGTCCCCTGCTGAAAGGTTACAGTGCATAAATACATACATAATCATGGCATGAGATTAATTTCAAGTTTAATGCTTTATACAGACTTTCACATCCATATAGACAAAATACCATTGTAGCTGATAATGATAAGATTATATGAGAATATATTACTGACTGAAGGTCTGGCTAAAGGTCAGTAACCAATAATAAATCTATCCAGGTGTTGGCATGGCAACGGTGGCCATCTCTTTCATCATGTGCACATACTATAATGTCATTATCACATGGGCGCTGTACTACATGTTCAGCTCTTTTCGAAGCGAGCTGCTCTGGGAAAACTGCAACAACACATGGAACACGGTCAACTGCACTGACCATGTGACCAACAGCTCCTCGTCCTCCACCTCCAGCCAGCAGTTCTTCAAGTGTGTTCATACGCTCTTCTTGTTAAAGCTACACTATGCAACTTTTTTTTTTGTTCAAACATGATTAAATGATGAGTGAGTACATCATGCCAGTTAACAAAAGTATGATCCAAGAACGTTTTGTTAATGCTCCCATTAAGTCCCTGAATTCTAGAGTAAGCTTATAATACTAATATTTTAGAGCTGTCAGTATGCATTTCCCGGGAAACTGCATACACACGTCATTCATCGGTGTGTGTTTATGTCATATTCGTAAATAAAGGAAAGAAGGGCAGGCTACCCCTTACTTGCGTCATAGTAGCTTGAAGTTACAACAAATGAATCTCGAACCCAAAAAGTGGAAGTGCAAGTAATAAAACACGAATCAACATAATTAGCATATTGGATGCATGGACTATTTTCACAAAACAATGTTACCAATCTTCAAACCAGTTACTCCTTGGTCTATTTGCCTGTAAACAGCTTTATAATTATAGGCTATCAGTTTTCACCATTTTACCATATCTGACATGGATAGCAATCGTTATCTTTAAGTCAGCATTGCCAAACTTTTCTAACGTTATTTAAAAACAATTGTTTTTAACAAGTCAAAACAACAGCAGCATATAAGCTACGTACCTGGTCATAAAATAAGACATTTTCAGATATTCGTCTTTATTTCGAGTTTTGATGTCGTTCAAGCCATCAGATTCATCCACGCAGAATAGCTAAAAATAGAGCCAAAGCACAACTCAATGACCAAAACAATGTTCCTCCGCAAGTAACTATTATTTTCACTTCAACCACAAGTTACAAAGTGTAGCTTTATGTTATTGATTTGTTAGTAAAGTTTGTGGTATTGACTGCAGTGGATGTGTCGGCTCTTTTAGTTATAAGGTGCTGGAGAGGACCAGTGGTGTGGAGGAGACGGGCACATTGAGGTGGGAGCTCTTCCTTCTGCTGCTGCTGGCCTGGATCCTCGTTTACCTCTGCATCTTTAAAGGAGTCAAATCCACTGGGAAGGTAAGACGAGAACAGTTGGAGAATGCGTTCATCATTATGCTAGACAGAGTCTGATTCCAGTATCATGCCGGTTTCTGCAGATGCATTGATGCAGTTCATGAATCTTTTTTAACTCAAAGTTTTGAGCAGAAATAAATAAATAGCACATAACTACAAACTAGTTGTACATGTGAAATGTGCCTGAATTCCCTATTTGTTTTCTGTTAAAATAATCCTATAATGGCACATATTAGACTGCATTGTGTAATTCTAATAATAATAATAATAATAATAATAATAATAATAATAAAATTTAAAAATAAAATATTTTTCAAAGTTATAAATAACTAAATATTAGAAAAGGTTAGAAGAGTATGTTTTGCAAGAAAATACTATTCCAGTATTTCTACTTCAAAATGTCATGGTTAATTAAGTGTTACTTGTCATTTGTCAAATTTATTAGCAATTACTGAGTGAAAACTGATTGTTTCCAAGAAAATCCTACACCAAATTTATTTTAGTGTGAAAAAAAATTAATGCAAACCAAGTGATAAATACAAAAAACAACAACAAAGCAGTTCATGTATCAGTGTGTAAACATAAATGTTTTATTATTTATGCAAAATAAATACATATATATATATATATATATATATATATATATATATATATATATATATATATATATTTACTTTTTTTTATTATTTATCCATTTATGTATTATTCCAAGGTGCTACCATGGTATCATGTATATATATATATATATATATATATATATATATGTATATTCCATATACATTTGTTGTAAGTTGATGTTTATGTGTCACAGGTGGTTTACTTCACCGCTCTGTTTCCATACGTGATTCTTCTGGCTCTGCTGATCAATAACGTGCAGCTGCCGGGAGCCATAGACGGCATTCGGTTCTTCATCATACCTGAGTGGGACAAGCTGCTCAATGTGGAGGTGGGTACCAGAAGACTGAGACAAATGAGAAACAAGCCTGCTAATATATTCAAATAATTTCTCATTGAAATACTAGGGGTTTTTTGTAGTTAATCTGATTAGTTTGACACTCAAAATTGCAGTGCATTTTATATTATTTTAAGAAAAGAAAAATACCTGCAAAATAATTCATGCTATGACTCCTTCTGTTTAATAAATGTATTGCCATTAACTGTATTTAATTAACACCATAAGTGAACATGTTAAATGTGGTAGCCCTCGTGAAAACTGAAGTGACAGCAGACGGAGAGAGCAAACTGATTTCGGTGTGTAGTTCTTGTGCTGATTGTACAGTACATTGTTTGGCCTGTGTTTTATATTAATGTGTGTGTTTAGGTATGGATTAATGCAGCAGCTCAAATCTTTAACTCCATTGGGATTGGCTTCGGCTCGCTGATGGCGATGTCCAGCTACAACTCATACAACAACAATGTCCTCAAGTGAGAAACTTATACATAGTTTAAAGACTTCTTTAAAAATAAGATTAATCTTGTTGCATACAACATACCATCCCTAATCTACTTTCATGCACAGGAAGTTATATAAAATGTAGCAAATCAAGTTGTAAGCTACATGCATATCTCTGGAGCAAGGATCGCTATGATAATAAATTTATTGCACTAATAAATTTATATTGCCATGCATTTAATGTGAATTAAATGTTATGTCATAAGTGTTTAATAAAAATAAGTTACTAATGAAGTTCACTAACATTGATTTTTTTTTCATATGTTTGTAATTTTTATTTCTTTAGAGACACACTGGCCATTTCCATCACAAATTCTCTGACTAGTATATTCGCAGGATTTGTCATTTTTTCGGCATTCGGCTACATGTCGCACCTTCAGAATGTGCCGGTCAGTGAAATCGCAGTGGATGGTGGGTCATTTTAATGTTTAGTCTTTACTTTATTGTTTGTATCAAAGAACTGAACTTTTATTGTTAAATCTGCTGTGTCTGATAATGATCCTCCATGCAGGTCCGGGTCTAGTGTTTGTGGTTTACCCACAAGCCTTTGTGACGATGCCCGTCGCTCCTCTGTGGGCCTTTCTCTTCTTTTTCATGCTCCTCTGCCTCGGCCTGGACAGTCAGGTATGATGAGAACACTCACTTGTCATTTTAACGAACCCTTACCTGGTTAATGTGGCCAACACAACACTTACTGTATGAGTCGCAGTCTGATCAACCTGTGTTATATTAGGCTGATATGATGTTCAAGTGAGTACCTAAAATGAATTATCACTGTATTCATAAACACTGAAATACATAACAAGAGATAAGTTATATCATATTAATTCTTTTTCTATGATGCTACTTTGCACTGTTAGCAAATAAATAATTAAGCATTACTTATGAAATCAAGCAAAATTATACTTTCCTTAAAGAAAATAATTTATCTTTGGACCTTTTTGTGCTATTTTCATAACAAATGGTAAAAAAAATATAAAATATATTATTTAAGTAAAGTATGCGTATGCCATGACAATGTGTACTGCCTTCATCTAATAAAACCATCATTTAACATAATGGGAATTACAGAAAAACTAAAAGTTATTAAATAATAAAACTTAATGTCCTTATAAGGCTTCATTTTTCAATATGCAAAATGCTTGTTTTCATGATGACTGAGGACAGATTACAGCTAAAACTGTTATATCAGTGATTTATAATTCATGAAATGCGAGCTGTTCATTCACTTTGTTCATCTCACTCTCATGAGAAAACATTAAACTACACATGCATGAATGTTTGCTAGAGTAATGCATTTTGAATCATTTCACAGAAATCACAGCTAACACATTGTTAAAGTTTAGCTTCTGTGGTTGTGTTTGTGTTGTGTAGTTTGCCATGGTCGAGGTGATGGTGACCAGTCTGTTGGACAGCTACAGTAAACCCATACTCAAGTACCTCAAACGCAAGGAGTTTCTTGTGCTCGTGGTCTGCAGTGCGGCGTTCCTCCTGGGCATCCCTAATGTCATGCAGGTTACAGGATCATTTTTATTTTATTTGATTATTTTATTACATTTTTTTTTTATTTTATTTTATATTTATTTTATTTTGATATTATTTAACTGTAATTTTATTCGATTTTATTTTCTTTTTAGCTCACCATTAAAATAGCTTACAACTGAGCAAATATTTAGTATGTGATATTTTTTTGTTTCTTTATTATTATTGCTATTAATTGCTCTCTCTTTTTTCAAATAAATGACATTTGCATTCTTTTTTGCATTCTTTGCATTTAGTCTAATGCAATGATATTAACTTTGACTTCAATGTCTAAATTTCTGCAAATGCATTATATACAAATGCTGCATGTCTGAAAAAAAAGTTAAATAATTAAATGAATAAATAAATAAATAATAGGCAATGGTCACTCAGGCTTTATTTTGTATATGCTAAATATTATTTATAGATTTCTTTCGTTTTAATTTTGGATTTCGATTTAATTACCTGATTAACAATTCATGAAACATTCAAAAAAATATGAATACATGCAAAATATCAATCAAATGCTGCATTTGATCTTTTTTTCCTCACTGAAGTTTTTGTCATCAAGTTTAAAGTCTCACTGTCTTTGGGCTTAATTGCTATATTTCTTTCAAATAGATGACATTTGCATTAATATTGCACATTTAAAAAAAAATATTAATTATGATTCTTTTTCAATTATATTGATTAAAAAAAAATTATGGATGCAATTGTGGATGTAAAGCGAGGATGTATTATGAAAAAGTTCTGATAAAGTTAATGAACCTGATAACATATGTCAACGCTGATCTTTCTACTCAGGTGGGGATCTATGTGTTCCAGCTGATGGATCATTATACGGCTATCGTGTCCATCATGTTCCTGGCATTTTTTGAGGTGGTTGGTGTTTGTTGGCTCTACGGTGAGAGAGATCTGATTGATATGTGTTTGCCTCTACAGACACTGTGCCAATTTTGATCTATTTCAATATCAAGCATGGAAAAAAATTGCTAAATATCTCACTTTAACAGGTGTAAAGCGTCTGTCCAGTAATTTACTGGAGATGACGGGAAAGAGACCCAACATTTTCTTCAGGGTCTGCTGGTGGGTCATTTGTCCTGTCTTGATAACCGTGAGTGCGATCGTCACACCGTTTCTGACACAGTGGTTGGTCTGAAACCCCAGCCTGGATTGGTGTTAGAACTGAAATGTGTTTCTGTGTCTCTCAGGTTATCCTGGTGTTCTCTGTGATTCAGTTTAAGCCAGCGCGTTATGAGGATTACGTTTACCCGCCGTGGGCTCAGGGTGTGGGATGGCTCATTGCTTTGGCCTCCATCATCTGGATTCCTCTAGCAGCTGTGCACACGCTCTGGGTTCTGCCTGGATCCTTCACTGAGGTACTTTATAGCCTCTCCATTTATGCTTTGGGAGGGAAATGTCATGGGTTATTGGCTGAAACCATTGATATAGACATCTGTTCAGAAGTTTGAGGTCTGTAAAATTTTAAAGCTTTTAAATAAATCTCTTATTTTCATCAAAGCTGCATTTATTTTGTTCGAAAATGCAGTAAAAATAGTGAAATATTATTACAATTTAAAAGATATGATTTCTATTGTAATATATTGTAAAATGTAATTTATTTTTGTGATCAAAGCTGAATTTTCAGCATCATTACTCCAGTCTTCAGTGTCACATGATCCTTCAGAAATCATTCTAATATGCTAATATGCTGCTCAAGAAACATTTCCGATTATTATCAGTGTTGAAAACAGTTAATATTTTTATGGAAACGTTAATACATTTTATTTGTCAGGATTCTTTGATGAATGGAAAGTTCAAAAGAACAACATTTATTTGAAATAGAAATCTTTTGTAATGTTATAAATGTTTTTACTGTCACTTTTGATCAATTTAATGTGTCCTTGCTGAATAAAAGTTGGATTTTGGATATTAATTATACCTGTTTAGTCACTGATATGCAGAATATATATTTGCATAAGTATTTCGAAACAAAACTGCCATGTAATTTACTCAGAAATCAAAACTGATTTTAATTTTCCTAAGATAATTGTATAAATATAAAAGAAAAAAAAGAATTGTATAAATTAAAATGAATTTTTATTCAAATTAAATATTAAATATTATTAAATATATATAAGTTAGAATTTATTTATAGATTGAATTTCTTTAAAAAAGAAATATAAAAAAATGATTGGAGTATGTTTTACAAGAAAATACTGTTTCAGTTTTTGCACTTCAAAATTTCATGTGTAACTCAATGTGTTACTTGCCATTTCTTTGTAATTATTTGTGAAAATTACTAAGAATTTCTGAGTGAAAAAAAAAAAAAAATTTTTAAGTTAAACCAGCCAATTAAAAACAGATTTCGGCCTGACATGGTAAAATATTTGAAATGAAATGATAAACATTTCTGTTTCTTATATGCAAGCCCTTCAACACTGGATTGGTGAAGATACTGATTTGTTCTTCTCTCTTTTGTTTCAGAGACTAAAAAAGTCCATCACACCGTTTTCTCTGGACGATGAGTCTGAGAGCCCGTATTACCAGCAGAAAGGAGCCATTATGGAGGTGATTCCCAACATCGCCGTCATCAGCTCCATCATACCTCTATCTGACAAACCACCAATCCAGACTAACTAATGAACTGCCACTGGATCACTGGACTAGAACAGGCCTAAACCAAACTGATCAAAACCAGCAACACCATCTGAGGATTATTTACTGGATCAGTGAAAATATGAAATATTGACCTAAATGTTAACTTTTTTTCAATAGGATTCATCTCATATGTGACAGAAATAACCTATTTAGGGTTTAAGACTTTTACAGTTTACTGCATGATGCATTGCAGAGCAGTGCCATAGGATTTCACGTTGATTTCAATAAAATTAAAGATTGTTGACCTCTTCTGTTTTACAGTCAAAGACACAAAAAAGAACACAAAATAGTTATTTTTTGTGCCCATAATGCTTTTATTCTCATTAGCAGGTGTTTAGTTTAACCTTTATGGGCGTGATGACTGAACAACAGTCCAACATGAGATAAACCCTCGCTCGGGCAGGGTCCATGCAGTGAACTTCACCCTCAATGCACTCAACGACTGGCCCCTTTGTTCTCTTTTACAGCTGGAGCTCCTTATTTTGTACATCTTCAGTTTCTTAAGCGTTAAAATCTGACATTCATGCGAATTCAGAATTAATTCATGCTAAAAATATACAAACCAAATACTGTTAACATTGGTAATAGTTCATGTTGATTTATACATTGTAACAGGTACATTTCAGAATACCTTCAGATTAAGACTTTGTTCTTTGTTCCCAACCTGCTGTAAATTTACGGCTAAGATCCCAATTCAAATGAGCGAATCTCAAGAAAACATGTACATACACATTTCACCCTAAAAACAAAAGAAATAAGAAAATTATGCCTCTTTTAAGGAGCATAATGATTTTTCATTGTTACATTATTTTAATTAGAATTCAGCACATTAAGTAATTGTTTTACTGTATTACATTAAAAAATTACTGTAATAAAAGTATTATTTTAATTTAAATCTGCACAAAGGCAGTGCAACAATATTAAATACTCTACATCTGAAATGTATTACTAATGTAGTAATTTGTTGCCATTTATTAGAAATCAAAGAAAAAAAGACAAAAACAAACAAAATATGCTTAAAAGCAAACTGGTAATATAATAATTTTATAAATACTCTATTTTAAGTCTTTTTGGATTATGGTAATGAATTGGGGGAAAATAATGTCACAAAGCACACGTTTATCATTGTGACATTATTGTAATTACAATTAAACACAATAAGTAATAGTTTTATTGTATTAAATAAACTTAAAATTATTTTTAATTTAAATCTACATAAAGGCAGTGAAACAAATACCAACAAAAATATGTCGTTTGTAATTACTGTTAAAAAAGAAAAAAAAGTTTTTTTTTTTGTTTTGTTTTTTTTAACAAAATATGCAAAAAGGCAAAATGACAAATGCTACCATTTATTTTTAAATACCCAATTTTAATGATTTTTTTAAATTATTACATAAATGAGAATTGTTTTCTAAATTGTCATGAAAATAATGTCACATGATATCTTAATTTTATTGTGAATGTGAACTGGACAAGTTCTAAACAGTTTTCATGATATTCAAGTATTGAATTTGATTTATTTCATATAATTTAATTTGAGCTTCCACTGGTGAAATGAAGGGTAGTTTCCCAAATATTAACAATATGAGAATTTTAATAGAAAAGAAACACAAAGAAATCAAGTTTTGGATTGTTTTGAGATGTAGAGGTGACATACAGTAAAAAGTAAAGGAATTTATTCATAATCAATAATCATAATCACGTTTAATCAGTAAGAATTAATTATATCAACTATTATTTCTTTTCAAGTCCTCACTACAGTGTTTCCATACTAATTTCCCAATGAAAGAAGCCAGTGTCGTACCTTTCATTCAGTGAAAGTTCAATGTAAAAACCAACATTTATCAACCGGTTTCTGATTGAGAGTGTGACTGGAACGGGTTTCTTTCTCATGAAAATCCTGCATTGATTTTGTTTCATCGCTTCAAACGAACAGTAGCTGTTGTAGGTATGTGAACCACATCTACATACAATTCATGTTAGAATGTTCATGAAAAAAATTAATACAGTAATTAACATCACCTCAACCGGCACCGAGCGACTGTTTCTTATCGTCACACTCTTAAAACAGATACGTAAAATGACCTAAAAAAAAAAGACCAAAAATGATGTGCAATTCATGGCGTACTGGTCTCGGTATAATCGGTCTCACATGACCGTATCAGACAGTAACACATTAAATCTTCGTTCTTTTGTTCCAGTTTCTGGAGTTGTGTGTTTTTAGAAAAGCCTGAAAGTTTCCCCTTATATTTGAGATGGCAGCAGACTGTGTACATCTGTGAATTTAAACCGAGGTTATCTCGCTCTCCGGCTCGCTGTCGAGCGTCCGACCATCGCGTCAGATCGAGCCACACAGCGCCGCCTTCTCTGATTTGATCTGATCTGCAAACCCAAACCAATTCCCTTCAATCAGTTCTTTAAAACAAGGTGTTATACATGGTTTTGTCTAGCAGGTGTCGCCCCGTTCACGATCTGTTCCTACGACACTTGCTCTACCGGCCGCATCTGCAAGTCCCCGATCTGCAGCGAGAGAGAGAGAGAGAGAGAGAGAGGGAGAGAGAGAGAGAGAGAGAGAGAGGGAGGGAGAGAGAGAGAGAGAGAGAGAGACAGACAGAGAGCAATGCGTTCAATTCAATTAGACAAATTTAATCCAGATCGATCAGCAGGTGATGAGTGTGATAGTGCTGTGATTTGATTTGTCTGTCTCCCTGCTGTCTGAAGATCAGCACAAGGATCCCAGTCAATGATCGGACAGGATATTAGTCTATTACATCATAACAGATCAGAAGCATAAAGCTGGATCCTTCACTTTTGACTACTTGAAAACTTATTCACCCTCAGGCCATCCAAGATGTAGATGAGTTTGTTTCTTCATCAGATTTGGAGAAATGTAGCATTCCATCAGCAATGGATGCTCTGCAGTGAATGGGTGCCGTCAGAATGAGAGTCCAAACAGATGATAAAAACATCACAATAATCCACAAGTAATCCACACCACTCCAGTCCATCAATTAACATCTTGCGAAGACAAAAGCTGTGTGTTTGTAAAAAACAAATCCATTATTAAGACATTTTTAACTTAAATTTCTGGGTAAAATATGAGTCCTCTATCCATGATAATGCTTCCTCCACTGAAAAAGTAGTTTGGTCTGAATCAGGAGAGAAATCTGCACAGATCAAGCACTAAGCAAGCCAAAACAGTTCAAAACAGCTTTAAACAAATATGTGGGTGGATTCTGATGTGAGAGACAACATGAGAAGGACTTTTTCATTGGAGGAAGTGTTATTATGGATTATGGACTATTATGGACTACTATTATCTAGCCGGAAGCAACGGTCTGAAGTTAAAGCATCTTAATAACGGATTTGTTTCTTACTAAGACACAGCTTTTGTCTTCTCAAGACGTTAACTGATGGACTGGAGTGGTGTGCATTACTTGTGGATTATTGTTATGTTTTTTCTGACGGCACCCATTCACTGCAGAGGATCCATTGGTGAGCAAGTGATGAAATGACACATTTCTCCAAATCTGATGAAGAAACAAACTCATCTACATCTTGGCCTGAGGGTGAGTACATTTTCATTTCAAATTTTAATTTGTGGGTAAACTATTCCTTAAAATCTAAAGCAGTTTTGCTTTTCTGAAAACATTTAGCTCCTGAAATAAAGATCTGGTTTTCAAACTACACATGGTTTTGGTACAAAATTATAGTTATTTGACATGTTTGCTATTTATCAAATGATTGATCCTGACATTTTTTAGGTTTTGAAGAGAAAGTTGACTTTCGACTTTGTAGAATTTGATAATGTTATAAAATAAAAAAGGAATGGACAGTTTCTGTCCCAGACAAATCACTGATTCACAATTTGCAAATGCAATTCAATCAAACATTATTACTATTTAAAATAACTGCTGTATATTTGAATATATAGTAAATTATAATTGATTGCTGTGATCAAAGCTGTATTTTCAGCATCATTACTCCAGTCTTCAGTGTCACATGATCCTTCAGAAATCATTCTAATATGATGATTTACTGCTCAAGAAACATTTCTCACTGGTAGTGTATATGTTTATTGTGGACTCACCTGAACATGAGCAGGTGCGCTCAGGACGTATGTGATGGCACTGGCAATGTCTTCTGCTTTCAAACACTGTAGAAGACAAACAGCTGTGATGCAGTTAAACAGCAGGGCTTGTATGAAGAGACACATCACGCACACAATCTGTTTACCTTTATACTTTCATAAACGGCTGCAGCTCTCTCCGGATCGCTGTTGTGATGCCGGAAGGCAAATTCAGTTTCCACTATTCCAGGTGATATACACTAGGAAAAAATGAAAAATGATAGGTTAATAAATATGACAATGCTGAACACATAGAACAGCCATTAGTCTTTTCAAATCTATTGTTTTTTTGCTCTTTTTGCTGGAACTTTTATTACATGCACTGGCATTAAATTACCATGTTAACTCATCTACAACAGCAATTTAAGCAGTAATTAAACAAATCTTTGACTATTGGTTGAGATGAATTAATAGCAACCAAAAAGAAAAGAAAAAAAAATTATGAAAAAATAATTAAATGAAAGAATATTAGTAAAATGCTACCTATTTAAATTAAAGCACTATTAAATTTAACTCAAATTTAACTCAAAATCCCAAATATTTTTGCAGAGCTTTTCCTCAGCTGATGTGTAATGTTAAAACCATCTGGTGATGGAGTTCACAAACTATTTTGTCGTTCAAACCATTTGACCTAAAATATTTACTTTATTCTTAGGGGTTTACAAACATTTTTTTCTGAAACTACTCATTCATTCATTCATTCATTCATTCATTCATTCAAAGTTATTACTTCAATAATTTAACAACACATTTGCATATTCACAGTTCTCTAATGCTGGTTCCCCTTTCAGTCGGTCACTCCGAGTCACGTCGGATGACCGACGAAATTGGGATCTCGCCAGAGAGACCAATCCACTTTGAGTGTAACTAAACGAGCCAATGGACATTGGCATGCGATTATTGCATCCAGCTGCCGCTGATCACAGCGTGAGCATAAGAGGCAGCTGATGCACCGCATCAATTATCCTTTCGCTTCGGAGCCGAGCGGTAGTGGTTAAAGCTACTGCTCTCCCTTCCAAGAGAGTGTTCTGCGAGCGAGTGCGGGCGTTATGGCGCGGCAGCGGTGGTCACGGTGTCCGGGAGAGAAAGATCGTCTTCCTGCTGACAGCCACACTAGGAGTGTGCGGTGGCCAGCTCCCCTGCGTGGTTCAGCACTAAAAGAGCATTTCTCTGAAAGAGCAATTTCTCTAAAAGAGCAACACGGGTGATCGCGTCTTTTTAAAGATGTCTTTTCACCCGTGCGTTTCTGGGTGTGGTCGTTTCCTGGCGCCTCAGGACGGTCACGATCGCTTCCTCACGTGTCTGGGCATTCAGCACGCTGAGGTGGCTTTCGTGGATGGTTCATGTTCTTCTTGCGGGGACATGACCATCTCGGAGTGCGACTCTGCTATGTCAAACATGGCAGAGTCCCTCTGCCTGCCGTGATCCGGCGTGCACACTGGATCCGGTGGAGTCAGAGGTGATTTGAGGATTACGGTGAGGGCTTCCCCAAGTGGAGTTCCTCACCCCTCAAGCACTCCGCAGCCGGTGGAGCTGCCGAAGGAGCGCGCTGGCCACGCGTTTCCTTCGGTGCCCCCTCTTGACGACCAGATGTCGATCACTGCATCGGAGGGCGGGCCCTCTCTCTCCGGGGATGACGACCCGGCTGCGTTGCCCCCTTCGGGTGTGGTAGCGTTGTCCGTGCCAGACCCAGAGATGACGGCTATGCTTTCCCGGGCCGCCGAGAATGTCGGGCTCGTGTGGAATCCTAAAAAGCCACCGTGTCCCGATCCTTCGAGGCTGGGCGAGTGGTTCCTCGGTGGGGGTGGCGCTGGTTCTCAGCGCCCCCCTCCGGTGCCATTCTTTCCGGAAGTGCATGAGGAGCTGACAAGATCGTGGAGGGCACCTTTCACTGCCCGAAACACATCTTGTAGTTCTTCCGCTCTCACCACCCTCAATGGTGGAGCCGCTTTGGGGTATGCGGGCATCCCCTCGGTGGAACGGTCTGTGGCCATGCAACTGTGTCCAACAGCCGCTTCCACCCTGCGGGGTGATCCGTGTCTCCCCTCACGGGCCTCTAAGTATTCGTCAGGTCTAACTGGCAGTGCTTATAGAGCCTGTGGGGAGGCGGCTTCCGCCCTCCACGCTATGGCGTTGCTGCAGGTCCACCAGGCCAAAGCACTGAAAGACCTGCACGAGGGTGGATACGACCTGGCGGTTCTACATGAGCTGCGTGCTGCGACGGACCTCGCGCTACGAGCGACGAAGGTGACCGCACAGTCTCTGGGTCGTGCGATGTCCAGGAGCGCCATCTCTGGCTGTGTCTCGCTGACATGAAGGAGCAGGAGAAGGTACAGTTCCTGAATGCTCCCGTGTCACAGACCGGCCCTTTCGGCGACGCTGTCGAGAGCTTTGCCCAGCAGTTCTCGGCAGCCCAGAAGCAGACTGAGGCATCACATCATGCGCCGGAGGAAACCTGCTGCTTCCACTCCGGCTGCAGCCACTCAGCCTGCTCGTCGCCGTGGGCGCCCCCCTGCGGCCGCCCCCGCTCCTGCGCAGCCGCAGCAGCCTTTCACCAGGCAGCGTCGTGGAGCCGGTCGCAGGCAGGACGCCCAGCCCGTCCAGGCACCCGCCAAACCTGGCGGCAAGCGCAAGTGCAAGAGGCCCTGGGACGGTCGACCCAGAGATGGAGGAGACTGCTCATCGGGAGATGGTGACTGCACCACTCCCTCCCCCGGAGGAGGGCCGGGTGGAGTATCTTTTGTTCATTTTGTTCCGCCGCTGGCCCAGCAGCCAGCGGTACCCAAAACATCAGTAAAGAGCGGTCTCCTCAATCTCTGGGTCTCAAGAGGAGGAGAGTGGTGATCCGTGCATCACAGGATCGCTTCCCTTTTCCTCTCTCGCCAGCAGGCAGCGGGTGGTTGCCCAAGAGCACCCCTCCTGCCCATTCGTGGAGGCAGGTAAGGGCAGTAGCACTCCATTCCCCGCTTCAAGTCGTCAAACGCCGGGCTGTCACAAGCCTCAAGCCGGGTTCCTGTGTCTCCTCCCACGCGAGGAGAAATCAGGTGAGTGCTACACTACACACCCAGACCCCGCCCCCTGCCGTCACAGGCCAGGCCGTCACAGGCCCTGGGGCCGGTCCCTGTGTTCCACCTCGCTGCCCCACCGCGGGCATGTCGGTGGGCCCGTTGGCCCCGCTGGTGCGGTCTCTCGGAGCCTGGTTAGTGCTCCCCAGTCCGTCCCGGTGGCTCCTGCGGACCATCAGACTCAGCTATGCGATTCAGTTCACCCGGCGTCCCCCCAAGTTCAGGGGCATCCGGTTCACTTCAGTCAAAGCCGTCGATGCCCCTGTCTTGCTCGCGGAGATTGCAGTCCTACTGGCGAAGGATGCAATAGAGCCGGTCCCTCCAGCCGATATGAGGTCGGGGTTTTACAGCCCTTACTTCATTGTGCCTAAGAAAAGCGGTGGGTTACGACCGATCTTGGATCTGCGAGTTTTGAACCGTGCACTTCACAAGATGCCGTTCAAGATGTTGACGCAGAAACGCATTTTTGGATGCGTCCGTCCCCTAAATTGGTTTGCAGCAATCGACCTGAAGGACGCATACTTTCATGTTTCGATTCTCCCGCGACACAGGCCATTCCTGCGATTCGCGTTCGACGGTCGGGCATATCAGTACAAGGTCCTGCCCTTCGTCCTGTCCCTTTTCGCCTCGTGTCTTCACCAAAGTCGCAGAGGCGGCCCCTTGTTCGCCTGAGAGAACGGGCATTCTCAACTACCTCTACGACTGGCTCATACTTGCACAGTCTCGAGAGCTGTTGTGCGCACACAGGGACCTGGTGCTCAGGCACCTCAGCCAGTTGGGCCTTCGGGTCAATTGGGAAAAGAGCAACTCATGCCAGTGCAGAGGATCTCTTTTCTCGGCATGGAGTTGGATTCGGTCAACCAGACAGCACGCCTCACCCAGGAACGTGCTCAGTCGTTGCTGAACTGCCTCAAGACTTTATCAGGCAGGACAGCGGTCCCACTGAAACTCTTTCAGAGGCTCCTGGGGCATATGGCTGCAGCTGCGGCCATAGTTCCGCTCGGTCTGCTCCATATGAGACCGCTTCAGCACTGGCTCCATGGCCGAATCCCGAGGTGGGCGTGGAAACGCGGTACTCACCGGGTTCAGATTACACCGACCTGCCGCAAGACCTTCAGCCCGTGGTCAGATCCTTCGTTCCTTCGGGCAGGAGTGCCCCTGGAGCAGGTATCCAGGCATGCTGTGGTATTCACGGATGCCTCGGCCACCGGCTGGGGTGCCACGTACAACGGGCACGCAGTATCAGGGGTTTGGACGGGCCCCCTTCTGCGTTGGCATATCAATTGCCTCGAGTTGCTGGCAGTACGCCTTGCCCTGTGCCGCCTCAGAGGGCGCCTTCGGTGCAGGGACGTTCTGGTCCGTACGGACAACACTGCGACCGTTGCCTATATCAACCGGCAAGGCGGTTTGCGCTCCCGTCGCATGTCGCAACTCGCCCGCCACCTCCTCCTCTGGAGTCAGAAGCATCTGAGGTCCCTTCGTGCCATCCACATCCCAGGAGTGTTCAATCAGGTGGCCGACGAGCTGTCTCGAGCGGCACTTCCTGGGGAGTGGAGACTCCATCCCCAGGTGTCCAGCTGATTTGGAGTCGGTTCGGAGTTGCTCGGGTAGACCTGTTTGCATCTCCAGAAACCACCCACTGCCAGTGGTTCTACTCCCTGTCCGAGGCAACGCTCGGCACGGATGCACTGGCACACAGCTGGCCCCAGGGCCTGCGCAAGTATGCGTTCCCCCCAGTGAGCCTGCTAGCACAGATACTGTGCAAGATCAGGGAGGACGAGGAGCAGGTCCTGTTAGTGGCTCCATATTGGCCCAACAGGACCTGGTTCCCGGGAACTCATGCTCCTCGCGACAGCCCCTCCCTGGCCGATTCCTCTGAGGAAGGATCTGCTTTCTCAGAGACGGGGCACCCTCTGGCACCTGCGTCCAGACTTGTGGAAACTTCATGTGTGGTCCCTGGACGGGACACGGAGGTTCTAGGTGACCTGCCCCAGGAGGTAGCGCTCACTATCGCTTCAGCACGAGCACCGCCCACAAGACGAGCCTATGCGCTGAAGTGGAACCTGTTTGTCGAATGGTGTTCCTCTTACCAGGAGGACCCCCGGAGATGTTCGATCAGAGCCGTGCTTTCCTTTTTGCAACAAGGGTTGGAGCGTAGGCTGTCCCCCTCCACCCTTAAGGTATATGTTGCTGCTATTTCTGCCCACCACGACCCCATAGAGGGGAGGTCGGTGGGGAAGCACGATCTGGTCGTCAGGTTTCTTAGGGGGGCCAGGAGGTTAAATCCTCCGAGGCCTCCCTCCCTTCCCTCTTGGGATTTGGCTTTGGTGCTAAGAGCCCTACAAACTGCCCCCTTTGAGCCGTTGCAGTCAGTCGAGTTGAAGTTTCTTTCTATGAAAACCCTACTCCTGACTGCATTGGCCTCAATCAAGAGGGTGGGGGACCTGCAGGCATTTTCGGTCGACGAGTCGTGCCTTGAGTTGGGCCGGCTGACTCCAGTGCAACACTGAGGCCCCGGCCCGGCTATGTGCCCAAGGTTCCTACCATGCCCTTCTGGCCAGGTAGTGAGCCTGCAAGCGCTGCCCCTGGAGGAGGCAGACCCAGCCCTAGCTTTGCTCTGTCCTGTACGCGTACTGCGTCAGTACGTGGATAGAACTCAGAGCTTCAGGACCTCAGAACAGCTCTTGTCTGTTACGGAGGACAGCAGAAGGGGAAGGCTGTCTCCAAGCAGAGGATGGCCCACTGGATAGTGGATGCCATCACCTTGGCCTACGAAGCACAAGGTGTGCCCTGCCCACTCAGGTTATGTGCTCACTCCACTAGGGGTGTCTCATCGTCCTGGGTGCTGGCTCGTGGTGCCTCGCTAGCAGACATCTGTAGAGCTGCGGGTTGGGCGACTCCCAACACGTTCGCTAGGTTTTATAGCCTACGCGTCGAACCGGTTTCCTCCTGTGTTCTCACCTCAAACGGGTAGTGGTACTGAAAGGGCCGGCTCAGAGTCGGCTTGCGGCGTCCTTACGCCTAATTCTCCAGAGAGTTCCTTAACCAGGCAAACCCTGTTGAGTCCTCCAGCACTCCGGCGTCCGGACGCGGCGGGGCGTCCGGCGCCAGGCCTTCAGCCAATGAATTCTTGAAATCTGGTGCGAGGCTAGTGCCCATATGAGAGACCCTGTCGGGATCCCATATGTGTATTCCACGGTATTCTTATTAGAGCCGTGTTTCCCCTGGCGGACCACGTTCTGCCATCTCTAAAGATGCAGCCTGAGGCATCTCAGAGACTTCCATGTGCAATAGGGCCCTTCGGGGTTACTTCACATGTTTGAATGTCACTTAACCCCCTCTGGGAGGAGGTGACTCCGCAGTGTGCCTCTTCCAAGTGGAAGGGCACGCTTCCCAGTGTTATCCTAGTCCTACTGTTTGGGTTGCTCAAGGAACACCAGTAGTTGACCTTCTCTGTGTAGAGCCCGGTCCTATTGTCTGCCTTATAGGAAGGGTCAGGAGCCCTACACAGGGCACTGGAAGGGGCAGCTCCTGTGGCGCTTTGGTAGGGATCCCAATTTCGTCGGTCATCCGACGTGACTCGGAGTGACCGACTGAAAGGGGAACGTCTCGGTTACGTATGTAACCCTCGTTCCCTGAAGGAGGGAACGGAGACGTCACGTCCCGTCGCCACAGTCGCTGTACCACCGCTGAGCTGCCGGGTCGCCGGCTCGGCTCCTCAGCGAAAACATAATTGATGCGGTGCATCAGCTGCCTCTTATGCTCACGCTGTGATCAGCGGCAGCTGGATGCAATAATCGCATGCCAATGTCCATTGGCTCGTTTAGTTACACTCGAAGTGGATTGGTCTCTCTGGCGAGATCCCAATTTCGTCGGTCATCCGACGTGACGTCTCCGTTCCCTCCTTCAGGGAACGAGGGTTACATACGTAACCGAGACGTTAATGGTAACATGACATGCTCGTAAACAACTTTTTTTAAATAAGTGTTTTATTTTAAAATTGTTAATTGTTTTGTAGTTTTTCTTTTTTATGTTTCAGTTAATTTACTAGCTTTTCAGCAACTCTCTGCCTTTATTTTAATTTTTAGTTAAAGCTTTAGTCATTTTGTCTTTGTAATTTTATTAGTTTTTCAATATTTCTACATAATTTTCTTTAATTTTATTTCAGTTTTAATTAAGTACATCAAGTTAAACCAAATTAAAATGAGTAATGTTACCTTGGCAACTAGCTGAAATAAAATAATTTTTTTAATATTTTATTTCAAGTAACAACATGTGTTTTTATGGTTTTAATTAACTATAATAAGCGTGCATGTGTGCGTGTGTGTATACAGACTCACAGTGGCTCGGATGTGTGTTTTGGCCTCCCGTAGCTCTTGTCTCAGTCCCTCTGTCATAGCGGTCACAGCATATTTAGTGGCGCAGTAGAAGTGTTCGTCAGCGCTGGGCACCATCCTGTGACCCCCCATACTGCCGAGAGATAATCAACAACAGCCTCGGATGAGTGTGTACAGCAGCACGTTTCTGCTGTTAAACAACTCAAACAGACAGTAAAGCGCAGTACCTGTTGATGTTGATGATGTGTCCGTCATCCACGTGTCTCTCCTTCATGGACTGGTAGGCCTCACGCGTGCAGATGGCCAGAGCGAGTATGTTGACCTGCACAGGAAGACAGATGGTGTATGAATGGATGATAAAGATCCAGATCATGTCTAGATCATATTTTATCACCAAATCTTTCCTGAAGCTGAAGCAGTGATACATGGCGCTAGCAACGCCAAGGTCATGGGTTCAATTCCCAAGGAAAGCATGAACTGATGAAATGTATGCCTTGAATCCAAGGCAAGTAAAAGCAATGCAGAGCAAAAACACTTTAAAATAAAAAGAATTTATATTTTGCATAAAGAAAATGAAGCCTATTTTGACCAGTGTTGTTAACGTTTACTAAAATTAAAAATTAAAATAAGATAAAATTCAACTTTTTTCTCACAATTATGAGATTAAAGTTTTTTGCTGTGGCAGAAACAAAACAACAACAACAACAACCAAACATACTTGTGAGATGTAAACTCGGTATTACAAGAAAATTGTGAGATATAAAGTCAGAAATGTGAGATTAAAAAGTCACAATTTAATTTAGATTTTTTTTATTATGAGGCAGAAAATAATAAAAATAAAAAAATAAAATTTTTAGTTTTAGTCATTTTAGTGATTTAACTTATACTACATGAAAATATTGAAATATCGCCTCTGCATCTAACTGAAATATGTTTAAGTTGAAGTACTAAAAACTGAATTGAAACAAAACAAAAATAAAATTACACTAAATTAAAAATACTTTGGAAAATTCTAAATAAAGTATCTAAATAAATAAAAATATTATTATAAATAATAATAAAAAACAAAAGCACATAACTGTAACGTGGGGTTTTGGGTTTTGTTTGATGTTCATGTTTTCATGTCTTTTATTTTGGAGTTTAGTCATGGTCCCTGTTTGTGTCATGCTTCCCTTGCCCTCATGTATTCATGCTATATAGTGGCGGAACTATGATGTCACTTTGTAGGCAAAAACCCGGAAGCGAGTTAGCATTTTAGCACTTCCGGTTCCATCGTCCCAGAGTCAATGGGTTTTTTGAATGGGATTTTGGTTAAATCCCTTAAATAAGGTCCATGGTTCACACAGGCTCAAGATACTTTCACGTTTTATTCTACGACATAAAACACACCAGTTACACCCCACCCGTGATTTTTTTAAACTGTTACGTTTCTTAAAGACGGTTGCTAACAAGTTGCTAAATGGGACTACAGGCGCTGTCTGAGACATTAAACGTCATCACGCCGAACAGTTTACAGTATTTTCCAATTGTAGTATAATTTGTAATACAATTAATTGTAGAAGAACCAATGAATAGTTTCCCGCATTTTATATTGTTGTTCGACAATGTTTTTTGCTTTGCCCTGAAATGCAACACAAGTCTTCGGAGGGAAGATGCTCGTTTTATCGCTTACTGATACGGAGACTCTAGGTTCGGACCATAAGGTAAACTCATATTACGATTAATCCATGTAAACACCCCATTTGCCGGATTTACGTGGTTCAAGTGAAACTTTAATGATGCATAGTGCTTAAAGCCACATTAAAATTAAATGTTTACGGCCACATGAAGCTGTTAGAAAGCATATAAATTGAGGATTTTCTAGAAGCAAGGATAAAATAACATTTTGTGTAACCATCCTAACAAAATTATATCTGAAATGTGGTACTTTGTTCACTAAAATAAGTTTAATCTTACCATATCCAAAAACTCACTCACTCTGCTGTTATTTAATAGATTAAATGCACTAGAATTTTATTGAATAGTACGCGGGGATACGTTTTTAATTAAAATATTCATATTAATCAAGGATTTATTGAGTTTTAATGCACCTTATTTCGAAATGTACAGAAATACGTGCTTTCAAATGTTCTTTAGTTAAGATTATTTCATTTATTCACTATATTGTTTATTACTAATGTCTCATTTCAGTTTTAGTTTGGCTCTAGTTTTATATTTATTCCAGTTTGTGTGAAAAGGGTCATGTAGCGTGGATTAATATTCATAGACAGAGTAAATCCTTTTAACTGAACACGTTAAAAATAAGTTTGAGAAGTTGTCGGGAGCATGGTGGTGGTGACGCTGAAGGCGAGCGACCGTGGTGCTGTAGTTCGCTTATAGCCTAAGTTTAGCTTTTAAATTCTGGCGCTTTTATTTAGGCTTCAAAATTCATCAAAGTTATATTATTTTGTGAAGATTATCTTGATGGACAAAACGTGTAAGTTTCATGAACTATGATTGAACACAGAGCTTATTTTTTGCGATAATCCAAAAGCCTATGGAAAAATCCTATTGGTTTTTTGTCGAGAGAATCGGTTTCATTCTAACAGCTGATCTGCCTATAAAGTGGCGTCATAGTTCCCCCACTCTATTGGTTCTCTTGTTCATTGTGCCATATTCTGATTGGTAGTCTTAGTCACGTGTCCTGTCTCTCATTGGTTGGTTCTTGTCATGTGACCGGTATTGTTTGCTATAAGTAGCCATCATGTTGTCACTGTCTCTCGTCAAGATAGAATTATGGAGGTACCTTATAGTAAAGCATAAATTAAAACAATAATACGTATTAATATAATAAAGTCATGGCAGAAACAATGGGATGAAGAAAGTAAAGGACGTCATTTATATAAGATTAGATAAGCAGTAGGAAAAATGGAATCAATAGGAAGAACTCCCAGAGAGCAAACTATAATATCTAGAATGAGGTTAGGTCACACTGGGTTAAATAAAACAATGTTTTTATTGAAAAAGCATCCTTCAGGTTTGTGTGATTGTGGAACGGAAGATGAGTCAGTGGAGCATGTTATTTGTCACTGCATTAAATATAAGATGCAAAGAATAAGATTAAAAGATGAGTTAAAGAAATATGGGGTGAATGTATTAAGTCTTAAGGATATATTAAAGGATGGGCAGACATATAAAGCTGTACTTATATTTCTGAAAGAGTCTGGATTAATGAATAGATTGTAAGTTTTATTTTATTTTTTTATTTAAATTTTTTTTTTTTTTTTTATTAAGAAAATACAAATCGCTGGTCCACACTCCAGTACAGCAGGTGGCGGTTATGCACCTTAAAAAGTAGTTGCCTCCCGCCAATTAAAAAGAAGAAGAAGAAGAAGAAGAAGTCTGGTCTTGTATTGATGTTGTAACCTGCTGTCAGTGAGTCTAGTCTGTTTCAAGTCAATTACACTCTATTTAATAAAACTGCACTTGGGTTCTTAAACTCGCCTCCAGTGGACTCCTGTTATAATAACAAAATAACTAAAAATGTAACTAAAATGTAAAAATAAATTCTAATTAAAAATATTAGTAAAAAACATAAAGTAAATAAATAGTACTGAAACGTATATGATTGGACAGTTTTCTGTTGAAGCCGTCCCTATCCTGCAAAGATTAAAAGCCTTGTTTTGGTGCTGTGATCGTGTGTTATATAAGTCCATCAGTATCGTCCACCTACAAACATCAAGCTCACACAAATATTACAAGAGATCAGAAATGCTGAGAAAGTGAAAATCCCAGAAGGGCCTGTACAAAGCACTTTCCCTTAAATAAACCAATACTCTTTTAGTATTAATATGAAAATATTAAAATGAATAAAAAATACAGTGCATGGTATAGGAAAAAAGACAAATGGTAATGTGGCAATTAAGGGAAAAAATGGGTTAATGAGAAAGGAAAGGAAAATTAAGGTTCCAGATGTCAATACATGAATCAAACTCACTCAGAATGCAATGCAATGAAACTGTTAGTTGTTGCGTCTACATTTACATTCATGCATTTGGCAGACAAAGCGACTTACATTGCATTTTATCAGTTCATGCATTCCCAAGGAATCGAACCCATGACCTTGGCATTGCAGATGCACATTGCACGGGCAACAGCTGCTGTCACTCAAACCAGTGCTCAGTTAGGGAAAGTGGTTTTGAGTGAGAGCAGAACTGCAGTAAACAAATAAATGAAGTGCTGTTTGAGTGCCTACAGCAGTTCATTTAACCACACTTGATGAAGCGCTTAAAAAAGAGAGTTGAAGAGGTGAGCGCAAATTCAAAATGCAAAACGATGGATAAAAGTGTGACCTTTCCATGTTTTAAAACATAGGCAGCATTTTAAGACACAACAACTGCTTGGAAAAGTAGGCAGCAACACTGCAAGTCTCCTCAAGTCACACAAATCAGTCAGTCGGGATGCTGTCTATATAGACAGCAAGAGTAATGATGTGTGTGCTTCTAACTCACATCGATCATATTCCTCCAGCTGTCTGTCCTTCCGCTGAGCAGCGGTTCGTTGTGAGCCAGACCGGCGTTGTTGATGCACACGTCCACTCCCTGATGCAGTGTCTTGATGGCCGAGAACATGGACAGAATCTCTTCCTCGTTGCACAGATCACACTTATAAGGGATCAGAGTGCCACTGTATCCCGCGCTCTGACACTCGGCTGCCAACTTCTGCAAGGACAAGAACAGAAACCGTTTGAACAGTGGCCTTTCAGTGTCTTCTTGAAGGATGACGAGACTGACAGCTGTCTGAGATCATAAGGAGAAAGCTGTTTGATGCATTACTGTAAAGTACTGCTAATAGATTTGAGGTCAAAAGTGACACTAAGGCTTTTTCACTCAACAAAGCTGCATTTTTTGATTAAAAAATTCAGTAAAACAGTAATATTGGGAAATATTATTAGAATTTAAAATAACCGTTTTCTATTTGAATTGCTGTGATCAAAGCTGAATTCTCAGCATCATTACTCCAGTCTTTCTTCAGTGTCACATGATCCTTCAGAAATCATTTTCATATGCTGATTTAATGAATAAAAAGTTAAAAAGAACAGCATTTATTTGAACCAGAAATCTTTTGTAACCTCATAAATGTCTTTATTGTCACTTTTGATTGATTTAATTAATACTTGCTGAATTGAAGTACACATTTTTTTAAATAAAAGTTAACATAATTAAATATTAGATTAAATATTAATAAATATATTTATTCAATCTTAGTATTAAATCTTAGTAGATATTTATAATTTATTTTATTAATATTTATATTAAATATACATATTTATAAATTATTATAAATATTAATTAAATAGTAAAATAATAAAATTGTATTTATTTAAGAAATAAACATATATGTGACTCTTGCTTTAGTTTTAGGGACTAATTAAATAAATGTCCCTAAAACTAATGACTTGGATCTTCTCTCCACTATAATTACAAGAATAATAATGTTGCTAAACTAGTAATTTGTGAGAAAACAACTAATTATTATTATTATTATTATTATTATAAGTATTCCATTCCCGTACGGTGGATTGCAATTACAACAACCATTATCATGATTGCAGCATTTCCCTCATTTAACACAACCGTCCTCACCGAGTCACCATGGCAACAGGAAAGCACGGCTAAAGGTGAAATGAATTCACCCGACATCACAACTGCATATGCATAATCAAAAATAATTAACAGTACTTTCTGATGGGCCGAAATTCTGAATCACAAAATCGAGACACATTGTCAACTAATTTCTTTATGAAAAGAATGACTTTATTGCACGTAAAAATTCAAGATGTGTGGGAGTTACACACACACACACACACACACACACTTAAGAAAGCTCTTAATAATAACAAAATAAACTTCTCTCTTAATAATAAGAAAAGGCTTTCTCTCTTCTGCTCAAAGCAGTTTTCTCCATTTACTGGCTCTTGATTCCTACTTTTATCCATTTTCTATTTTTAAACTCATTCGATCCATACTCTTTGCGTCTGAAATCACTAAGTGGGTAAAATACAGACAGTGATGGATGACGGGACGTCTCCAGTCTCTCTCTCACACACACGGGTCTATAAACAGGTAAAGCACTGAAATGCTTTTACTCACTTTTCATCAATAGCGCTGACAAACAGTGAGTCCATTCATTAACACTCACACACACACACAACACATGAGCTGCCTTACTAGTGCACTTAAAACTCTGCTTATAGAGGTTGTTCACTAGGTTTTGGAAGAGACTGACAGTCCTGTACGCACTCTTCAGGTCTCTGGTTTAATGTACTCCACGCTCCGACAGTGACTTGAAATATCATTACTTGACTTCACACTTCATCCCAGTTTAATAATGGAAAGAAAATTCATTTTAAAGAAATGACAAAAATGAGCTTTTAGCAAAGCATCAGGATTCTCAGACTAATGTTTTGGCACTGCTAAACCAATGAGAAAAATCAAAATCAATGTCATGATCAAAATCACATTATTTACATGTAGCATCATTTACAAAAAAATAACATAAGAGCAAAAGCAATAATCATGTCTCCTTTGTGTCATTTCCAAAATGTACTGACGCCCGTCAATGGATAATGCCCAGATTTCATTTATTGTGAATATACATACATATATATATAGCCAACACACACACACACACATACATTTCAATCTATGTTAAATATACTTGCTACTATTAAATTGCGTGCCCACCCACACCCACACCCACAATATGTATGTGTTTTGTGTATATTTATATATATTTATATAATGTTATGCAGTTTAAATGTTATAGTTTTAAAATGTTTAAAGGTTTAAAGGTTTAAATGTTTATATATATATATATATATATATATATATATATATATATATATATATATATATATATATATATACACATATATATATTCATTCTAAAATGGAAAATCAGAAAAATATTTTTTTAATGTTGAAATTAAATGAAATATCTGTATTTATTCCAATTCACAAAAAAAGAAATGAGTGCATTATTTTATATTTTTATAATTATATTTTCAAATTTTTTTTTTATCTATTTTATATATCTATTTAAATATATACACACATACCCCCCTATACATACACACAATTACAGCATTACTGCTAGTCTGCCAAAGTATTTTGTCATTTGTCTGGAGTCATTCTTTCTCACCAGTGAGTCAACTGAGCTTGCGGCTGATTGGTTCTTTTTCGGGGAGACTTACTTAGCTTGTGATTGGCTCACGTCCATCCCCGAGGGGCAGATGGGACATAAGAGAGAGACGGGGGCCTGGGACAGGGGCCAGGTTTGGCTCTCAGTGAATGTGTCTGTACTGGATGAACCCTTGATGCCAAATCAGAGCAATGAAGCGTCGCTGGTGCTACAGCCAAAAAATATCCTGACCCATCTGAACATCAACTTTAAGAGGCTACAACACCAAAGGACAACATTTTTATGCCAACACCCTTAACATTAATGAGAATCTGCACATTAATGACTGAATTAACTTATGTAATCGTAATTGTAACAGATACTAGTAAATACATGTGCAGATAAAATATTTTTCTTCATAATATTAAAAAAGGTAAAATAAATGAATAAATAAATGAAAATAAAAAATAGATTCAATTAAATTAAAATTAACCACCTTTCATTTAATATTAAAATAAATAAATAAATATCTGTTAACAATGTGACAAATAATGTGTTAGTATTTTAAGAATTTTTTTAATTAAAATGAACTACTTCTAAATATGTATTTAAAAATATATGTATTTAAATATATTAACAATAAATATCTATTTAAAATATAGATAGATATTTACTGTTTGCTATGAAGTACAACATGTACATATCTGAAAACATATAATTTTTTTTTTTTTAATTTAAAAAAATAAATGTTATTAAACAACAAACATAGATCTGCAGGTCTAAAAAGTATATTATAATTTACCAATATTATTTAAGAATTTTAATTAAGATAGTAATAACTCTGTTCCAATGAACAGAAAGCAATATATATATTATTAACACTCAAAATATCCACATTTAGCCTCTCAGCACTAGCTACAGGACACACAAGTGAAATCAATGCCACACTCTCTGCATTACAGAGAAAAAGCACTGAGATTTCATTTAGACACTGAGAGAGAATATAACAGGATGAGCTGCTCTCAAATTCACTTACTGTTCTTTTCTTATGACCGTATGGAAATAGGTACAAGAGCAGGAAAAACCTGGTGTGAAGGAGAGACGTTTGGGGAATTCTGAGCCATAAACACACAGACACACGCACACACGCACACACAGACACACACACACACACACACACACACACACACACACACACACACACGCCTTTCCTTCCTGATCCGTGTCTCCTTTCACCTGCAGCGAAGAGCAATTTGGCCTGTCATTGTATATTCACATCTTCATTAGTAAAGCTGCAGATCTGAACCGCCCAATGAAACAGGAAGTGAACAAAAGAGCCAGAAACAGCTCAGACTTACAATAGGCACAACTAATTCAATCAGACACTCCTAACGAGGGCTGTCAGACACACCAGCACTGATGCGTCAAAACTCAATAAGTCCATACTGAAGTATACGTCTAACAGCTATTTTACATTGTAATATTTCACAATATTACAGTAATTCTGATTAAATAAATGCAGCCTTGGTGAGTATAAGTACAGAAGCTTGATTCCTTGGGATAAAAATAAATTAAAAAGTTTTAAAAAAACAAAACAAACAAATCTCAGAATTATGAAGAAAATTTCAGAATTGTGAGACAATTTTTCTTTTAAATTTCATTTTAACAAGAAAAAAACAAAAACAAATTGTGAGCTGTAAAGTCTGAAATGTGAGATCTTTTAATTTTAATTTGGTGGCAGACACAATAAAACATAATAGAACACAATAAAATAAAACATAAAGTAATAAAAGAAAATAAAAGAAAAATTCAACTTTGTGAGAAAAAAGTCAGAATTGTGAGAAAAAAGCCTGAATTGTGAGATAAAAAGTTGCAATTACCCTTTTTATTTGTATTATTTGTCTATGGCAGAAATGGGCTTTAATACATAAGGGACATCTTATTGATCTTTACATATATCTTATTGATCTTTATATATATGTGTGTATATACTGTATATATACAACTCGAATTCCAGAAATGTTGGGACATTTTATTTTATTCACAATAGAACATAGATAACATAACAAATGTTTAAACTGAGAAATTTTACAATTTTATGCACAAAATGAGCTCATTTTAAATTTGATGCCTGCTACAGGTCTCAAAATAGTTGGGACGGGGGCATGTTTACTATGGTGTAGTATCTCCTCTTCTTTTCAAAACAGTTTGAAGACGTCTGGGCATTGAGGTTATGAGTTTCTGGAGTTGGAATTTGGTCCCATTCTTGCCTGATATAGGTTTCCAGCTGCTGAAGAGTTCGTGGTCATCTTTGATGTATTTTTCGTTTAATGATGCGCCAAATGTTCTCTGTAGGTGAAAGATCTGGACTGCAGGCAGGCCAATTCAGTACCCGGACTCTTCCACTATGAAGCCATGCTGTTGTAATAGCTGCAGTATGTGGTTTTGCATTGTTCAGCTGAAACAGACGTCGTCTGGAGGAGAGCATATGTTGCTCTAAAACCTTTATATACCTTTCAGCATTCATAGTGCCTTCCAAAACATACAAGCTGCCCATACCGTATGCACTTATGCACCCCCATACCATCAGAGATGCTGGCTTTTGAACTGAACGCTGATGACACGCTGGAAGGTCTCCCTTCTCTTTGGCCCGGAGGACACGGTGTCCCTGATTTCCAACAAGAATGTCAAATTTGGACTCGTCTGACCATAGAACACTTTTCCACTTTGAAACAGTCCATTTTAAATGAGCCACAGGACACGACGGCGCTTCTGGACCATGTTCACATATGGCTTCCTTTTTCCATGACATAGCTTTAGTTGGGATCTGCAGATGGCACGGCGGATTGTGTTTACCGACAGTGGTTTCTGGAATTATTCCTGGGCTCATTTAGTAATGTCAATGACAGAATCATGCTGATGAGTGATGCAGTGTCGTCTGAGGGCCCGAAGACCACGGGCATCCAACAAAGGTCTTCGGCCTTGTCCCTTATGCACAGAGATTTCTCCAGTTTCTCTGAATCTTTTGGCGACGTTATGCACTGTAGATGAGGAGATTTGCAAAGCCTTTGCAATTTGACATTGAGGAACGTTGTTTTTAAAGTATTCCACAATCTTTTTACGCACTCTTTCACAGATTGGAGAGCCTTTGCCCATCTTTACTTCTGAGAGACTCTCCCTCTCTAAGACATCCCTTTTATAGTTAATCATGTTACAGACCTGATGTCAATTAACTGAATTAGTTGCTAGATGTTCTCCCAGCTGAATCTTTTGAAAATTTCTTGCTTTTTCAGCCCTTTGTTGCCCCCGTGCCAACTATTTTGAGACTTGTAGTAGGCATCAAATTTGAAATGAGCTCATTTAGTGGATAAAAGTGTAAAATTTCTCAGTTTAAACATTATGTTCTCTATGTTCTACTGTGAATAAAATATTGGCTCATGTGATTTGAAAGTCTTTTAGTTTTCATTTTATTAAAATTAAAAAATAAAAAACGTCCCAACATTTCCGGAATTCGGGTTGTATATGTGTGTGTATGTGTGTGTGTGTGTTTGTTTGTGTTTTCCTTTTACATTGCTTACTGATACTGTTGTTACTGTAAAACACTTCAAGTACAGTTGACTTTAATTGCATCCTTGTTCTATGGTTTATTTAATTAGTTCTGTTGCTTGCAATTTATTTATTATAACTTTTGTTTAATATAATGAATATTAACTTGTAGAATTACTTGGAAAAATTGTCTTAAATTAAATTTTACAGTAATAGCTGACTATTATTAAATTATTAATGTCAACTATACATTTTTTAATTAATAGTTTCTTAAATAATGTTTTTATATTTCTTATGCACACATACAGAGGAGGTGTGTTTGATGAGTCGGTGACAGAGCTCACACTGTAAACGGATCACTAAAGGTCACACGGAGGCGCTGCTGATTAGTCACACACACACACACACACACACACACACACACACACTTCCAACTGTGATAGATTACAGCTGTCCAAAGGTTGGGCTGAATCGTTAATCAAAGTCATTAAAATCGGACTTGTGAAAATGATTCAAACCCCGCAGACGCCGGCCGAGTCATTATGATGGATCATTAGCGCTGATGACCGCCGCCGCTGACCGGAGAGCTGTCGATTTAGTTCTTCTGCACAGAGATCAGAGATCAGAGATCAGAGGACAGAGGACAGAGGACAGAGGACAGGAAGGGTGCGGCCTCAGGATCAGTGTTATGTAACACCTGAACCAACCTCTGAGGCCAGATTTCATCAACTGGCTCTGACTGACACACAGCTGCACAACACAGTCTACTATAAATACACACACACACACACACACACTACAGAGAACGGTAAAAAACTGCATCAGCTGCAACCACTGGACCCACTGATATCCCATAATGCCACAGGAGAACTGAACGCTGATAGAAGTTAAATGAAAAAAAAAAATGCTTAAATTGTACTTGGGTAACACCTGAGATTTATCAAATAGTTAAAAAGTGCTCAATTTACATCTAAATATATGCAATATTTCACACACACACACACGCAATATTTCATATATTTTATATGAATATATGTTAAAATGTAATTTATTCCTGTGATCAAAGCTGAATTTTCAGCATCATTACTCCAGTCTTCAGTGTCACATGATCCTTCAGAAATCATTCTAATATGCTGATTTGCTGCTCAAGAAACATCTGATTATTATCAATGTTGAAAACAGTTGTGCTGCCCAATATTTTTGTGAAAACCATTTTTCATGATGCTTTGAAAGTTGAAAAGCATTTATTTGAAACAGAATTCTTTTGTAACATTAGAAATGTCTTTACTGTCACTTTTGATCAATTTACTGCCTCCTTGATGAAAAAAAAAGCATTAATTTCTTGAGATATTGAATGTTTGATCTCAATATCTTACTGGCCTCAAACCGTTGAACAGTAATATGTAAATATAAGCAATATGCATATAATATGTAAATATATACACAAATAGCAGGACAGCCACTACTATTCGATAAAACCACTAATAATCCATAATGAAAATGGACACATTTTCAATAAGGGAGTTTCATTACTGATTAATCAGGTCTTTGAGCAGAGAACCTTCGTCTTTGACGTCACTTTGCTGCAGTAAAACTAATTATGTGAAACAAACACGTGACAGATGACAGAAGTACAGCGTGAGCTGCAGTGAGGAGCAGATCAGCACTTCTGGAAAACACACCGCACTAACAGCAATTAAACAGTGCAGTCAAACTTCAAATACTTCATAGAGCACATACATGCATGTCAATCACACTGAGAAAGCAAGAGCAGTCAATCAAATTCATTTTTGCAAGGAAAAAAGTAAAAGGTTTCAAATAGGGGTGTGACGAGACACTTATCCCACGAGACGAGACAAGACACGAGACTGGGTTCATGAGAACGAGACGAGACGAGATTTTTTGACTAAAAAAAAAAAAATCCTCAGTGATGAAATATATAGGGAAAAATAGTCTTTTATTCAACTGAAAAACACAAAACGCAACAAAATGTAGGTGCATTTTGAAATCAACTTGTACTTTATGAAATTAAACTTCTATTTTAATGAATTATATGCAGTAATAAGCATGTAAACTAGAGCTGCACGATTCTGGATAAATTGAGAATCACAATTTTTTAAAATAAATTGCAGATCACGATTCTGAAAAAAAAAATATTAGAAAACTAAACAAAATAACGTAATTTACTAGTGGTTCTGACTAAATGTTCATTGCTTAAGCCTTTTAAAAATATACATTCATTTGAACAAAATAAAAAGAAATTCAATGAAGGAGCCAGTGTCTCAGTTCATAAAGACTTGTTTCTCTATTGGAATCTCCTGAATGAATGATTCAATGTCAAATACATGTTTTAAAGGGGTTGTCGCCACCTCCTGGCGGAAGATAAGTGTTACAATACAAGTGTTAAGATACTTTCGTTTTGATCGCTACTGTAGACAAACAGTGTTTATACCCAAACTATAAATTTTTATCCCAGTAGGCCTACCTCTGTTATTTAAATGTGTGTAACACAGAAATAATGATGTGTGGTTGAAAAGACTGTTTGTGTTGCTCTTTCTGGATCAGCAGCAGCATGAATGCAGATTTGAATGTCTTTAAAACGCTTACGATGTGAAACAGGTGTTAGTGGAGTTGTTAGTGTGAGCAGCGCGTGTTTTGTCGCCACCCATATCAGTGAATGACAGCATTCACATCAGAAGCGTGATGATGACCGACTCTCTGATTCATTAACAAGGGGAGCGACAAAACGTGCTTCTCACGATCCTCTGACACTCGCGATGTTAAACAGTGTAGACATAGCTGAATCGTTGTCATTCAGGAATAAGATCGCGTGGGTGTTTACATCAAGATCGCAATTTTTTCACGCAGCTCTAATGTAAACACTGCAAAATGTTTTGCGAGATATTTTCACGTTCTCGCGAGGCCAGTCGGATCTCGCGAGACACATCTAATCTCGTCACATCCCTAGTTTCAAATGATTGATATATAATAGAAAACCTGTATGCAAGGCGAGTCATAAAATGTTTTGTATTAGTTGTTCTCAAAGTGACACAACTGAAAAAAATCTGCTAAATTATATAGAATTAAATTTGCACATTGATAGAAGGCAATCATCTAAAATCTCCTTTAACCTAAACGCTTCTGCTTGTGTTTTGTAGACAAATATAAAACGTGAATAGATTTCAAAAGATTAATTTGTGCCATGACACAAAAATGTACACTGACAAAAAAAAGTCACTGACATTTTCCATATTAATATGTTATTATCCATATATTATTGTTTTTTTTTTAAATAAATGTTTAAAAAACATGAAAGTAAATATTGCTTTTTGACTATCGTTAGATTGTGTATAAACTTATATATATACAGCGTATATACTGTATGTATGTATATATATATATATATATATATATATATATATATATATATATAATGTTGTTTTTAACATTTTAATTTTAGTTAACAATAAAAACTGTGGTACAAACAAAAAAGATTAAATTGCATTATTTCTTTTCATTTAATGAAATCTTTGATTCTTGCATTAAACATTTTAAATCAACTAGACAAAAAACAAAAAACAAACAAAAAAAATGACCCCTTTAAGCTAGAGCAAATCCATAAATACATATTAATATTGAAAATAACAACAGCCCAATAATAATTTAAGAACTGTCAGTGTATTATCTTATCAAAACGTTCTATTATTGAACCATAAATCACTACAATCACTGAATATCGTGCTATATACATTGATAGAGACAGAGACCACATAAAAAAACAAAGACTAAAAGAAAACAGAAAGCAAAAGTAGGACAGTAGAAACTCATAAGACGACTGGCAGAGGATATAAGGTGTGTGTGTGTGTGTGTGTGTGTGTGTAAGGGAGTAAAGCCACTGTAATCTTTAATCAGCTCAATGTTTAGTAACACGGGAATCAGCCGTTCACATCACTTACAGTAAAGACCCCAGAGTTTAATGAGACACAGACTGAACAGATGAAGCCTGACACTCCTGCCAGTGGAGGATAAATGAATCACATGATCATGAAACTGCATTTATTTATATTTAAAACTAACATTTCTGTCCAGATGACTATGGGATTGTTTGGACTGTTTTTTTTCTTTGCATACAGTAAGTGTGACACACACAAAAAAAATTTATTAATATTTTGAACTTGACACAATGGCCTGAATTAATAATATGCACAAGTAAACCTTTAATGTAATGCAAGTTGCTTTGGGTAAAACGTCTGCCAAATGCATGAATGTAAATCTTGCAAAAATGATCATTCCTGGAGGATCTGAAGGCAGAGTTTTATTTCCTCATCAAAGCTAATCTCTGCTCACAAAGTGTTTGGCGAGTGTTGAGTGTCCTCTGTGTGTGTGTGTGTGTGTGTGTGTGTGTGTGTGTGTGTGAATGTTGGACAGAGATGGAGAATGTGAGAATCTGAGATTCTGTGTGTGGAAAGCCATCCAATTTAGTTTCAGCACCACAAGAAGCATCCGGCCGTGTGTGTTTGTGTGTGTGTGAGACGGTAAGACCGAAAGCAGAGCGCTCTGCATTACTCTTCCTAAAAAAGGCCAAGAGCAGAGAAATGAGCAGATGATAATAGTTCATCTCCACCACAAAAGTCATTAAGTACATTTTATGACTGACATTTGATAAATCAGCGTATCTGACATAATGACAAAGGTTGCATTTGAAAACATTTGCTCTTCTCTTGAAAGCATTAATAACCAGCAGTCACCACTATTTTGCTCAAACATAAAACATCTGTTGAAAATTTAACAATGACATCCAGAGAATATATATATATATATATATATATATATATATATATATATATATATATATATATATATATATATATATATATATATATATATATATATATTTAGCATTTAAGGTAATGAAAGTGCTATTTCTTTCTTTCTGTCTTTCTTTATTGCTTTCCTTCATTCATTTTCTTTCCTTTCCTATTTCATCTTTCTTTCTTTCTTTCTTTCTTTCTTGTACTTTTTGCAGAATACAGTGCTGCTACTGTTAACTAAAACTATTATTTGTTAACTGTAATAAAGCTGAAATAAAATATAGTTATTATTAAAAAGCCATACAATGATAAAAACATTCACTTAAAAATAAGTTAAAGGAATAAAAATACCAAAACTGAAATAGATATAAATGAAAGTTAAATACAATTATTATAACTATAATTAAATTATAAAAACAAAAACTAAAAACAGACAAAAGCACATAAAAATGATAAAAAAACAACTAAAATTATGAAAATATAAAAATAATTATATACTATAATATTATAATATTATATAGTAAAAGATAACACCATAGTATTATAAATAATAATATAATATTATACACTAAAAGAAGTGTATAATATAAATAATACTAAAATAACACTAGCAGAATATCACTACAGTAAAACAGGGATTCAGACTGATGCAACCTCTCCAAAAGCAATATACAATGTCATGAATTCTACATTTATAAGAGACAAATATGAATGTATTTAGCCAGAAAATGTGTATTTTAAGCAATGGCCCAGTTTCTCCTACAAAAGTGATTATTTCAACGGATCTCCTCCAGCAGATACAGAAGAAGATTGACTGAGCTGTCAAAGGATGTTTAGTATGCACACTTAGTACATAGAGCGCTTCTCACTCCTTTTGTTTTAAAGGCACAGAAAAAGCCCTAAATAATCTTATTTGGAGCAATATTTAATCTGAGGTGATTTGTTGGGAGAATGTTTCAATGCTGATTAAATGCAAAGCCTGAATGCACTGCATACTAGACGATCCGTATGCCTTTAAACACGACATCAGTCTCCAGGGGCTGTTCAGAGAAAGACGCTGTTCACAGGCAGACAGTAATACAAAGACAGCATGGTCGCGCGGCACGTCCTCAGACCGTCTGACCACCGACGGATGAATCCATCTCACGGCACGAGGGGGTTTCATT
This sequence comes from Spinibarbus caldwelli, assembly GCA_039654775.1. Taxonomy (NCBI): domain Eukaryota; kingdom Metazoa; phylum Chordata; class Actinopteri; order Cypriniformes; family Cyprinidae; genus Spinibarbus; species Spinibarbus caldwelli. The sequence goes on along the minus strand of CM077222.1, from coordinate 3,745,609 downwards.
ATCATGCAACAGCTCAGTATAATCGCGGATTACTCCACACAAAGCCTTTCAGCATATTTCCTCATGCAACTACACGACACGCTCACTGTGAGAATAAAACTACTCAATAAGAAATAAACAAAGCTTTGAGTCTTGTTATGAAATATAATCGCATTTGATTTATTGCAGGGCTGTTTCTCCCCTGCATCTCTCCCTCTCTCCGTGGGTCTCCATGCACTCAATGAACCCGTGCGCATCCACGTCTGCTCCAGGATTCTGATGTCATTTAGTGTAGAGACAGTGGCTTTCAGGAGACACGGGATGTCCCCAGAGGCCCTTCACATCTGCTTTCATATCTCAGGCCCCCTCTGTGCAGATATAAAGCTCATACTGCTCATTTCTACAAGAAATATTAGTTGCGCTCCATCTTTGGGTGTGGATAAACACACACACACACACACACACACACACACACGAGGAAAGATGCCACCCTTAAGAACAATGAGCATCTAAATTGTAATATATTTAGATATAAGCTTAGCATGTGCAGAATGGTGACGCATCAGCCAGTGTGTTATTAAAAGAAATAAATAAAAAATATTTGCTAATTTAACTGTTATAGCACAAATGGTAAAAATTAATCAAAGAGCTCATTTGTAAGTTGCTCTGGATAAAAACATTTGCTAAATGTAAATGTAATAATAGGAACACTATAAATGCAAATTGATATATTTTACTCAACTACCTTATAGGTTTTAATAAAAAGCAGAGATGTCTGAAGTGTACATCTAATTCATGGAAATACTGAATAATAACCCCATTAATTATAAGAGTTATTTAGAAACAAAATAAATCACACTAGTATTATAAAATAACATAACATAAAATAAAGATGATAATGTTTACTCTGCAAATCTAAAAACCACTGACGTGTCCACAAATTCCTCATTAACAGACACAAAAAACGTTGATATTCAACGTAATACAATGTCACAGATCACTATTTTCCAGAGACATGAATTTTGATCAGTTAACCTCAAAACTGACAAAATTTCACAAATGTCGGTATTCAGATGAGAAGACAAAATTAAAAATAACATAGCCATTCATCAAAAGTGTTAAGATGAGATTTTATGCCATCTTTGGTCTTTTTTTAATGTAATGCATGGGCCACGGAAGCGGGGGGGGGGCCTTACTTTTGAGGTCTGGTACAAATATGACATAGGCTACAAAAAAAACATAGGCTCATATGTATGCACGTTTATTCATTAAAAGATCACGATCTCGATTCAAACACAAGCAATCTTATTCCTAAATGATGATTCCGCTATGTCAATTAAACCTTTGAAATCACATCACATTGGAATATTTAAACCTGCTTTCGTACAGCCGCTGATCCAGAGACAGCAGTGCTCATCATATGCTTTTTGTTTGAAACACCTTCACAAACAGTCTACGTACACAGTAGGGCACATTTCTGTGTTGCAAACATTAAATATTAACGAAAGTATTGGATGAATGTTTTTAATCCGGACATAGACTCTGATGTTGCGGCAGCCGCGATCAAAACGAGTAGCCTAATTAATCTTTGGAACTAAAGATACGCTTAAAAAAAAAAAAAAAAAGATTGTTACATTATGCCAGTAGGTGGCAAACAGTGTCTGTTAAATGTATTTGATGCCTGAATCATTCAAGAGATTCATTCAAATTTATTCCTTCATTTATTTTTTCAAATGATTTTTTACATAGGCTAGCCTAATTAATTATTTAATTTAATACATATTTTTAAATAGATTCATTTATGACATTTTAGACATTTATACATAAGACTCATTTATAACATTAAATAAAACATTTAGTCAGAAACTCAAGTAAATAACATTATTTGGTTGTCTAACGTTTGTTTTCAGAATTGTGGGAGAATCATGGCATAAAAATACATAGACTAACATATGATCAACTAATACCATTAGTACTGTTTATCTATGTTTATGAACTCTGTATGTATTATGTAGTTCTGCAACTACATATTATTTAAGTAATATTTGTGCATGTGATAGATGCTTGTGTAGACAATAGACATCAGGACTTTGCATGCTGCTAACATGTCCATGTGTGACCTACATGCCTGGTCTGTGTGCAGCGTTGGAGCTGTTTTCCATGCTGGGTGTGGAGCTGACACATCACAACATGCAGGTGACATGACAACCTATATGATGTGCCACATACAAGCACACGCTTTCTTTAGCTTCTCTCTGTGAAATTCAACAGATCTGAGACTGCTGAACAGACTTATCTAGTCTCAATAATTGTTTCCAACCCACAGGCCAACTTAAGCAGCAGGCACTGCATTAGACATATTAGTGTGCACTGTAGTCAGTGCACTTTCAGCATTTTATGAGCTGATTTATGTGTGTTAATCACAGTAATGGAGTGATGCTGTACAGTCACAGTTACACTACAGTTGAAATGTGCAGAGTCAGTAGGATTTATTTGTTTTGTTTTTTAAGAAATTATACTTTTATTCTTTTATGCATTAATTGAGCAAAAGTGACAGTAAAGACATTTATAATTTTATAAAAGTTGTTCAGTGTTGTTCTTTTGAACTTTCTATTCATTAAAGAATCCTGGAAATAAATTGTATCACAGCTTCCACAAAAATATGAAGCAGCACAACCGTTTTCAACACTGATAATAACCAGAAATGTTTGTTAAGCAACAAATCAGCATATTAGAATGATTTCTGAAGACTGGGGTAATGATGCTGAAAATTCAGCTTTGCCTCACAGAAATAAATTACATTTTACAATACATTCAAATAGAAAATAGATATTTGAAATTGTAATAATATTTCAGATTTTATGGTATATTTGATCAATTAAATGAAACCTTGGTGAGCTTCTTTTAATACATTTTGAGGGGTAGGCAGCTTTCTGTCTGCAAGCTATGTCTTATAATGCTATCTAAGTAGGCAGCTCACTAGATTTTGGAACAGAGCTAGAGAGTGAAAGCATGGCAAGTGTACATCAGCAAGTGTGAATGAAGCACAATACATTTTAAAGCAGTGGGGGAAAACCCTCTTTACTCAAACTGCGGCTGGCAAACAGCCCAGTGCTCACAACAGAAGCAAACTAAAAGAGTCGGGTCCGTCTGATGGCACCGCAGTGACGCGCTTAAACAAATACATTGAGCCTCCTGCCAAGACGACAGAATTCATTAGCTGCAGCGCCTCGATCCTCGGCCACCGGAAGACGACTGAGAGTCTGTGAAGGCTATTTGAGGTCTGATTAAGTGCCTTTTACGAGAGCCGTGAAACTTGGCATCAAATCTGACGACTGGGGCAGCGCTTACTGCTTTTCACAGATCTAACAGAACTGATTTCACACTGCATACAACTCACTGGCTTTACTTCTCTGTAGAAATCAACAATTCTCAGATTTGTGACATCCCAAACCTTCTTTCATTCATGCAACACAAAAAATGTATAAATTGTTCATGCATTTGAAAGCAGATTAAAACAAAAAAAAAAAAGTGCCTTGACCTGCTCAACAAAGATCAATTTCATGCCAACATAGAAATTTTCTATACATATATTTTTTTTTTTGGCATGACAATATATTTGATTTATTAATTTTCTTTGAGGTCACAAACAGGGAAATCACAATTTTCAAACTGGAAAATAGCAGAGTAAATGTTCAAAAATGTATCTAGTTTAACAGAAATAATAAATGCATATTAGTTTGAAACAACATGAGCATAAATAATGACAATTTTTATTTAAACTATATTATTGCTGAGCTCTAATCTGTTAAACACAACTGTACGGCATGAAGATATGAAAATGATAAATATTAACATCATTTTCTGTAAAGCTGCTATTTAACTATATTTGACTTGACTCATTGCCAAGTGAACTGTTCCTTTAAGAGCCAGATGAGAAGAGAGATGATTGATGGATGTTGACTCATGAATGGATGGACGGGTGGCTGATGTCATCGTCCAGTGTTTGCCCTTGTAATCTGACGCATTATAAAGTGCCCACAACTGGTTTGGTTATGCATGCTTCACTTGCAACAAAACATAAACAAAGGCCATCCATTACTGTAACTGACAACTGGAATAATCAGTTCAGGGAACTGTGGTTTGAGAAAGTTGAGATTCCAGACAGGAATAACAACATTGCACAGTGACATTTCCCATTCATGTGTACCATCTGACACATGCATGTACGGTATGTGACATTTTCAATCATTTGACACTTATGTTGCTGTATTCCCAGCTAACAGGGAACATTCTCAGAACTTTCTAGCAAGGTTCTCTAAGTTCTTCCAGTAACGTTAACAGAACGTTCATTCAAAGTTATCTGGTCTTCAATAATGTTTTCCTAACACTTGCAGAAAAACATTATTTATACATTGTTCATGTCATGTTTTCACATTTAACGTTTCAGTTGGACATTCACTTAACATTAGTTTTAAATGTTCCTACTTGTTTCAAAAGTTCAAAAAGAACATTCAAAAGTATCTGTTCCTGTAATGATACAATGGAATGTTTCCTAATATATATAAAAAAATTGTATAGAAACTGGACATTTTGAAAGTTTACAGAACATTCAGAAATAACTTTTTCATAACATTGGCAAAATGTTTTTTAGAACATATTTTGTTATCTGGGTATCTTGACACAGTTTCAGCGAGTGTGTTTACATGCACAATCTGACACCAGTTTTGTTAAACAATCCAACAAATGTAAGATAAATGCCTTAAATTGTGTTCTTTATCAGGTAAAATCTATGAGTTTTGCGAAGTATCCCTATTTTGCATGTAAACTAGACAATAAATGACTGAGGTTTGTTGTGCAAAAGTAGCTCATTAAAGAAACCCAGAAAACCACATTTACAGTAAATGCTGAAATCATTAAGGCTTTTGTTTTTCTTTATGGCAAAACAAAAAGAGATATGTGCAAAAGACATGATTAAACTGAATAAACTCACACAAATGCTGATGTTTTATATTCATACAAAGCCACAACCACGGTAATCTGCACAAATCTAGTTGTGTTGATCAGGATTTGTATGAAATGTTCCCCTCAAATCACCTTTTTTCCAATAAAACAACACAGTTTGAGTAAGCATCACAGATGTAAGATGTGCATGTAAATTCTCTCATTGCAACCTGATTTAAGGAATTCTTGGAGTATCAATAACCTGTGCAAATATACAAGCAACTAAATTACGAAAAAAATCTGCCAATGCACAGAGCTAAGCACTAAGTAACTTTTCCGGAAGGTCATGATTAAAGTGTTGTGGTCCAGTGGAGATCATACTGATCTTACCAAGCACCACTAAATGCCACTCTTCTGATCTTATTTATAGTTAAAGCATCGCAAAGATCTGTGCTATGTTTCGATAATTTCCTCATTAAAAATGGCAATTTGCTGAAAAATCACTTACCCTCAGGCCATCCAAGGTGTAGTAAGTACAGTAAGTTTGTTTCTTTATCAGTACAGATTTGGACAAATTCAGCATTACATCACTGTCTCACCAATGGATGCTCTGCAGTGAATGGGTGCCGTCAAGATGAGAGTCCAAACAGCTGATAAAAACATCACAATAATCCAGACCACTCCAGTCCATCAGTTAACATCTTGTAAAAACAAAAAGCTGTAATTAAGACATTTTTGCCTTATTTCCAACTAAACGATTCCACTATATAAGATTTTTTTCTTCAGTGAAAAAGTCATCTGGTTTGAATCAGGAGAGAAATCTGCACAGATCGAGCACTGTTTACAAGCCAAAAGAGTCTAAAACAGCTCTAAACAAATATGTGGGTGGATTTTGATGTGAGAGAGAACAGGACATGGATTTGTCACTGGAGAAAACATTATTATGGATTAAGTTCTCTATTTTGGCCAGAAAAGACATATTAAAGTTAAAACACCTTAATGATGTATTTGTTTCTAACAAACATGCAGCTTTTCACTTCACAAGATGTTAATTGATGGACTGGAGTGGTGTGGATTACTTGTGGATTATTGTGATGTTTTTATCAGCTGTTTGGACCCTCATTCTGACGGCACCCATTCACTGCAGAGCATCCATTGCTGAGACAGTGATGGAATGCTACATTTCACCAAATCTGTTCCCATTAAGAAAACTAATTTTCAGCAAACATCCAGTCTCTCCTATCTAATGGAACAAGTTTGGTTCTTGCAGCTTTCTGCAAACAAGCTGTTTTGAATCAGTTGTGTAAATAAGGCAGACATACAAAATGTGCAGCGCTGTGTTGAGTTGAAACACCACTGAAAGTTCATCCCAATCAGCCACGAGCAGCCCTGATCACATGAGCCCAACCAAACACTCAGTGCTGCCAAGGTCAGCGAAATATTCCAGCTTACTGATTCCATGCGTGATGTAAAGATCATGACACCAGCGGAGGGCCTGCATGCACTGTGTCACGCACCACTTGTTTTCTGGGAATCGAGCTTGAAGGACAAGTGAACGACACACTCGCCAACACTGCAGATTCAGCCTAAATTAAGATCTTGAAAATTTGTATGAAAAGATATAATGTAACACCCAACTAATAACTGCTGAAGGAAAGCGATTAAGATGTTGGAGCATCAAACATCTCACATTTAGTGATTAAGATCAATCTAATCAATGACACAGAGCCTCATCCAGCACTCAGTGCTGCAACATGAGCGTGAGCTTTCACAGCAGTATGGGTGGAGGGAGTTGTAGTATTACTGGAACAGACTGTTGTCTGACTGGACTGGGCTGTAGTGCAACTACTGTACATACTGTACGCCAATCCATCCTCTGTAGTCCTGCAGCTGTGCATTAATCAGAGTTTGATGTTGTTATGGCTAACAGTGTTGAGAGTAACAAAAATGCATTACTCAAATTTAAAAAAAAAAAAAAAAAAAAAAAAAAGAATGCATTTTTTTTTCCCCAGTTATTGCCCGGAGACCATCTACATCCTAGAGTACTTTAAGCAGACATAATGAAAATAATGTAAATAATTTATATTATATCTTAAACAAACTGATTTTTAATATCCCTTCCTCGTTATTATGGCCAACAGTGTTAGAAGTAACAAACTTTTTGTAATAAAACTGAAATTTAATATTTCTGCAATTACTCAATCAATATTTCAGATTAAAAAAAAACAAACAAACAAATAAATTAATTCATTAATTATGGCCATTAGGCCATCTATTTGTTAGTGCATGAAAGCTGACAAATAGGTTAAAAAATTATATTATATATAAATAATTTTATGTACTGTATGTAATATTACACTAAAATACACTAAGCTGACAAATATATATTTGTCAGCTTACATACACTATATATAATAAAATGAAAGTATATAATAAACAATAAAATAAAATCATCAAAATACAATTAATTTGTTAATTTAATTTATTAATCAATTCAATTAATGTGATCCAGTAAACAATATGAAAATAAATGATAAACAATATAAAAAATATCATGCACAATTATTATTATAAAATTCTAACTCCAGGTTGTCCAAATGCCTTACACAGAAACCGAACAAAAGATGCTAAAAGATCTCATCATGTAGTCATGTAGTTTGGTGTGTCTATGATCAGTGATCCACCATCTCAAAGGTTGCCGTGAGAAAAACTGATCCTGGAACAGAAATGGGAATCTTCTATAACGGATGCTGCCAATGAAGACCCTGCTTCCATTCCATCCCGTCTCCCATAGCGACCACATTATTACTCCCAAAGTTTGTTCATCACTATCCTGTTCCCAAACCTTTATAACTGATTTTCCCAGTCTCTCTGTTTGGTTGGAATACAAAAGCAGGGCTGCGAAGCTCAACTATATTAATAGCGTTCAACAGGCAAATGCACTGGTGAGACTTCAGTGGGATTGGTGTCAAATTTGACTATGGTGACAGTGCTAGTGCTTTACATCCACTCAGAGCATCGGGCTGCTGTGTGTGAATGTTTATATTCTCGAGGGACAGTCCCAAACACACACACACACACACACACACAGGCACAGCCTTTGACACAATTACAGTGGTGCCTTGTGATCAGACGGACACAAAGCTCGCCTTGTCTCTCGTTTCACTTTGCAGATACGGATCTCATAAAGTAACCACTTACTGTATCTCTGTCTTTGTTGTTGATAAACCTGCAAAGAGCCTCTTCAGTGATGGTTCACATATACTCACACACACACACACAGACAGACTGTCAAAATGACACAAGAGAGCGAAAAAAGGCATTTCCAGGAATGAAACATTTACTAATCGGGAAAATCAAAGCTTTAAAGTGCTGCAGTAAATCTGAGCAGCTTTTACCATGTCATAACTTTCAACCTTTGTCCATCATAACAATATTTTGCAAACACACATGTTATGAATGGACTGCACTGTACAGACAGACACACAAAGAGCTGAAACACTTGAATTCAATCTCTATGAATCAGCAATGGAAAAAAGTATGTAGTTAAAAAACAAACAAAATATTTATTATGAGGAATCAAACTTGCTCTTGTCTTTAGAAATAAATCTTAATATAAAAACATACTGTTGCTCATAACCTCCTTGCTTGTGAAAAAAGACAGTTCATTGAATCTAAGCTGCAATAACGGGTCATTATGAACTTCCACAATTATCTTTACAGCGGCGCTTTTCAGCAGCTATTGTTTTATGAATCTGGCACAATGTAATAATAAACAGCACTTGTCCGGACAGTAAACCTTCAGCCCTCATGTAAGCATTGTGAATCATTTCATAAGTGAAACAGGTGTTTAAATACATTTTTAAAAATGAATCCATCACTGGCACAAAAAGTTACAATTAATAATATAATAAATTTAAATATATGCAATATAATAATTTTAAAAAATCTAGATTAAAGACACATCTCTTTAGCCAAGCATTCATATAATGCATCTCATAATCTTATGATGCCAACCCCCCAGAAGACCTCAATGATGCTAACCCTGAAACAACACATAGAACTACCAAATTTTGCTATAAGTTTCATTGAAACATATAATCATTGCTGTAAATAAGTTCAGTTTCTTCTATACACAACCTGTGAGAGTTTGGTGGAGTCTTCTGAGACCTCCAGGGCAGGGCTGAAAATCCCATCAATGATTGACAAGACATGATTGACTCTGGTTGACTGACAGCTCATGAGGAAGAGTTGAGGAATGTTGAAGTGAGAACCTCAATGAACAATCCAATTCCTTCTGCTCTTTCTTAAAGGGACACTTAATTGTACTGCACCCAGAATATTAAAATATTGTCATTTACTGCTGGTTGTGATGTTCTAAACCCATATGGCTTTCTTATGTGGAACACAAGAGGAGATTTTTTTGAGGAATCTCAGTATATGAATCATGCTACTCGTTTTCATAAGACTGAGGCTTCTTCAGAATTCTCCTCCACTTGTGTTCGAGTTTAGAAAGACATGGAGGTGAGAAAACGTTGACAAAATGCTCATTTTGAGGGAAAGTATTCCTAAAACCAAATAACAGTACATTTAACATTATACAGTATAACAAAAAACAACCTTAAACTCGCCTAGGCTTATGAAATCATGTACAGTAGTGTGATTTTGTATTGTAGTGTAAAGTGGGCGGGGCGAAACCTATCAATACTTCACACGCGATCAATCGCTGTAACAGGTCGATTGCAGCTGAGCTGTCATTTCTCCAAAATGAACACTCAGCTTCTGAATAAAGCCTAAACTGCCTGTCTGTCTGTCTCCTGAGGGAAAGTCGCGCGTATAGAAGAAAGACTTGAGTGAGCTAACACAAGTAGCGCTAGGGCTAGAAGATCATCACTGAGGCCTCTGAGCGCTCACAATCTGTCAGATAGCTCGTTTTAACGTCGCTTACCTCGATCTTGTCCACGTTCCGCGCGCAGCCGACCACCTTCATGCCGTGCTGGACGAGAGCGCGAGCCACAGCCGCTCCGATCCCGACAGACGCTCCGGTGACCAGCGCGACTCTCCCCTTCCAGCGCTCCATCATCAGATCAGACGCGGCAGATACAGTGTATCACAGTCAGCGCGGCGCGATGTCACAATGTAACAACGAGTTCTAATCCGCGCCGGACTGAAACAATGTATCACAACTGCGCGCGGCTGTTACTTTGTGTCTGTATCGCCAGTGCAGTAATATCCTCTGACTCAGAATGGTATCAGGGAACGTGTTTGAGGCGGGAACAAATCACTCCAGCCCTCCCTGATCTTCTGCCGTTAACACCCATGAACAGCTCGACACACACGGATCCAATCCCCGCAGAACCCGCAATTAATTATTAACGGCGGCGGCGATTTAAAAAAAAAAAAAAAAAAAAAGTTTTAGGTTGCTGTCGCCGCCCGCACGTTTTTTCCCCCCAACATAAATTGATACTGTACACGAACGCTGTATTGAACTTGTGTATTGAAAGTTTGTTTTGCATAAACCACTCAAAAAACAAATAAACAAACAAAAAACTACTATATAAGAAACTACTATATAGTAAAGCAAATAAAAGTTGCAGGAGGAGGTAAGTATAACAAGTAAAATAAACACAGCCAAGCATAAATATCAAATAAATACTTTGTAAAGTTCAGTTTTTTTAGTATCATGAATTTTTTTTAATAGTTTTTAATAGTTCGAATTAGTTTTTATTCTTATATTTCCTGTTTTAATTGCAATTTTTGTTAAAGTTATAAAAATGTTTTTGTCATTTTATTATTTAAATATGTCTGAGTTTTAGTAATTTTTATTTAAGTTGTTTTAGCGAATAAAACTTAACTAAATGAAAATGAGAAATGTTGCCTTGGCAACTACATGAAATAAAACAAGTTCTTTATTTTTTAATATTGATTTCAAAAACATTTTTATGGTTTTAGTTAACTATAATAACTCTGGATCAGCCTTATTGTCGCTGTACAACCTTTTTTTCAGCTTTTAGCTCACTCTGATAATTGCACTTTTATGGTATGAGGAAAAAGTAGAACAAAACACCATCTAGTGGCTGACTATAGTTTTAACATTTAACAAGGCTTATGATGATAATACAAGGTTAGAGGTGTAAAAAAGTAAAATAGTTTTAGCAACCTTTATATGAACTCAAGTCATTTTATATGTTGACCAAATAGGATATTTGCAAACCAACACAACAATACAAACACTCAAAAGACGCATGATTATTCACCCTTTTATGAAATCCAATTACACACAGAAAATACATTCAATTCTGATGCATGTTAATAAATATTCTTTATTTTGTAAATTTTGCACATTGCTTTCAACATCACATCCAGTCATCTTTATAAATGGATGTTTTCATCTTCCTGTAAAATCTTTTTATTCAGATAATTATTTCTGTACACATTTATCGGTACAATTCTTGCCACTAAAACTGTCACAGTCAGTGAAAATTTGGGAGAAAGAAAAACAAAAAACAAAGAAATGTTTAACAAACAATACATTAAGACTACCAACACCTAACCCTACAGTCAAGGCCTGCAAGCTCCATGATCAATTTAACAACTCTGTTCCTAACGACCTGCTCCCTAATCAGTGTGTCAAGAGAGAAAGGAAAACAAAGCCAGCTGTGAGTGGTTGAGAAGGATTTAGAGTGAAAGAGGAGGGGCCTGAAGGGGTGAAGACGTGTATATAGACGCAAAAGACGTGTAACATTACCCAACAAGAATGAACATCGTCAAATACAGCACTGAAATTGATTCTCTTACCCATTTCATATTCCCAAACTCAATGCAGCAGTGATCATGAGTGTTTTGACGCTCTATAAAAATAAGTGAGTTAGTGTGCGTGTGTGTCTAATTGACGCTGGTGGCGGGCAGCCACTCTCCGCGGCAGTATTTGGTGAAGCGATCTTTAAGGTGCTGTCTGTACTGGTCTCGTGTGCGGTAGAACAATTTGTTGTTCTCTACGAATGACTGGATCTCGTCCTGCGTCAGACAGCTCTCTTCATCTGAGGTCACTTCAGATTCATTCTGTGCACAAAGAAATTATAGCAAAAAGTCACTACTTTCAATAAACAAACATCAGTGAGTAATAAACAATTTCACAATTCATTTTTAATGAACTGACACATTATTAAACAAGTACATTATTAAACTGGAATACATCCTAGAGGTCTGTAATCAAATAAAATGTTTAATTTAATATTTAATATAAAACTTGATATACTATTTACCATAAATTTTTGTTTTAGAAAACACTGATCATCAGTCTATCACTGTTCAACAGTCTACAGCAATATATTTTACTATTTTGTTCTATTAGTGCTACTGGATCTTAACGCTGTGTTCGACACTATCGACCACATCATTCTTTTGAATAAAATAGAAAATAAAGCTAAAAAGAAATAGAAAAAGAAAAAGCTAATAGAAAACTTTGTTGGCATTAGTGGAGGTGAATTAGCTTTGGTTCAAATCGTACTTATCTGACCGCCATCAATTCGTAGCAGTGAATGAAGAGGTATCATATCGATCACAAATGCAGTATGGAGTACCTCAAGGCTCAGTACTAGGGCCGTTACTTTTCACGCTTTACATGTTACCCTTGGGAGATATCATCAGGGATCACGGTGTTAGCTTTCACTGTTATGCTGATGATACTCAGCTCTATATTTCTTCGCGGCCCGGCGAAACATACCAACTTGAACAACTAACGGAATGCATAGTCGATTTAAAAAAAAAAAAAAAAAAAAAAAAAAAAAAAAAAAAAAAAAAAACTGGATGACGAGTAATCTCTTACTGCTAAATTCTGAAAAAAAAAAAACAGAGGGGTTAATCATCGGACCTAAAACCTCCGCATGCAATAACCTAGAACACTGTCCAAAACTTGATGGCTGCTCTGTCAATTCTTTGTCATCAGTTAGGAACCTAGGAGTGCTATTTGACACCAATCTCTCCTTCGAAAGCCAAGTTTCTAGCATTTGTAAAACTGCATTTTTCCATCTCAAAAATGTATCTAAATTGCGACCTATGCTCTCAATGTCAAATGCAGAAACGTTAATTCATGCGTTCACGACCTCAAGGTTAGATTATTGTAATGCTTTATTGGGTGGTTATTCTGCACGCTTCATAAACAAACTCCAGCTGGCTCAAATCCAGCAGCTAGAGTCCTTACTAGAACCAGGAAGTATGACCATATTAGCCCGGTTCTGTCAAAACTGCTCTGGCTCCCTATTAAACATCGAATAGATTTTAAAATCATGCTAATTACTTATAAAGCCCTGAATGCTTTAGCACCTCAGTACTTGAGCGAGCTCTTATCACATTATAGTCCTCCACGTCCACTGTGTTCTCAAAACTCTGGCAATTTGATAATACCTAAAATATCAAAATCAACTGCGGGCAGCAGATCCTTTTCCTATTTAGCGCCCAAACTCTGGAATAATCTACCTAACACTGTTCGGGAGGCAGACACATTCTGTCAGTTTAAATCTAGATTAAAAACTCATCTCTTTAACCTGGCTTACACATAACACACTAACACATTTCTATTATTCAAATCCATTAAAGGATTGTTAGGCTGCATTAATTAGGTCAACCGGAACCGGGAACACTTCCCAAAACACCCGATGTACTTTTTACATCGTTAGAAGAATGACATCTATGCTATTATTAGTTTGTTTCTTTCTTATTCCGAGGTCACCCGATCCAGTCTGTATTCAGATCAGATGGTGGATCAGCACCTAGAGATGACTTCTACAGCCTTGAATGTCAGCGGAGATCAGGACAACTAGATGAGCCCCAGAGGCAGATCCCCAGTGAAGACCTTGTCTCCTAGACGGCCATCGGGACAAGATCTAGGGAACCAGATGAGTCCTCAGCACAAACTGCTGGTTCGTCTGACCAGAGGAGAACTGGCCCCCCGACTGAGCCTGGTTTCTCTCAAGGTTTTTTTCTCCATTCTGTCACCGATGGAATTTTGGTTCCTTGCCGCTGTCGCCTCTGGCTTGCTTAGTTGGGGACACTTAATTTCCAGTGATATGGCCGACTTGATTGCACAGATACTATTTAAACTGAACTGAGCTGGATGATGACATCACTGAATTCAATGATGAACTGCCTTTTACTGAAAATTCAGTGTTTACTATAGTCCTTTTGCATTACTGACACACTATTTTCCTATTTGATACTGTAAAGCTGCTTTGTCTTTCTTTCTTCAGTCGTAAAGAATTTGTTTTTTGAGGAAAACATTTCAGGATTTATCTCCATATAATGGACTTCTGTGGTGCCCGTGTTTGAACTTCCAAAATGCAGTTTCAATGGGCTCTAAATGATCCCAGCCGAGGAAGAAGGGTCTTATCTAGCGAAACGATCAGTTATTTTCTAAAGAAAATAAAAATGTATATACTTCTTAACCTCAAACGCTTGTCTCGTGTAGCTCTGCGATGCACATGCGTACTTTGTGCAGTCCCGTTCAAGACAGTTAGGGTATGACAAAAAAACTCCCATCTCATTTTCCCCTCCAACTGAAAAATCATCCTACATTGCTGCAGAAGTACCGACCCAGTGTTTACAAAGTGAACATGCAAAGAAAGTCAAACGCCCTTTACAAAAAAAGGTAAAATGAGATGGGAGTTTTTCGACATACCCTAACTGTCATGAACCGGAATGCACAGAGTTCACGCAGAGCTAGACAAGATGAGCGTTTGAGGTTAAAAAGCACATAAATTGTACTTTTTTTTTTTTTTTTTTAGAAAATAACCAATCGTTTTGCTAGTTAAGACCCTTCTTCCTTGGATGGGATCATTTAGAGCCGTTCGAAGCTACATTTAAACTGCATTTTGGAAGTTCAAACTCATGGTCACCATAGAGTCCATTATATAGAGATAATTCCTGAAATGTTTTCCTCAAATAATATAATTTATTTACGACTGAAGAAAGAAAGACATGAACATCTTGGATGAGAAGGGGGTGAGTACATTATCTGTAAATTTTTGTTCTGGAAGTGAACTACTCCTGTAAGTACTAGAATTGTTAACATTTGAAAAAATAAAGCTATATGGAAATATTTAAAAAGAAAAACTAATGAAAATGACAAAAGCACATAAAATTAATAAGCTTAAACTAAAATGAACTGAAAAGCTAATTTAAAAGTAGGGATGTACCGATACCATTTTTTCATAATCTGATTCTGATACCCAGAGTTATGATCACTCTTTTATGTGTTAAACACAATCCATGAAATACACACTACTTTGTGTAATATTACAAAGTAGGTTAGTTGATCAATCAGCAGCAAAAGTAATTCTAGAAACAAATTTTGGGTACACATTTTCTAAAATCTAATAATCTGGTGAAAAAAAAACATCATTTATTGGGAGAAAAATAAAAGTGAACTTTAGGTAGTGCTAAATCTGGTAAAAGATTGCCCAGAAGGAAGAGTTTTAATGAACTTTAATTTCACATCCTAAATATTTTGTCTGTCTTGAAATGGCAAAAAAAAAAAGAAAAAAAGAAAAAAAGAAAAAAGAAAAAATAATAGATATTCAGTATCGGAGCCCATAAGGATTATATCGTTGTATAAATATAACAGTAAAATAACACTGGTTCACAAAAATTTGACAGTTTGTGGTATCAGCTATCAGACTCACCAGTAACTCTATGAGGCTCTTGGTGCAGCTGTTCTCCTGTGCGCAGGTGTCTGGTAAGACAGGCTGACTGTGGAAGTGTCTGCTGCTGCTCACATGATGGCTGAAGCTCTCATAGGATTCACAGCATGGAGATTCTTTGATTCTGCAGGGGTGCGGTGAAGGGGAGGGAGACTCGTGAACGGCAGGAGATCCAGATTCTCTCCTACTGCCGTCAGACACGCAGCTCTCCTCCGCTTTAGATCCCTACAAGAGGGAGGAAAAGATCACAACCAGTGCCTTGATGGCATGCATCACTAAAAACAACTAATATTTTAGTTAAATATTAAATATTTTGATTGTTGTTGAATCAATTTCTACCTTATTTTTTGTCTTTTTAAATTCATTTATTTATTATTTTTATATTTTATATTTATTATTTTTATATTACTTTATTATGATGAATATATGTGTTATGTAACCAGTAACTGCTTATTTAAAAAGAAGAAAAAAAAAAAAGTTAAATAAAAACAGTTGTTCCATTAGATCTATTTACATGAGAAGCATCTAACTGAAGCAAGCCATAAGAAAGCACTTGGCTATTTTGTCCAAAATAAGTGTGAACTCACATGCTTGCTCCTGCAAAGTGACACCTTGTTTTTTCTTTTCTTCTTTTTATTTTTGCCCTTTGTGCTGTCTTCTGAGTTTGCCCAGCACTCCACACAGCTGTCCACAGCATCCTCTTCCTTCTCCTCTGAGCAGCGATGACTACACGAGTATTCACCTGGAGATAACCACAAATATGATCATTATCAAATGTCTATCAAAGCAATCTTCTGTATATCCTGGCTGCACATAAAAATGGCAGGAGCGCTTGCAAAACAGCAAGCTCAAATCTGATTGGCTGGCTGTACTCAGTTGTCTAAAATCAATACGACTTAATACATTTTTAGAATAGACCTGGAGATTAACAAATACATATTCAATGTATTTGGTAATCAATGTATTTGGAATATGTACTAGGTAACCCTAGTGAAAAAAAAAAAATACTGAAATGAATCTGAAATACATTCATTTTGTGCCAAGTATACTACAAATACTTTTAGGTATTTATGTACTTAATACAATTACCCTGCATTTGTATTTTTAGTATACTAAACTGGTATACTGGTTGGTAAACTAGAACAACTAATTTTGTGCTTAATGCACTTTAATTGTGCGAAAGTAGTGCTGATGTCCAACATATAGATATAATTTAAGTATATTTGATTGTGCTAAAGTAGAACTATTGCAATTACACCTCAGGTACACTTTAAATATCTTGTATTTAAAGACTGGTATTATACAGAGATCATACAGGAGATTCCCTAGTAAAAAAAAAAAAAAAAAGCCCTGTGCCGTAATTTATTTAAAATACATTTCATATTAAGTAAACTTCAACCCCATTAATAAATAAATAAATAAATAAATAAATAAATAAATATATATACACACACACACACAGGGCTTTTTTTTTTTTTTTTTTTTTTTTTTACTAGGGAATCTCCTGGTCTATTCTAAAAACGTATTAAATAATAAACTTTTTATGATTGAATTATTGTTTAATTTTTATAACAGTTAGCAATTTCATTGAAAATACTGTAACATTGCTGTAGTGTTCACCTGGTCAGAACATTTGTTTTGTTAACAGTATATAATGGATTATAATGGATAAGGTAATAAATAGGCAAGATTTTAAAACAGTTTAATCTCAAATCAATATTTCATATCCTCAACATTATTTATGCAGTAATAATCTGTGTAATAAGTGATATGACTGTACATCATCCCTTAAATATCCATCTTGAACCTGTTTGTTCATCTTGGCTCAAGGCCATTTGCTAGGAACGTTCTTTCTTTGTGGAAGCTTTCCATTTACTGAGCTAATAAAAGATTTCACCTCAAATCAATATTTTGTGTCCAGTTATTTACTTTTGTTGCCCTTCAGGCCAACCCATCACAACATCAACCGATTCTTATCAATAATAATAAAGACTCCTCTGTATTCACATTTATTTCCATACCTGTTTCATCATGGTTGCACATGCCCTCGGTGCAGGCCACATCTGAGCCCTCTCTGGATCCCGTCTCGCTGCCCTCCATACTGGAACAGTAGCCACAGTCACTGCCGTTACTGTGAGGCAAGAGTGCTAGAAGAACAAACAAACACAAACTCACCAGTCAGGTGTATTCTGGGTAACTTCTATGCATAATTCCATTATTAAAGAAAATGAAAAGCTCTTTACCTTTCTTGGTTTTGGGGGAATGCAGGATGGAGGCAGCAGGGCAGGTGCAGGATGAACTCTCGCTGGTGATGATGACCTCCACGCTGCCGACAGACTCCTCTCCACTGCCACACGATTTACAGCCACCGTCCACAGACTCAGATGAACCCTGCACAAAGACAAAGAGGAAGTGAATGAGGGTGAAAGAAAAAGAGGAATTCAAGAAGAGTGTTGCGCAGCAAATAACTACATTTTTTAGCAGCTTGACAGAACAGTTTTCACAACAATGTTGTTTCTTTTTGTTCTATTTATTGTAAATATAGCTCACATTCAATACAGTTAGTCTAACTGAAAGCCACATTATTATTTATACTATTTAAATACGTAAATTTTTAATTAAATTTTTAAAGTGAATTTTAATTGAAATTAATACTTTTATTCAGCAATGATACAAGACATTTATTATATAACAAAAGACTTCTATTTCTGTCATGACAACTCTCGGAGGGATTGGCATGGTAATGTACATGACAATATTAATGTATTTGGTCTTGGCGGAATAGATCTGCTACGCTGCTGCGGCAGAGCAAGTAACAAGACTTGCTACTGCGAATACATCCACAACATGCTGCTGTGAGCATGTAGGAAATGTTGCTGCTGAACATGTAACACATATGAATAACCCCATATAGCATACATAAAATCACCTCGCAGCAGATCTATGCAGGTGGAGCTGGGAAAGGTGGAGGGTTTCTGAAGTGCGCTGCCAAACTGCTACAGCAAACGAAAGCCAGGTATCTGAATATTGAGCAATGAGCTCATTGGCTACTGATACAGGAAAACCAATCAGCTGAGCCATATGATAATGATGTCATTAGGTCAGATTGAGTTGAACCTATCGGACTGCGCCAACTTAGAATTTCATGCCAGAACTCTGTATTTCATATAAATGCTGTTCTTTTGAAAGAACATATACAAAAAATTCTGAAGCAGCACAACTGTTTTCATCACTGATAATAATCAGAAATGTTTCTTGAGCAGCAAATCAGCATATTAGAATGATTTCTGAAGGATCATGTGACACTGAAGACTGGAGTTATGATGCTGAAAATTCAGCTGGAATAAATTACATTTTAAAATATATTCAAATAGAAAACTTGTTTTAAATTGTAAAAATATTTCACAATATCTCTGTTTTTAATATATTTCTGATCAAATAAATGTAGCCTTGGTGAGCAGAAGAGAATCAGGAACAGAGGAACAGAGACACATTAAATGAGTCATTACCTCCTCAAGACTTTTGTCTTTTTCCCCCTCCGCCTCTTGTTCAAAGCCACACTTGTTTTTGCGTCTGTTCTTGCGTTTTTGCCTCTTTTTCTCCTGTTTGAGTTCTTTGGCTCGCTCCTCTTCTGAGAGCTCCTCACAGAGCTGCTCCAGCCGGCTGATGCCCTGAACCCTCTCCACCGCCATCTGCATGTCATTTAACATAAATCAAGTGTGAACATTGTAAAATACGACACTTTCCAGAAGTACAAAACAGGAATTAAGGGCCAGGTTTACTAAACAGGGCAAATTAGCGTGAGAGTACAATTACATAAAAGCGCAGATGGGAGTGGAAAGTTTTGTGGATCTACAGACAATGCTCAAATTAAAATACATATCCATAAAAATCAATGCAATCAAACGGGTGTTTAATAATGATGCAAATACCAGTAAATCACATTGCATAATTCAGTTAAATACTCTCCCACCATAAATCATGCATTTGAAAGGGAAACTCCTACAAATTGCAGTATGCAGTAAGATCAGCTGTAAAAATAACTCTGTCTATGCCTTTTCAACACAATTTTTTCACTGTGTGTCTTAGTCAATTCTGACAGTTTTTGTAACGGCAAAACAGGGTTTGCACTGATGCAAGCTGTTAGTAAATCTGGCCCTAAAACTCCTTCACTAAATGAAGTCAAACAACAAAAGGTCAATAAATGGAGGAGGCATACCGTCAGAAGGTAAAACCTCAGAAGGTAAAAATATTACACAAAAAGTTTTATTTTGTATTGAATTTATATAAATATAACTTTGTG
Source organism: Spinibarbus caldwelli (assembly GCA_039654775.1). Classification (NCBI taxonomy): domain Eukaryota; kingdom Metazoa; phylum Chordata; class Actinopteri; order Cypriniformes; family Cyprinidae; genus Spinibarbus; species Spinibarbus caldwelli. Next base: position 3,725,686 of record CM077222.1, on the reverse strand, counting down.
ACCTATGCCAACAAAAGACATACATATCAGTGCTGTCAAATGATTAATCGCGATTAATAATTTGACAGCACCAATACATATACCACTTAAAACCCTGTGATTCTGATATTTTCCAGCAAAAAAAAAAAAAAATATATATATATTATATATATAAAAAAGTTAATCAGACAAGAATGGTTTGGACCAGATGTTGGTTTTTATAATCTTTAACAAACCTATACTTCTCAATTTCCTTTGATGCTAGAGAAATTATGCCCTGACAGGGTTGCATTCAAAATGTGGGATATTTCAAATGTAAATATTATTCTCTCTCTCTCTCTCTATACACACACACACACACACACACACACACACACACACACACACACACTACAGGGCCGTTGAATGCTTGAATCTGATTGGCTGACGAACGTTCAAAGGTGTACAATTATTTTCAGGGAAACGCACGGCGAATGCAGTTCCAGGCAGATCTTGACCGCATTACATCATGTCTGTATCACTTCGCCAAATGATTTCAGTTATTTCAAAGGTCCTTACAGCCTAAAACAGCAAAAGAACCAAAACCCACAACGACACTGGCCAAACAAATAAATATGTTTTTGCCACAAAATTAAGTTTTATTATGTACGGAAAGCACATACTCTCTCTCTCCCCCGCTCTCTCCCTCACAGACACACAAACATACAGTTTGCGCACATTAACATAAGCGCTCTGGCGATTTTATCAATAACATTTTAACAACTTTAAAAAAAACATGACTTCTCACAAGTGAAGTAACAACAACGTCGCTATTTGTGTAGAAAATTAACTTAAAGTTTCACTATTACTAGAGACATTGCTGCCGAACACTTATGAGAGACGCACAGACACACAGAGGTTATCTCTCTCGCTCTCTCTAATAACTTATTAACTGCATTATTGTAACTGCAGTTATTAACTGCATTCGTCTGCTATCAATGGCTCAAACCTCCATTATTAGGTCTATAATGACGTTTTGGAATTAGCAATGGAGGCGTTGGATGAGATGCAGAAGAAATTAATCCTACTCACAAGAGCGTTTCAAGTACAAAAAAAACGGACAAATGCTTGAAATATATTATCTGATCGATGTCTTGAGGTGTGGTAACTGTAGTATAAGTGGAATAATTGACTTCGGTCCGTTGAATTCTTAGAAAATAACGCACACCTGAGGCTTCGCGTCGTGGCCGCATCACCACCTTGGGTGTGCATTATTTTCTAAAAATTACTTACAATAAGCTATTTGCATATATTCCTATTTTATATTTACAAGTATTTTCCTACAATTAATTATCAACTCAGCAGATGGTGTTGAAAATATAATACTGTTTATAATGATTTTAACTGCTGGATTTACACCCTACTGATGGAAAGAAACATTTGGGAATTAGATGATGCTCAGCATGAATACCACGAGATTGTTACCTCAAAGCTTTTGCGGAGTGCATCAATGCCCAGATAGAAGAGCATCTGCCACGTCTGCTCTTCTGCTCGCAGCTTCAGCCAGATTCTGTGCAGCCGCTCGTACAGGTGAATTCCTAGACACGTCAGCACCTCCTCCTGTGCGATATCTATGGTCTTCGCATGTCTCTCTCGACGCCTGTAAATGATCCAAACACTCTTTATGAAGGTATATCTACGATAATAGAAAAGCTAATGCATCCAATTTCCAGTTGATGATATGGTGTGACTTTAAAGGTGACACATTATGCCCCTTTTTACAATATGTAATATAAGTCTCAGGGGTCCCCAGAATGTAACTGAAGTTTCAGCTCAAAACCATGAGTTTTAAACCATATTAGTTTAAACTTGTGATATACAGTTTTCTGAGAGCACACATCCGAAGCACACGGACAGAAATTGGCTGTCACAGCATGTGAGTACTGTTCTCATTCATACACAAGTTTACATTAAAAACGCGTAAGTTATAAAAACAGCCGGTTATGACTGTGAAGGTAAACAGCTGGGAAATAAATCGCATGTTTATTTTAGATCTGTGTGGCAACAGTAATATACAGTAAATAAATCAATAAATCCACTGCTCTGTTGTCTCCTCTGAGGCTACGACTGTAAACAACGTTCTGTGCTCGTCTGTGCAGCCGAAGGCAGAACAGTTAGCATGTTTTGCTCAAACTTTCGCCATGGCATTAGAGCTGGTACACCGTTGTCGCTTGCGAAATCAAAATGACGGCGCCGTGGGTGGAAACTTACAGATAAAGGGGCGGTAATATTATAATGAGATCCCTTTGCAACGTCATTAGGGGAGCGAGATCAGACACGCTCGTTTTTTCAGACGCTTGCAGAAAAAGGCTTACCAAAACAAAGTTACTAGGTTAATCTTTTTCACGTTTCCTTGGTTGGTAGATGCACCGGGGACCTGATTATAGCACTTAAAACCTGGAAAAGTCAGATTTTCATGATATGTCACCTTTAATGCTCGTTACATAGCATCAAACAAACTCCATAAGGACTGGAATACTCACTCATAACCCCCGGCGAACTCTGGTTCTGCTCGGCCCAGTAAGTGTGCGATGAAGTCAGTCTCACAGCAAACGTGGATGTGGCGCTCATGGGGGCAGCAGCGTAACCCCTCATACAGAGCCGCACAGTAGCCCTTCTCTTTACTGCAGTCCAGATCTCCTACCAGGATGTTATACGCTCTCAGAACCTTGTTTTTACAGTCCGTACAGAACCTGAGAATGAGATTGCAGAAAGAAGCAACCAATAAAAATCAGTAAAAAATACATTTTTGTCACTGAGCCGATTAAGAGAAATATGTTGAGGTAACAAAAATCACAATTTCTCACCGGTGTTTGCGCAGGTACGTCTCCAGAGTCTCCAGCAGAGAGGTGCTGTCAATCAAAACCACTTCATCACGACACTCCTGTGACATCAGCTCCCACACGTCCATCCAGCTGCCCCTGCGGATCCATAACCATGGTTACCAAACAACCTACTGATACGGTCACTTATATTTCTACCAGGATCAGAAATGTACTTTTCCATTAAGGGGCAATATTTTCCCAAGGACTAATTTCCAAGTGCCATCTTTTTTTTGCCCTTAGTAAGGGCAATTTTTATAATTACCTCATTAAATGAATCTGTTTTGCTTTTCTGTCATATAATTGTATTTATAAAATTAATTCAGTATAGGCTGTTACCAATGCATCTGACATGGTACGTTTATTCACACAGACTGCTTATGCATTCAACAGTTGCATAATGTTATGTGATCAAGGTAAGTTCTCTCATCTTACATAAAACTGGTCTATATAAAATGGAAAAAAAAAAACAGGAACTGTAATATAACAAAAATCATTGGTTATTGGTCATCGCCCTCTTGTAATATATAATGTAATAATGATTATTCACTTCAACAGTTATAATAGATTTAGTTTTATTTCTGTAGGGGCATTTTTTGACCCCTTACGTTGAATTTGGGAGGCATTTTTGTTCATTTTGGTGGCATTTTTGCCCTAAGCACCCATTAATTTCTGACCCTGACCACTATCAGTATTACTAAACATTTTCATATTTTCATTGATTCCTTAGTTCAAAAATGTACATTATAAGAACAACAATGGTAAAAATTTGTTTGGTTATGTTGTCAAGGAAGCACAAAAGATGAAACTGTCATCTCAAACACCAAACGTCACATGATGATTAAAAACAAAACGTAACTGACTCACCCTAAAGGCTTCGGTTTGTGCGTGTCTAAAGAGTGCAGCTGACAGCGTTTATTCTTTTTACTCTTGGGAATGGAATCAATTACGTTGTTTAACTTTGACCTACAACAAGAAAAAGCACATATATTAAAATGAAAAACAACAACTAAATCATACAGGCAAAAGAAAACTAACTAACAGACAAAAAAAGGTTGAAGCTTAATTTCATTGGATCCCGGACAAGCCCCCACTTTATGTTACAACCTCTCATTAAATGGCTCGAAAAAGAGAGAGATTATGTAACAAACTAGAATGAGTACGATGTAATTGTTCAAGACTATTTATTCACTCACTCAACATATAACAATTGCGACAAACTTATCAACCAAGTAACCGTTGACATAACGGACAACAACTAACAAGAAAGGAAAAAAAAACATTGGCTATGATAATGATTAATAGTTAATATTTTCCCTGCCCATCATTCCACCCTGAAGAAAAATTACAAAAAGTTTTTCTTTGGAATAACTTGCTCAGTGCAAATCACACACACACACACACACAAAAAGACCAGAAACATTTAATAAAAAGTAAATGGGATCGGTTTTGATTTTAATGTGGACTTCAGTTGGTCTGAGGCAAATGTCGGACACTAAACAGCGTCTGTAGCACTTACCCATGAATGTAAAAGAGCGTGTAGAGCTTCCTGGGGTCTGTGAGACACGCTCGTGTGACAGACAGCACTCCAGAGGATCCCACAGTGAGCGGTTCCAGTGCAAAGTATCCAGAGTCCGTGAGTTGAGAGAACAGACACTCCACGCTGCGTCGGCAGCCCACGCATGGCACCGACTGAGACAGAGCGCTGAACACCTCACGAGACATCACCATCAACGCCATGTTCAGGTCCTGCTGCTTTAGCATGCTGTGATGCTGGTGGACCAAAAACACAGGTGGGAAAGTGAAGCTGGAAGCCATAAAAGTCTGACTCTCTATAATTTTTTTTTTTTTTTGCATTCTGTGCCTCTGTCAAGCTGGAAAAGTGATATTCTCTCTCTCTTTCTCTATACATACATACATAAACAAGTTAAAAGATTAATAATGAAATTTTTAATAGCAATTATTTGTGACAATTATTTGACAGCCCAAGACACATGATCGTGACAGGCCTTAATTACGATATTTTTACTAAAATGAACTAGTGCTGGGCATCCAAAATAAAAGATTGTGTTTATATAAGTGTGTGTTGTATATATTTATTATGTATAAATAAAGACTCACACATACAGTATATTTTGAAAATATTTACAATTTATTTTTATATATATATATATATATATATATATATATATATATATATATATATATATATATATATATATATAAACATAACAATTTTCTTAAATATATACATGCATGTGTGTGTATTTATATATACTAGGGCTGCACGATATATCGTTTCAGCATCGATATTGCGATGTGCGCATCCGCGAAAGTCACATCGCAGGATGTGCGATGTTTAGTATACTGATCATTATTATTTATACTGATCGTTTTCTTTGCTCACACACAGACACCGTGTCTACACCGGACGAGACAGCTGTCATGTCGCACTGTGAACAGCTAAAGCCTGTCTACACTGGACGCGACAAAGCGACCGTTACAAATCATTTGAACTTTGTGTCAGTATATCATAAACACGCCATCAGTTTACTGGCAGGGATTTGTCGCGTCGCGCTGAGCCGCATCCAGTGTAGACAGCATCACTGATTATAATGAGTTCTATTGTATTTTGTCGCATCGCGCCCGTTGTAGACACAGTGAGAGCCATGCAGATGCACATGAACACTGAATTCCATTCACTTCCACATCTATTTGTGTCTGAAATGACACATACGCGCGAATTTATGTCAAAATGCATGTCTCTGCAAGTATCCTTGTAAAAACAGTTGCTTATGTCTTAGGTGAAGGCAACCAATTGAGAAAGAAAATGGATGTGTAACAGTATAGGCTATTGGTTCACAGAGGTTTAATGTTCCAGCTTTCTGTGTCATGAATGTTAATAAAACAACAAAACACAGCGAAAAATCACTTTTGTAGCTTTAACAGATTTATTAGATTTAATTTATACAGTGAAGACTATGCAGTGTTATTTTACATTTGATTATTCAATTTCTGCACCTGAATACTGTTAAGACTTACCTGAAAAATATAAACCACTGTTTATTTCATTTGTATCTTTGTTCTATTATATTTATCTGTAATTTGTTTATTTTCTGTGCTGATTTACTCACCTAAAATCACCCCAATCATTGATTATTTTTTCCAAATAGAGCCATTCAAGACATCTGGTGAATTTTTTATTTTTTCATATCACAATATATATAGCACAAAAACAAAATATCGCAATGTGAGTTTTTTCCAATATTGTGCAGCCCTAATATATACATAATAAATATACACAGTACACACACATATATTAATGTACACAAAAACTTTTATTTTGGATGTGATTAATCCTTGCCCAGCACTAAAATTAATATAAATTAAAGGCAGTACAATAAATGCTACCACTATTAATGTAGAGTATGGAGAATGCTTTTTTTTTCCCAATACTGTAATAAGAATTAGAGGGTATTCTAATTAATTGTCGTGAATAGTAATTTTTTTTATGTTACACATTTAAATAAATCTACAATTTTAAATACATTTTCTAATTTCTTCCCTTTGGTTTAGGTGAAATATGACTCTTAACAGGTTTCATGAAATTCATTGCCAACAGTGAAAATGAGAAAATGTCATTACTTACCTCAATAAACTGCTTCATTTGTGAACTGTTGATCTGGTAGTTGTCAAAGTCGAGAATACTGTCAGGAAACTCCATCACCATCTACAACATAAAAATGTGTATATATCATCACAACAACACAGTGGTTCTTCGTATATAATACTGTGAACTCAGTTTGCTTTCAGTAATGCATGTGTAGGGGAACATACAACTGCTTAGCACAAAAGTGACAAAAGCCAAGGCAAACTTCTAACCGGTATAATAGTATTGGCTGCTAAAATACCCAAATTGACAGATCAATCACACAATAAGACCATATTTTTGAAGTAAATAGGTTTAATGTTCATTTCACGTTGGCTTAAAAAAGGTGGTAAAATGCAAAGTGCAACCAAAAAATGATCTTACCGTGAGCGAGTCATCGATGTACAAGGGAATCTGGCGTGCAAGAAACAGATAGTCTTCTTCCCCGTCTCTGCAGACAGCCACCAGACGTGCCATGTCTTTGCCCAGATTTGCCTGCTAGTGTGTGGACACAATCACAATATCACCTCCGCTATGAGTTTCAATAGAGACCACTTTTCAATGTAATTTCTGTATTTATATGGACTTCCATATTTTCTGAAGTGAAAAGTATGACCCACATGAATTTTAGTTTTCGAACATTCAAAAGCAAAGGGCATCCCATAAATATCAATATTGTAATTTTACTTTGGTTCTGATGATAATTATAATGATAATAATGACAATAACAATAACTTGTTTTCAGTACAATAGTATTATTGCAACTATAATTTATTTGATTTAATTTAAATAATAGTATCATTAAAATAACATTTATCAACCCTCTACATTGCGAGTAAATCACTCGCATGTGTGACTAAATCTTCACTCTGGGCGACTAAATGATGACTGATATTAGCCACTAGCTAATAAGTTCTCAGTTTTACTCACCAGTGTATTGGAGGCTAAGTATATAAGTTCAGGACAGATATATTTTAACTCGCCGAACACTATGACTGAGCGCTTCAGAGTTTCTCTCTCCGTCAAGCGATCTGCGCTTTTGTTTTTTTGTTTTTTCAGTTTATCTGAATGGATCTGTATTTGACGTAACGTAAACTCTAGTGTGAAGGCGCATGACTCGCCTTCGCACACGCAAAGAAAGAAAGAGCGAGAGAGTCTTACATAACATGCAGAATTGACGCGCTACATGTAAACGATATTCTTTGTTGTATTTTCCTGTCAAAATAACAGCGTTCCTTTTGGAATTCTTCAGCTTTTAAGAACTGCCGGGTTCTCTGGTAGTAGGTGGAACTAATGCGCAAACGACAATCTCTTTGCCTGGCACTCACCTATTATCGTCCCTGTTTTGATTTCAGCGAATCAGTTCGAGCGAACGCAGACAACCTGATTAATATTCATGAATCCAGCAGCTCATTAATCCTTAGTGTGTTTTATATTGTTCTTATTAATAGAATTCTTATTATTATTATCATTTTTATTATTATCATCATTATTATTATTCTTATCAGTATTATTGTTAGTTTTTTCCCTTTTTTTTGTATGTTTTTTTTGTTTTTTTTTTACAGAAACACTGAATGACCAAAAAAGCACCACCACCAGTCCTAAGTTCAATTAAAATGACTAATATGCATTCATACATGGTTAATAGGGGTGAGGAAAAAAAAAAAAAATCGATACAGCATAGTATCGCGATATTTTCCGCGGCAATACTGTATCAATACACGGACACCAAGTATCGATTTTTTTTATTATACTATTTAGTAGAATTATAAAATCAATTATAAGATCTGTATAAGATTTCTATTCGAACTGAAAGCATAATTCTAGGCTATTCGCTGCCGTTTTCAAAGCACATTGCAAAAACCGTGACATTTAATTCACTGACGCTCTTTACTGAACGCTCTTCCCGGAAACCCACCAAAATAAAAGCTTGCTAATTTAGGTTTGAAAATGATGAAAATTCACATAAAAAAAGTAAATATTATCATTTTATTTTTAAGTTTACTATAAAAATTACATTTTTATTTAATACTCCCTTTTTATTTTAAAACATAATAGTATTACCACACTTTATTGTTTTGTTTATTATTTTATTTAAAAAAAAAACTAAATAAAGTCCAATGATATTATTATCACTATTAATTTATTTTTTTTAGAGTTATATTTAATTGGCCACACTATGTGTAGTGTGAGGACCAAACCAAATCTCCAGGTACTCTTATGAGAACCAGGCTAAAAAAAAAAAAAAAAAAAAAAAAAAAAAAAAAAACAAAAAAAAATACTTACGTGCACCCCTGGACATATGGGATTTGCACGGAGTGTCATATGAAAGTAAAATACTCGAATACCACAAACTTAATTTAAATGTAACATTTTTAATTAAGACTGTTTTATTTATTTTAAATTTAACAGTAATTTACTTTCAAATGTCCCAATTGCTGAAGGGTTTGCTCAACTTTTTTGTACAAGTTCAAGTTGCATTGTTCAAAATACCTGCAGTAGCACAGCTGTGCGTACCTTTTTACATTTAATTAAGGTGGACTAGATTAGACTGTAATACAAATAACTGAGTTTGCCAGGTGCATACAACATTTATGACAGGTTTTCATGAAAATGTCGTTCAGTTTGTCTGCTTGACAATCCCATTTTGCACTGCAGCAATAAAATTAAAGTGAGATAAACAAACTGAGAAATATTTATTTTTAGTTAAAACATGTTGCCAAAGTTTTCCTTTAGGGACATAATTTGAAGTTGGAAAAAGGTAATAAATTGCAATATATCGCAGAATATCGCAATATATTTAAAATCGCAATAATATTGTATCGTGACAAGTATCGTGATAATATCGTATCGTGGGGCCTCTGGTGATTTCCACCCCTAATGGTTAACAAGATTTAATTCTAATTTCTAAAGTTCTATCATTAAATAATAGGCCTACTTGATTATCATATTATAATGCTTGACTGACTGATGTTAAGAGTATACTTTCAGATATTTAAAAAGCTAATATATATATATATATATATATATATATATATATATATATATATATATATATATATATATATATATATATATATATATATATATATATATATATATATATATTAGGGCTGCACGATATTGGAAAAAACTCACATTGCGATATTTTGTTTTTCTGCGATATATATTGCGATATAAAAAAAAAAAAAAAAAAAAAAAAAAAAAAAAAAAAAAAAATCACCAAATGACTTGAATAGCTCTATTTGGAGAGAGAAAAAATATTGATTTTGTAGGTGAGTAAATCAGCATAGGAAATAAACAATTTACAAGCATAGATAAATATAATAGAACAAAGATACAAATGAAATAAACAGTGCTTTGTATTTTTAAGGCAAGTCCAACAGTATTCAGGTGCAGAAATTGAATAATAAAATGTAAAATAACACTGCATAATACAGTCTTCATTGTATAAATTAAATCTAATAAATCTGTGTTAAAGCTACAAAAGTGATTTTTCTCTGTTTTGTTGTTTGATTATGACACAGAAAGCAACAGAGACATTAAACTGCTGTTATTGTTATCCTCTTTCTTTCTCAATTGTTCACCTAAGACATAAGCAACTGGTTTTTTTTTTACAAGGATACTTGGAGACATGCATTTTGACACGGTTTCGCGCATATGTGTCGTATTACACTGGATGCGGCGCAACACGACGAATCCCCGCCAGTAAACTGATATGCCTCGCTCTATCTATGACGTACTGACACAAAGTTGACACGATTGGCAATGGTCGCTTTGTCGCATCCAAGTGTAGAAAGACTTTGGGGCCGTTCACATGGTGCATCTGCAAACGCGTGGAAAACTCCCGCCGCGCCAGTTCCTCCTCCTTTCCAAAGCGCTCGGGAGCTTGCGCTTTCCTGGCGCCTGCCGTTGCTAAACATCCGTGATGTGCTCTCCTCGACGACGCGGAAGTTTCAACAAAGGATAAATGGATTTCCAGCACTGAAAATCGCTTGCAGTAGCTCTGCTACTAAATTTATTTAAAAATGGGTATCTCTGTACAGCTGTCGCGTCCGGAGTAGACACGGTGTCTGTGTGTGAGCAAAGAAAACGATCAGTATAAATATAACGATCAGTATAGGCCTACTAAACATCGCACATCCTGCGATGTGACTATCGCGGATGCGCACATCGCGATATCGATGCTGAAACGATATATCGTGCAGCCCTAATATATATATATATATATATATATATATATATATATATATATATATATATACACACACACACACATATACATATATATATATATATATATATATATATAGTATATCAGTCTGGTGAGTAAACTAAAAAAAATTTACTAGCCAATGGCGATTCAATTGCCAAGGTGTCCATAGAGGGTTGTTTATTATTATTAACTACTTGCTTTTTACAGTACAGTAGTATTATTAAAACAGTAATATTTCTTTATTTAATTTTTATAATTGAAATAATCAAATTAAGATATTATTATTAAGTCCTTTTTTACAGTACAATAGTCTTTTTGCAATAGTAATATTTCAGTTTAATATTCAAATAATAATAACATTAATTAAATGCTTGTTTTTTTTAACAGTACGATAGCATTATTCCAATAGTAATATATTTCTAATAATTAAAATAATAATACCATTATGCAGCAGATTAATCAATATTTGTCCATATCTAAAACGCAAACACTGGTTTCCCAGCAGCCTTTGTAGCTTGGCTAAGGATTATTAGCTTACACACAGTCTTATCTGACTACAGAGGCTTAAACCCTTACTATCCCCAGCTCTACACCCCAGTCTGAATGAAACACTGATGTACATGCATCATATACGCATATATATGTACAGAAGTGTCAAGTGAATGCAGCAACTCCTTTGTCAGAGGTGCAAGTATGAAGAGGTCAAACCACATAACGTGCTAACAATGAGCAGCTAAACAGCCACCAAACTAGCGTCTCAATGTTCTAAAATATCTTAATACACATTTCAGATCATATTCATATTAAATAATCTTGACAGTCTGGTAGTCATGGCAACAGTTAAATGATCAGAGCTGTAATAATTGCACTCGTGTTTCCTCCAACGACACATATGCTAATTAGCCTGTTAGCCGGCGAAATGCTCACACCCACCTGTGGAGCAACTTAAACGAGTCATTTGACAGGGATGGAGTCTTAGATAATGTTACAAAAAAAAAAAAAAAAAAGAGAGACAATTTTGTGTGTCGAAGTCAAGTTAGCGTACGGCTAATCTGTGCAACTTTTTTATCCAGCTGATTAACGTTAGCATGCTAACGTTAGTTCTGTCAGTAGCTTGCCTGAGGGAGCTGCACGGCAACTTTAAACCTAGCAAAGCATGTTTTATTGCATGCTAAACAGGGTCCAAATGTACTTTTAAAACAATACATGCTTTTTAAATTCAAAAGTGTCCTGTCAAAGATCTATTTTGACTTAGGGACTGACACCCTCAGCATTAACTCGATCCATTCCGGGTTTATCTTTCCCGTGGCGTTACTTTTCTGCCGTTATTGCTCTCGAAAGAGCGACTAAGTGCACAAATATCAAGCTGCAGCTGTCGTACTCACCAGTTTTCGAAGGTTGTTTCTTTTTTTTGGACAAAAACAAACAAGTGCGACAGAGCCGAATGTGGCAGGCGAATGTTCTATATGACCCTTGGCCCCCTAATACGTCAGAAAGAAATTAGTTCCGGGCTCGAGGGCCTTGACGTGTGCAGTTTGATTGACACATGGGTGGAGATTATTTTGCACGATCGACAGAGAGAAAGCAGAAGAAACATCATTTAAATATAGGTAGATCATATAATATGCTAACTTCATCTAAAAGTTCATCGATTTTTATGATCGTATATTTGCTGATATATTAATTAAAATATTACTTAAATATCAATAGTTCAAATGCATTTTTCTAAATCTTTGACAATTATTTTTTTTCATAGTTTCATAACTTAATATTAAATAAATGTCTAGTTAAACGACTTTGGATTATTAGCAAAAATCTGTCTTTTTTATGATTTTTATAATTCTTTTATAATTGGTAAATGTACGCAGATTTTATCACGTTAGTTAATATTAATTAAAATTAAATATTTGTTTAAATGCATTTTTTTCCTAATTCTTTTATACTTATTTTCCATATAGTTTTATGACTTAATATTAAAGTCTAATTAAAAGAAAAAAAATCAGCATTCTTTAATTCTTTGTAATTAGTATGCATGCTGTTTTTATGATCGCATTTTAGTTGAAATATTATTTAATTAAGTGACTACATTAAATGTTTGCTTAAATTGCATTTTTCTAATTCTTTCACAATTATTTTCATATTGTTTTATGGTTTAAATAAAAGTTTGATTAATAATTTTTTACAATTCTTATAATTAGTATGCATGCATGCATTTTATTGTTTGATTTTATGTTAGGTAGTTAGATGATAATTTCATTAAAAGACTATATGAAATATTTGCTTAATTTTCTTATTCTTTTACAATTATTTTTCATATAGTTTTAATATTAATTCATTTTCATTTCAATTAATTAATTAATATTAGACTTAATATTAATTAAAAGGAATATTAGCAAACATTAGCATTTTCCAAATTCTTTTATAATTATAATGCATGCACCTTTCATAATCAATTAAATAAATTACTACATGGAATGTTTTTAATCAATTCAACACACAGGCTATCTACATTGTGAACTGCAAAGGCACAAAGATGATTAAACTCATGGAAAAAGTTACATGAAATGGTGGCCGATTGCAGCATATAAAAATATAAAAATCTTCTGTTCTTCAATTAACATGAAATAAATCTAATTTAGATTCATATCTCATATGCAATACACAGTAGCAGTATATTTACAAATTACACATTTAATTTTACTTGCACTTTGCAAACAATATACAGTGTATTTCACAGCAGTTTCGTGCAGCAATGTTGGGAAGACGCTAAAATCAAAAGCCAAAATGCTTATGGCAGTCTTCACGTTGACCAGAACTCGAAACACGGTCACAAACGGGACCAGGTTGGATTCTACTCTGCTTTGCACAAACCTGTCAATCTTACTTTAAAGGGAACCTTGAAACAGATGCTTTCTGTTCTTGTAAACGAGGTATAGGACAACTAAGTCAACTACAGCGATGCCCACGATGACAAAGTGAAGGATGTCGCTCAGTATGGTGCATGACAGGACCAGAGGCATTATTAGTGCTGTGAAGTCCAGCAGGAGATGGGCTCCTCAGGAGAACGGAAGAACCCATTTTCCAAGGTGGAAGACTATCAGGAAGAGTCCTCGGCTGAGAAAACACAGCGGGGCTAAGAGGGATCCCAGCGAAACCTCCGAAAGGGTTGTCCCATTGTGACTGCTGACAAATACAACTTTTACTTCTGCCGATTCCATTATCTGTAAAAAGAGACAAGCGTGAAAATAAGTAAAGTACAAACATTGACTGCTAGTTGATACAGATTATATATATACATATATATATATATATATACACACACATACACATACACACACATACATATATATATATATATATATATATATATATTTGTCGAAATTTGTGCACACTTAACCAAATTTATATTTTTATATTTTAAGATAGATAGACAGATAAATAGACATAGATTTTTATGACTTCATATTAGTTGAAATTTTTTTTTAGGCCTAACTAAAAGACTACATGCAATACTTCTTTAAAATGCATTTTTCTAATATATAAACATGACTATTTTTTATATTTTCAAACTATTTTATCTAATAGTTTATGACTTAATATTAGTTAATTATATAATCTTATTAAATAAAAAAATCAGCATTCTTTATATTTTATAATTAATATGCATGCTGTTTTTATGATCATATTAGTTGAAATATTATTTAATTAAAAGACTACATGAAATATTTGCTTAAAACATTAATTAATTGTTTCTAATTATTTTACAATTGCTTTCATACTGTTTTAGGACTTAATTTTAATTACAATTTAATTAAAAGACTTTGTAATATTAATAAACCAGCATTTTTTATAATTACAATTCTTTTATAATTACTATGCAAGCTGTCTATATGATCACATATTAGTTGGAACATAATTTAATTAAAAGACTACATGAAACATTTGTTTAAAATGCATTTTTTATTCTTTTCCAATTATAGTTTCTTATTTTTTTGGATAGATAGATAGATAGATAGATAGATAGATATAGACTGTAGAAATACACACACACACACACACACACACACACATATATATATATATATATACACACACACACACACACACACATCTCAGAATGACAAAATTAAACCAATCACCTACAATTTACCATTAGGATGCAGTGGAAGTTTTGATCTCAAAGGTTTATGTTCAAATAATTCCAGAGAGTATTAAAGCAATTCAATCAAGACACATACAGGTGCATCTCAATAAATTAGAATGTCGTGGAAAAGTTCATTTATTTCAGTAATTCAACTCAAATTGTGACACTCGTGTATTAAATAAATTCAATGCATACAGACTGAAGTAGTTTAAGTCTTTGGTTCTTTTAATTGTGATGATTTTGGCTTACATTTAACAAAAACCCACCAATTCACTATCTCAACAAATTAGAATACTTCATAAGACCAATAAAAAAAAAAACATTTTTAGTGAATTGTTGGTCTTCTGGAAAGTATGTTCATTTACTGTATATGTACTCAATACTTGGTAGGGGCTCCTTTTGCTTTAATTACTGCCTCAATTCGGCGTGGCATGGAGGTGATCAGTTTGTGGCACTGCTGAGGTGGTATGGAAGCCCAGGTGTCTTTGACAGTGGCCTTCAGCTCATCTGAATTTTTTGGTCTCTTGTTTCTCATTTTCCTCTTGACAATACCCCATAGATTCTCTATGGGGTTCAGGTCTGGTGAGTTTGCTGGCCAGTCAAGCACACCAACACCATGGTCATTTAACCAACTTTTGGTGCTTTTGGCAGTGTGGGCAGGTGCCAAATCCTGCTGGAAAATGAAATCAGCATCTTTAAAAAGCTGGTCAGCAGAAGGAAGCATGAAGTGCTCCAAAATTTCTTGGTAAACGGGTGCAGTGACTTTGGTTTTCAAAAAAACACAATGGACCAACACCAGCAGATGACATTGCACCCCAAATCATCACAGACTGTGGAAACTTAACACTGGACTTCAAGCAACTTGAGCTATGAGCTTCTCCACCCTTCCTCCAGACTCTAGGACCTTGGTTTCCAAATGAAATACAAAACTTGCTCTCATCTGAAAAGAGGACTTTGGACCACTGGGCAACAGTCCAGTTCTTCTTCTCCTTAGCCCAGGTAAGACGCCTCTGACGTTGTCTGTGGTTCAGGAGTGGCTTAACAAGAGGAATACGACAACTGTAGCCAAATTCCTTGACACGTCTGTGTGTGGTGGCTCTTGATGCCTTGATGATGTTCACCCAAATTCTTGAATCGATTTTGCTTGACAATCCTCATAAGGCTGCGGTTCTCTCGGTTGGTTGTGCATCTTTTTCTTCCACACTTTTTCCTTCCACTCAACTTTCTGTTAACATGCTTGGATACAGCACTCTGTGAACAGCCAGCTTCTTTGGCAATGAATGTTTGTGGCTTACCCTCCTTGTGAAGGGTGTCAATGATTGTCTTCTGGACAACTGTCAGATCAGCAGTCTTCCCCATGATTGTGTAGCCTAGTGAACCAAACTGAGAGACCATTTTGAAGGCTCAGGAAACCTCTGCAGGTGTTTTGAGTTGATTAGCTGATTGGCATGTCACCATATTCTAATTTGTTGAGATAGTGAATTGGTGGGTTTTTGTTAAATGTGAGCCAAAATCATCACAATTAAAAGAACCAAAGACTTAAACTACTTCAGTCTGTGTGCATTGAATTTATTTAATACACGTGTTTCACAATTTGAGTTGAATTACTGAAATAAATGAACTTTTCCACGACATTCTAATTTATTGAGATGCACCTGTATTTATTAAAGCTCTTTATAGTATGGATATTAGGAACTGTGACCTACCTCGTCCTGTGATGTGTGGACATTAGATAAATCAGGTTAGGCTAGACTAAACTGCAGAGACCAACATTATAGCAGTGGCCTGTCAGGATAAACATGGAACATGGACTCCCATATATATATATGTACTTACTGTACTTGTAACTCATTATTAAATAGTAAAAATAAACATTCGTCGTATAAATCGTTCATTCTTCTTCTTCTAGATTTTAATGGCGGTTGCCATACAACTTCAAGGTGCATTTCCGCCACCTGCTGGTTAGGAGTGTGGGCCAAGTTCGCAAAACCCTTTTCGTAATCCCTCCTAACATCTATATTCTTTTATCTAAATCAGTCATTTTCAGATAAAGCATTAAAAAATGAATACATTCATCATATGAGTTCCTTTGCAATATGTTTGTCAAGTCAAACTTCATCTTAATTTTCAAATTACAAACCAATATTCTCCTTTCGCTATTATACATTGGACATTTCATTATAACGTGTCCTACGGAAGTTCTAAGAGGCCATGCATTATGCATTATTTTTCTATCTTGTTTTCTTGTTGTGACGACTTCATTTTCTTGTGATCTCGACATAACGAATGTGTTTTTTTCTTTTACAGTGATTTATTGTTAAAACACAATGCGTCGTGAGTCTACTGTTGCTATAATAACGAACGCAACTCTGCGAAAATCTGATCTACAGATAACCGTGCGCTGTTTTATACTGTATCTTATGGATATTTCAGCAAATTTCGCTTCGCGTAATACTAATAAAGACTACAATAAACAAATATAGGCTAATCAATCACTGTTAATTTTTTTCCCCAGAGTATGCTAAACATTTTGTTTGTGTAATTAACATGTTTAAATGGTCTAACATCAGAGCATTCAACACCGAAAGCGCAGGTGCGCCTTCAGAAGAATGCAGAGAATTGTTCTAAAGTAGAGCTGCTTGGATTCAACTTCCTCATTCGTTTTGAAATAAAATTATATATGATTTGTTTGTGATTTTTATTAGTCATGTAGGATGTGTTGTGACTGATATGTGCGTTACAAGCTTGGGGTCCTGTTTGAAAAGTGTGTGTGTGTGTGTGTGGTTTCCTACAAAGAAATGTAGAAAATATTACAAAACTGTATAACATCGCTTAATTAGCTTATACACATTTTTACATTTAAAAATCACATTTCTTATCAATATATATTTATTAACAATAAAGATTAAAAATAAGGACAAAGATGCACATTACAAATTGTACCGCGTTCTACATAAACACAACATTATCCCGTTTTAACTAACAATCCTGTACTTCAAAGATGCACAAATAAAGATAGCCTATAGGCTGCAAACAGAATACTATACAGTGACCTCAACATTGGTTTTAATAAGCAATAAGTTTCACTGAATGTTACTGAGGTAGTGAAACGATCGTGCAGCAGTAATGATAACAGATACACTTTCAAGCAAAAATAATCATTCCTATTCAAGAATTTAACATTTATAAGTTAATTGAATGTCAGTAATGAACTGCACAAATTATAGCAATCACGGAGAGGTCCTTACTCTGTCCCAAACATGTACAGTAAGGCTGCAGTATACAGGTCCCAATCAGTTATTTTTAGTTCTACACTGCCACCTGTTGGCGCAGTTGTGTAACTTAGAGAACAACTTCTGTTATGTCGTCATAACGAGAAAATTAAGTCGTGATCACAACAAAACAACTTTTATGTCGAGATCACGAGAAAATTAAGTCGTGATAACGAGAAAACAACTTATGTTATGTCGAGATCACGAGAAAATTAAGTCGCGATAACGAGAAAACAACTTTTGTTATGTCGAGATCACGAGAAAATTAAGTCGCGATAACGACAAAACAACTTTTGTTATGTCGAGATCACAAGAAAATTAAGTCGTGATAACGACAAAACAACTTTTGTTATGTTGAGATCACGAGAAAATTAAGTCGTGATAACGACAAAACAACTTTTGTTATGTCGAGATAACGAGAAAATTAAGTCATGATAACGACAAAACATCTTTTTTGACGTGATAACGAGAAAACAACTTTTGTTATGTCGAGATCACAAGAAAATTAAGTCGTGATAATGAGAAAACAACTTTTGTTATGTCGAGATCACGAGAAAATTAAGTCGTGATAATGAGAAAACAACTTTTGTTATGTCGAGATCACGAGAAAATTAAGTCGTGATAACGACAAAACAACTTTTGCTATGTCGAGATCACGAGAAAATTAAGTCATGATAACGACAAAACATCTTTTTTGTCGTGATAATGAGAAAACAACTTTTGTTATGTCGAGATCACAAGAAAATTAAGTCGTGATAATGAGAAAACAACTTTTGTTATGTCGAGATCACGAGAAAATTAAGTCGTGATAACGACAAAACAACTTTTGCTATGTCGAGATCACGAGAAAATTAAGTCATGATAACGACAAAACATCTTTTTTGTCGTGATAATGAGAAAACAACTTTTGTTATGTCGAGATCACAAGAAAATTAAGTTGTGATAACGACAAAACAACTCGTTATGTCGAGATCACGAGAAAATTAAGTCGTGATAACAAGAAAACAACTTTTGTTATGTCAAGATCACGAGAAAATTAAGTCGTGATAACGACAAAACAACTTTTGTTATGTCGAGATCACGAGAAAATTGTCATGATAACGACAAAACAACTTTTGTTATGTCGAGATCACGAGAAAATTAAGTCATGATAACGACAAAACATCTTTTTTGCCGTGATAACGAGAAAACAACTTTTGTTATGTCGAGATCACAAGAAAATTAAGTCGTGATAACGAGAAAACAACTTTTGTTATGTCGAGATCACGAGAAAATTAAGTTGTGATAACGACAAAACAACTCGTTTTTTGTTTTTTTTTCTTTCATGTCTATATCTGATTTTCCTGTGGCTTCCTTGGCACATTCATCTGCCAATTCATTTCCTTTTATTCCTATATAAACTGGTATCCAACAGAACGATACCTTTAAACCCATCATCTGAATCCTGTATAGTGTCTGAAGGATCTCGACCAGTACATCAGATCTAATCATTAAGATCTACTTAATGATGAACTTGAGTCAGAACATATAAGTGCCCTCAATGGTCTATTTTCCTCAACCCACTGCAGTGCCAATAAAATTGTGATCATTTCTCCAGTGTATACTGATAGATTATCTGAGATTCTTTTGTTAACTTTGACACTAAAATCTATTACTGTGTACGCCACGCCTACTCTGTTTTCAATATCTTTTGATGTATCTGAATAAATCAAGACATAACTAAAATAACTGCTTTGAATATACATATGCGCCATTTGAGCATTATATCTATCCCCCTGGACCTTGTTCCTCTTTTCTAACAGTCGTTCATTCTTCTGTAATAATCCTCACTTTATAACAAACTGTAGCCGCACATTTGGGTTGCGATGTTTCTTTACGCATTGGGCGTGGCTTACAGGTAAACGTCACTGTATGGGGAGGGGCCTTTTCCGTACGTTTCAAACGCGTGACGTCGCTGCTGCGCGTGTCAGGAGCCGCCAGTGTGGAGGGAGTTTTGTCCTTCACTCACTGAGGAATTTTTGCTGGCTGAAGAAAGAAAACATAACGCATAAAATATCAATCTAATGGCAGCGATATAACACAGTAAATACAGCGAAACGTGTCTTCTTAAAGTTTACACTCATGGCGAATGTCAAACAGAAGCTTTTGTTCAGAAATCAAGACGTTTCGACCGTTAACAGTTGTGACGGGACATTCAGGAGTTTGGAAAAAGCTGAAAGACCAAACCGACAGAAGGAAAAGGTAAACAAATTTTATTATTTACTGCTCATTTAACACTTTTTACCTCACTTTTTCTTTATGCATATCAACGTTTTAGATTTAAATTGTATTATCTACAAAAACAAGTTTAACTGGCAAACAGGAAAATTAACATGTTTATCTGAAAGCAACCCATAACAAAAATACTGTATCATGGTGGTTTATGTTCCATATGTTCCTTAAACAACACCATGCTATTACAGTGCTAACAGTTAATTTTACAGTTACATGCTCCAAAACGTCATGTTAGTACGCATAAGTATTCATAATTTTCTTATTTCCCCATCACAGTTAAACGTATATTTTTGTGACAAGAAATACATATACTACACGTTCAGAATTATATTCTCCAATTGCTCCCTATTAATAAATATTTAATTTTAAGGGAAGTAACATGCTTGATTAATGCCACCGGTATAGATGACTAGGGACTAGTTTTCTATTGAGCAGAACAATAGCTGTTAATAAAGTGATTTACTTCTAATCACTCATTTGAACTGGCTTGTTTTTCCGGAGTTTCCTCATTTGCATGTTCATTGAAGTGTCTGTGTTCTCATTGTCGGATTAAGCAGCGGTGCAGTTAATCTGAAGAACATACTCAGATTATTCCGCAGGTCAACCTAATCTGAGCATGCGCAAAACAACCACCTGAGCACATTTCAGGTGCGCCTTTTTTTTGGCATAGCAAAGTTATATGACTTCATTCCAAAGGGAACCTGGAATTTATTTTGGAGTATATGAAGGCGTGCTTTTTTGACACTATATTTTATATTGTCTGTGTTCATATGTTTTGATATTTTCATTTAGTTGCAGCATCAAAGGTCACCCTCCGTTATTAAATTTGATTTACTGTTAAGTGTGAATAATGCAGTTGGTTTGTTGTGCCATGCAGTGTTTCTCATGCCTGCAGCCCTTGGCGCAGATTAAGTCGTCATCTGTTTTTTTCTGGGCCATTATGATTCATGCATTGACTCAAGTGCTGGAACGGAAAGTTCCTGACAGATTAAATAGGATCAATTCTATGGGAATCTGTAATCGTCTCATTACAAATGTTTAGTGTTTAACTGATCTGTGTGATCTCTGTACTAACCAAAGTCTCTTACCATTATTTGTTTTTAAGATGCTCTCCAGTCAGTTCAGATTCCCAGTCGTCTTGTCGTTTACCTGTGTTTGTTATTGGATTAGGAGCAGGCCTGTCCAGCAGACAGTGTGTATTATTAGCTTGTCTTCAGCATGTCCTGACCCTTCTCAACACATGCTGTCATCAGAGCATATGGAGTCACAGCAGCGTCAGAGGAAGGATGTGTAATTTAGCATCTCTGTTTATTCCTGACATTTGTAATTTTTGTGATGAAGTCCAGGCGTGTTATATTTGGAAAATGTTCTTACTCTATTGTTGCTCAGAATTTGCTTTGTCTTTCAAATGAGGAATGGCACAAGCAATTAATCAAATCTCAAGTTGTCAACCAAAGGTGTTGGAAATATGACAAGCGTATGTACTGGCTTGATAAATGTAAAAAGTTCTTTCCTTTGATGTCATGCATAAACACATCTGACATAAAGCAAGCTTAATTATGGTATTGTGCATTATGTAATATACAGTTGCATACATAGCTCTGAAAGGATGTGATTTTTAAAGAAGTAGTTCACCCCAAAATTTCCTGAAATGTGCTCACTCTTAGGTCATCCAAGATGTAGATGAGTTAGTTTTTTCATCAGATTTTTTCATCAGATTTGGAGAAATGTAGCATCACACCAATGGATCCTCTGCAGTGAATGGGTGCCGTCAGAATGAGAGTCCAAACAGCTGATAAAAATATCACAATAATCCACACCACTCCAGTCCATCGGTTAACATCTTGTAAAAAGCTAGGCCTACATGTTTGTAAGAAACAAATCCATTATTAAGATGTTTTTAACTTCAAACCATCACTTCTGGCCGTAACCCATAATTACGCATCCTCCAGTGGAAAAGTCCACCCACTGTTGTCCTCTCAGATCTGTGCAAGTGTGCAGATTTCTCTCCAGATTCAGACAAGAATATTATGAATAGAGGACTCTTAAAGAAAAATAAAATTGTTGACATTTTCTGAAGATCAAGTGAAATGTCAAGATGTGGTTGAATTGGCATCAGGGCTTGTTCTTATGAAACATTTCTAAATTGGATTGCTGCATCTGTACAGTGAATGGAACCTATTCTTTATGATAACATGGTCTTTATTAATTGCATCATGGAGGTAAATGGACTGAAAGACAGAACCCAGGACCTCAGGAAATCTCTCAATGATTCACTGGATGGGGACATCAGAGACTTCCTCATCAATGAAGCTGAACTTCACACATATGATGACCTCACTAAAGTCAACCCGGTTACGCCATCTACAGGTAAATTGTGCAAAAGCGCTTGGGATTTATGTCTGTAACTATTGGTCATTTTTCATCATTGGCCTTATGATGTTTATTGCAAGTGAAGAATATCAAGATTTTTTCCTTTCCCAATTCAGATGATAGGATATTCTTCCACATTACAATATTTGATGTATGATTTTAGTTCTAGCATGTGAAATTCTAGATTGGAGCTTGAATTCTGATTCATATTGACCATCATATCACATCAAAATGTAATTGTGACTTTTTATCTTACAGTTCTGACTTTCTTTTCACAATTGCAAGTTAACATCTTGCAATTCAGAATTTTTTACTCAGAATTGCTTGTTTATATCTCTAAGAATTGTGAGAAAAAAACTCAGAATTGCAAGGAAAAATATCAGAATTATGAGTTGTTAATATTATCTTTTCATTCTGTGGCAGAAACAAGCTTCCATACCAGTCCTAAATGTCCTATTGTGAGCCAGTGTTGAATTACAGCTGTGGTGTTTTGTGTTTGGCAGTGCTGAAATGTCTGCAGGCCAGGTACAGCGCAAAAGTTTTCTACACACATGCTGGCTGCACGCTGGTCGCCCTCAACCCCTTCCAGCCCATTCCTCACCTGTACTCTCAGGATGTGATGAGGGAATATCACTCCGCTCCTCAACCACAGGTAAACACGCTCAAGTCTATCAGTACATCTCTAACGTAAAAATATGGAAGTTACAAATACTTTAGTGTGGAAGCCATAAATATGCCATAAATACTATGAGTTTTTAAGGACATATTAGTGGTTTGATTCCTCATTCCGTGCATTGGTAGAAATATGTAAACTGGTTTGGTTTTGCTATAAAATGTAGTCACCAAAAAGTGACTAAACCAACCTGAAATATTTTGTTTACTGGATCATCATCAAATGTATCAAAAAGAGGCATTATTGATTGACTATGTAAGTAATAAATGAAATATTTTTTGGTTGAATTTTTGTTGAATGAAGCAAAAACAACTATGTTGTAATTGTCTGCCATCATGATATAAAATTACTCAACCATGATGTAAGGTTTTGGTCATACCACCCACCCCTAGTTGCTTGGATTTTAAATGTTGTCTTTTTAAACGAGAGATCTGTTCCTCCCTTTCAAATGCTTTTAGACAGTGTCAAAACAATGTTTGCACACCTGGTCTGTTCAGCTGCATGTTTAGTGGTATTAAATGTAAAGTTAATGAGTCAGTCTTTAACGTTATATTTAATACAGCACCAAACAATCTATGTGTTTTTGTTACATGTTGTTGTCACTTTATCATTAACTTGCACAATAATTAAATTAAGTAAAATGTAAGCTATTATTTGATTATTTATGAGGTTTAAGGCTTTTCTCATTGTGCCGTTGGCCAGTAACCTTGACAATACTTTGCTCTGCATGTTAATTTTGACATCAAAGAATCAGGAAGTTAGATAAAAATAAACTGTGGCCACTCTAGATATTGACTAACCTTTTAAGGACATTTTCTGAGACAGGTAAAGGCAGGTTATATTATATCCACTGAAGCAGTTGTCATCTCATCCTGATTTACAGAAAGCACTGTTATACAGAAAGCAATGTTAAAGCATCTTTTTGTACTCAGGAGTTTAAGCCACACATCTTCATTGTAGCAGAAGAGGCTTATAGGAACGTGCAGGGCCAGGTGGAGCCCATGAACCAATCTCTGGTCGTCTCTGGAGAAAGTGGAGCTGGGAAGGTGAGTGAAGTTTGTTTGGTGTGATTTCATAATTCATGTTTTCCAATGCTTACGTTTTACAGCTACTGCATGACATTAAATGGGTCCAAAAACAGGCCTAGCTCTATGTAAACATCTCAGTGCTTTACTCTGAGTTGCTCTATTCTTAAATGCCAGACACTTTGTAAATCTGCATCACATTGTGACAGATTCATAAAACATTCCCAGCTGAAATGCGCTGCTCAAACTGTTCAGATCAAATTACAGTTACCAAAACACACCTGTTCAAAATAAACCCACTGCTTGTTTTTAACTTTGGAAGTTTAGTCTTTTTTTGCAATATGTTTCAATAAGGTGTCTAAAAATAAAGGAAATTATGATTTCTCATTATTTACAGTCTTTAAAGTGCCCCTATTATGGAGTGAATTAAAACATCCTGCAAAGTTTTAAATCTGAAAGTGCACCGTGTATAAAGTTATTGTCTCTCAAAAGAAAGAGTCGACTCTGAATCATTGAAACGAGTCATTTTTAAAACGAATCCCAAGCCGTTTCATGTTGACTTCAACATGAAATATTAGCATATTGCCCGCCCACTTGTTGGTCTTTTCCATAGACTGTAAAAAAAACATGGATGTAGTGTCCGTGACGTCACCCGTAGGTTTCTGAAAAGCATTTTTGAAGCCCAAAGTAGGCGGAGTTGGCCGTTGCCATCTTGGCAAGCGTGTCACCACGCATTACTCCCAGATAATCGAAAATGGGCAAAGAGGTGGGATGTGGGCGGAGCTGGTTGCTGAAACCACGCCCACCTAGCTCGCCAGTGGTGACAGCAGCAGCAATCAGCCTGTCACTCAACTGGCCACACTCTTAATTATGCAGAACTTTAAGGCTCAGTATAATTTAAACGGATGAGTTATAAAAAAAATTCACCCCCCTCACAGTTGTCATGAAGGGCAAAATAAGCTATATAGACCAAAATCATTTTTTGAACCAGGCTGTAAACATGTTTTTTTCTGCTGTAAAGTTGGACATTTTAACATGGGGAGTCTATGGGATTGACTCCCTTTTGCAGCCAGCCTCTAGCGGCCAGTCGATGAATTACAGTTTAAGTCACTTCCGTGTCGGTTTCATGTGAGAGAGCGGAAGGTTGCCACTTGGTCTTTTCGCGTTGGTCTGAATGAAAATGCAAATTCATTCTTTGCCACTAGGTGTCGCTTTTGGAGAGGTAAAAATAGCGGTTTCCCCGGTAACGCTGTACACAAAGCAGCACTGTGCTCACAAACGCTGCTTTATCAGGCA
Source organism: Spinibarbus caldwelli (assembly GCA_039654775.1). Classification (NCBI taxonomy): domain Eukaryota; kingdom Metazoa; phylum Chordata; class Actinopteri; order Cypriniformes; family Cyprinidae; genus Spinibarbus; species Spinibarbus caldwelli. The sequence goes on along the minus strand of CM077222.1, from coordinate 3,699,924 downwards.
TTACAGGCAAGATGAAATGAAAATGAGACCAATCAACCAACTAACCCTAACCTAACCCTAAGCGTCACGCAAAGGAGGGGTTTTGAAAAATGAATCATTGAGCAAATTGTTTGGGAGTTGTTGAGCATATAAAAGTAAAAATAAACGCATATTATAAGACAATGAAAGTGTTTTTTGACCTTGCATGCATGTCAACCTGTTGGGGACTCCCAAAACCAAAATATGAATCTTTCATTACTCATAATAGGGGCACTTTAAATGAACTGTCAAGCTCAATATTTCAAATACTTACAGTACTAAGTTTAGGACTGATCTGAAAACAGTCAAATCTCAACATGATTTAGACCACATCTCCTATATTAAATATCTCTTCAGACATGGACGTCACGCTGTCTGATGAAGTATTATGCCACTGTAGCTGCCTCTTCTCAGAAGTGCCAGGACACTGTAGAGAAGATAGAAAGACGAGTACTGGACTCCAACCCAGTCATGGAGGCGTTTGGTGAGAAATACAAGGAGCAGTTGATGTTTCAGTCTCATTTCCTCTCTGAAGCTCTGTGATATCTTCATTACATGCTTTCTAAAAGCCTTTATTTTCCTTTTCCTTCTTCCCCAGGGAATGCCTGCACTTTACGCAATAGCAACAGCAGTCGCTTTGGAAAATACATTCAGCTTCAGCTCAACGGGTTAGTTTTACTTTCTCTTTGTTTCCCACATGGACATGAACCTGAAGAATCTTGTGATTGATGTAAAGGTCTGTGATTTTATAATCCAGCTCTCAGCTGCTGGTTGGGGCATCAGTGCAGACGTATCTTTTGGAGAAAACCAGAGTGGCTTTCCAAGCACCAAATGAGAGAAATTTTCACATATTCTACCAGGTAAATTAAGAGACTGCATTCACAGAATTAACCAGGAATATAAATACTACCAAAGTATATACTTTCATAAGCCACTTTTCCACCGAAATTACATGGAACAATTTATCCCAGGAACTTTTTTTTTTCCCCAGACCTGTTGCTGTCTGCGTTTCCATCGTGGCCTAAAGTACCGTGACGATTAAGCAAATAGTCTGGTGACGTAGGATTGCGCGCGACTGCTCCTCCCAGTCCAGGGCCGTTTTTCAATACCAAGTATGCAAATTTCAGACTTGCGTCCTTGGTAGTTTGGACTTCGCAAGTCCGACTCGGGAGTGTGAACTCCTGGGGACGGGACAACGCAAGTCTGGTAAATCTGCAAATGGAATAGCAGCGTACTTGATAATGTCAGTCAGCTCACCTTGGCTACTGCAATTTTCCTCACTGTATTGACAATAAGAGGAAATATGATATCAAACACCACTGCCTCTTTTTGTTTTCATTTAAACATGGGCTTTTTGTTTTCATTTAAACTTTTTTTTGGTCTGGTTCTCAAAGGAGAACCTGGAGATGTTGCTTGGTACTCACACTGTTCATGGCACAGCCATCCTACGTTCTGTCATCATCACTACTCTCCTGACTACTCTCCTCACCATATTCGTTTGGTTTAAGGATGGTAGATGATGATGTAGGCCTACTTCTTGCTTCCTGGTTGAGCCTGCGATGAGATGACTGCATCCATAAGTCAACAGCTTATTTTGGGTCAAAAATCTCTGTTGTCTCTCTGGACAAGTGGATGTGCATCAGGGATGAAAGACGAATATCTGACAGGGGGGATCTGTAATTGCTTTTTATTATGTTAAGATGTGAAAATCCACTCTCACATGCAGCACTGCTCAAGGGCAATGTAAGGGACAACAGAAGAACCTTGTGAATGTTGGAGTAACTATCTGAATTGCTTGTTTTCACTATGCTGACCAAGTCATAGACGGATGAAGCTGTCAAACGCTTTCCTGCTTGTTTTAAGCACATCCATTCTAAGCTAAATCCAAAGCCTACACCGCTAATTGCTAAGTAATTACAAAACAAATAGCCTATAGCCTACATAACGACAACAAATGCATTATTTTACACAGCTAACAACACACATTCATTTTAACACGTTTATAATAATTATCTTACCAATGATGCACAGAGAAATTCCTTATGTTGCAGTAACTTGGGTAACTTGAGACGTTGGTACGCAAAAGCGCTCTTCAGCGCAGTATCTGGCGTGCATTTTTTATTTTAATCGTGCATGCGTACCTGCGTACCAGTTATGTGCACCCCTGACTATTAATAGCCGCAGAAATGTAGTTCAGGGAACGTACATACACTATATTGCCAAAAGTATTGAGTCACCCCCTTCTAATGAACAGGTTTGACTACTTTAGTAATTTCCATGAGTATAAATCTTAATGTTTAAGTATATAATGATATTCTAGGGAATTGTGTGCTTCTAATTTTAAAGCAACAGTTTGGACATGACCCTTTTCTATTCTAACATGACAATGCCTCTGTGTATAAGGCAAGGTTCAAAAAGAAATGATTTAGTCAGTGTGGAAGAACTTGACTGGTCTGCAGAAAGCCAAGTCCTAATCCAAGCTAAACACCTCTGGTGTGACTTTAAATGCAGACCTTGAGCCAAAAACTCTTTACCAAACACCAATGACTTGTACATACACTATATGGACAAACGTATTGGGATACCCCCTTCTTTAGAACAGAAAAAGGCACTTCCAAAACTGTGGCAACAAAGATGGAAACATAATTCATGTATTTAAAAATTGTATTTCCATCTCTGTTGCAGCAGTTTTGGAAGTGTCTAAAATGACTGTACCCATATGTACAAGTCATTGGTGTTTGGTGATGAGTTTTTGGCTCAAGTTCTGCATTTAAAGTCACACCAGAGGTGTTCAGCTTGGATTAGGACTTGGCTTTCTGCAGACCAGTCAAGTTCTTCCACACTGACTAAATCATTTCTTTTTGAACCTTGCCTTATACACAGAGGCATTGTCATGTTAGAATAGAAAAGGGTCATGTCCAAACTGTTGCTTTAAAATTAGAAGCACACAATTCCCTAGAATATCATTATATACTTAAACATTAAGATTTGTACTCATGGAAATTACTAAAGTAGTCAAACCTGTTCATTAGAAGGGGGTGACCCAATACTTTTGGCAATATAGTGTACATTACAATGAAACAAAATATTATATCAAACAGCATTGCCTCTTTTCATTTTAATTTTAATAAAGTTCTAAATATATATAAATTTATATAAGTATATAAAGTTTTGAAACATAACTTTGTGCTCAGCCAAAACGATATGACCTGGAACAAATAATAGATTCATGAGACCAATGATTACCTGTTAGATTTACCTGAAACGAATTATATCTCATGTTTAACCACTACAGAGACATCAGAGCCAGCGGCAAATGTCAGAAGGACTAGCCGAGTTAGACTGCTCTCATCGGGAAACATGAGCACTGAGCACCCCGGTGATCGCGTGGAGCTCACATCTCTGAAATCGGCGAAGCACATTTTCGAATAGACACCGTCTTTATAAATAAACGCAGATTTGAGTTTTAAACAACTACATTCTCACCAGAAATACTCCTAAAACTACATTTCAAGACTCAATAACAGTAATATTTTGAAAATTGTGTGAATAAATGGTGGTTGAAATACAATGTTGCGTAAACTCAACCAATCAGCATGTTCAGCGCCCAAGTCCCACCCCCGAAAGTTCCTGACCTTTGAAAAAGTACTACCTCGCGAGCAGGGACTTTCTGAGAGGCAAATGTTTACCCAGAACTTTATTTAGATCCTGGTTCCTGCGGTGGAAACACACCAAGTACCAGCCCAAAGTCCCTAGTTCCTGGGGAAAGTTCCTGCGGTGGAAACGGCCTTATATATTTTATTAGATTATTTCCAGTAATACAGTAATTCTATGTTGGTTTGTATGTTGGTTGTTTATTATCGGTTTTATTTGAAGATGATGAAAGGAGCCACAGAGAAACAGAGACTGGAATGGATGCTGCCTTTGGAGCAAGATTTTGCTTGGTTGCCACATGCTGAGAAAACCTTAGAAGGCAAGGATTGTACTTCAAGAATTTGTATTTTGAAGCATGAGAGTCAATTTTATGAGGAATTTGAGGAGGCACTGTGATATTATTTGAAATCTTGCATTCTGTTTGTTTGTGTCTGAGCAGAAGACTGTTTGCAAGAGACGGTGGAAGCCATGATCAACCTTGGCATTGATGAGGGGAAACGGACACAGATTTTTAAGGTAAGTGATAATGGTAAAATTATATCAAAACCTCAATGATGATTGGAGATGAATGGAATCCATGTTGGCTGCTGTTTGATTATGTTTTTAGATACTGATTACACTCAGTTGTTTGGACTAATTAACTGAACTTGTTAAATGACCATAATTATGTTATAAAGACTGTATTTATATAAATAGTGGGTGGAGACACTAAATTACTCACTGAAATATAAATAAATTAACTTTTTGATTTATGAATGTGAATCATCATGTAGCTTTTGATGCAAGTTATGTGGATTCATGCACCAAAATAAGACTGCACAGCAGACAAGAAAATGAAGTGTAAACTACTTCCTTAATGGGAGAATTTTTTGAAAAAATATATATTATACTGTAGTTTGTAAAATGACGTGATTGTTGTCTTTTTGCAAAGATCCTTGCAGGTCTTCTGCAGCTGGGGAACGTGGACTTTAGTCCTGCATCAGAAGAGGCTCAGCCATGTGATCTTGATGGACACTCAAAAGGTGCGATGTGTTTCTGCTGTATTGTTTATATAAAAAGTAGGGCTGTCAATCGATTAAAATATTTAATCGTGATTAATCGCACGATTGTCATGAGTTAACTCACGATTAATCACAATTTAATCACACGTTTTTATCTGTTCTAAATGTACCTTAAATTAATACTTTTCATGTTTTTAATACTCTAATCAACATGGGCAATGGCAAATATGGATTCTTTATGCAATATATGTTTATTATTAGTGAAACCATAGTTAACAGAGCATGAAGACTAGACATGTTTCAAAGATCATAGATGTTTTTCAAAGAACTTGCTCATGTCTATTAAACACATGAAAAAAGAAATACCAGGTTCCCATTACTTCTCTTTCTTTGCACGGAGCAATTTACTTACACAAACCTGTTTACATTTACGCAGGACAGGGTAGCTCACTTCTTCTGAATATGCAAAATGTACATTTATTATTTATTATTACATTTGTTTGCCTCTCTGTGCCCACATACTGTATTTTGATGCAGCTAAATTCTCAATAAAACTGTTTTCATTGATATATTTTACTGTTTTTGTTGTCAGACAACGGAATGAATATGAAATAGTGACTGAAACGCGACCCATTAAGACTAAATAACCAGCATGTTAATCTGCACAAAAATCCTGATTTATAATCCAGCCATCGTCTGATCAAATCAAATAGGCTATACAAAAGATAAAGACAATAGCTGTGCTGTGATTTTGGCTATACTTGCATGTTAAATTACATAAGCAACATGATATCCGTTTTAACTGAAAGCGCTGTTCCTCTCATCCGTGCGCTGAACAGAGCAGACGCGGCGGGAGAGAGAAAGAGGTGTGAGCGCAGCGAGAAAGAGACCTCGCGCTCGCGCAGCAGTACTGGCGAGTCTCAGAAACTAAACAAGGTTTGAGCAAACCCTATAAAGATTGCTCTCTAGGTGCTTTTTGAAAAAAAAAAAAATAATAAAAAATAAAAACAAAAGGCGCTAAAGTGGTCTGAAAAGTCTCTTAAGTTGGAAACACTGTCAGGATCTCCATCCATTTCCATTTCTCCAACTATAGTTGTACGGTTAGGCCACGGGTCAAACAGAAAATGCGCGCTCCGTTAATCGCGCGTTAATAAAATTAGTGCGGTTAAAATGAATTTGCGTTAAAGTGTTATTAACACGTTAATTTTGACAGCCCTAATAAAAAGCTAAGTTACGACAGTGAATTAGGCAAGATGCATATTCTAGACATGATGAGACAAAGTACTTTTATGGATGATACAAGTTTATGTCTGGGCTGTGACGTGTCCCTATTACATTCCTCCCCTCACCAGCAATTCACTGTGACACTTTGCTGTAAACACTACTGGTCAAAAGGTTGTGGTTTGGTTACAATTTTTAATGTTTTTGCTGCTCACCAATTTATCTGATCAGTAAAAACAGTAATATTGTGAAATATTATTACAATTTAACTGTGAAATGTATGAAATATATTGTAAAATGTTATTTATTGCTGTGATCAAAGCTGAATTTTCAGCATCATTACTCCAGTCTTCAGTGTCACATGATGTTGATTTGCTGCTCAAGAAACATTTCTGATTATAATCAATGTTGAAAACAGTTGTGCTCTTTCATATTTTTGTGGAAACCATGATACATTTTATTTTTCAGGATTCTTTGATGAATAGAATATTCAAAAGAGCAGCATTTGTTTGAAATAGAAATCTGTTGTAACATTATAAATGTCTTTACTGTCACTTTTTCAATTTAATGCATCATTACTGAATAAAAGTATTACTTTCTTTAAAAATAAATATATATTTATGTATGTATTTCGGTATCTGTCGTATACAGAGGCCAAAGCAGTTAGTAAAGATTTTTCCCCTCCTAAGGACATGTTGACATTAGTAGCATGTGTTGATCACTGTTCTCTCTCCCTGTGCTGTGTGCAGATTTCCTGCAGAAGACCGCTGACCTGCTGCAGGTACCGTTAGACGAGCTGCACTCGTGTCTGACCGTGAGAACTCTGCGTGCTGGCAAACAGAGCATCCTCAAACCTTGCTCTCAGTCGGAGTGCGGCATCCGCAGAGACTGTCTGGCTAAAGTCATTTACGCACAGTGAGTCATATGAACTAGGTTTGACATTTTATGAAGACCCTTACAGCTACAGTAAAAAAACAAATCTTACACACAACAACACTCTTCATGTTGCATTTCATGTATAATGAAACGTAGAGTTTTGCATTATTTATAAAATTCAATATACTTATAGCAAGTGCTGTAGAGTGCTGAAGCAAATAGTTTTAATGAACACATTTCAAGTCTTTGATTTTTTTGTTTTTTTTTTTCGTTTACAGGCTGTTTGACTGGTTAGTCACTTTCATAAACAACAGTATGTGTGCAGACAATTCCATGTGGTGCAACTTCATTGGTACAAATTCTAATTATTCACTTAGTTTATTTTAATATATTGCTAAATATATGACTTACTAGTCAGAATTTAATGTCAAATCATTTTTTTTTTTTCTGAATGGAATGAAAATACTTCTAAAACGCATTTAATCCTTGGCTGCTGTCTTCTACAGGCCTGCTGGATGTGTATGGTTTTGAATGCTTCCTCCTGAACAATCTGGAGCAGTTGTGTATTAATTACGCTAACGAGAAGCTGCAGCAGCACTTTGTGGCTCATTACCTGAAGGCTCAGCAGGAGGAGTATGTGACCGAAGGGCTGCAGTGGTCCTTCATACGGTACCAAGACAACCAGGGCTGCCTGGACCTGATTGAAGGCGGTCCCTCCAGCATTTTCTCCCTGCTCAATGAGGTTAGCTTGCACTTCTTATCTCAGAGCGGGAAATCAGAAAAAGATGTGATGTATATTTGAATCACAAATGTAGCGACTGCCTTTATTTATAGCTTTATGATCATCTTGCATAGTGAAAGAGCTTTTTTAGTAGCACTAATGAGTTTATTCTTTCTTTCTCTTTCTGTATTTCTGATTCTTTGGCCCCTGTTTGTCTGTCGTCCAGGAGTGTCGTCTGAACAGAGCATCGGATGCGAAGCAGTTTCGTGTGCGTCTGCAGAAGGAGCTGTCAGATAACGCCAGCATCAGCTGGGACAAACTCAGCAAAGAGCCCCATTTTACTGTGGCCCATTATGCAGGCAAAGTCAGTTACCAGATTGAGGGCATGATGGAGAAGAACAAGGTGCAAACTATATAAGTAGTTGCATACATAAACTATGTTGCTTGTCTATGCTGAAATTTCTTCCTTTGGGCTTAATAAAGTTTATAATGTGCTTGAATGTACATTTGTTCTGTAGGACCCGGTTCCCCCTGAGATCATCGGTCTCCTGCAGAAGTCCCAGGATTCATTGCTGCACAGTCTCTTTGCTGATGGTGACCTTGAGAGCGAGGGGTCTAGAGGACACAGTAAAGTGGTCACTGTCGTCTCCAAATTTAAGGTACAGATTTTTAAGAGGAAAAATTAAGCTCTTAGTGTATTATGTTTTTTTGTTTATTGAAATTTCTTTCTGTTGATTAAATGATTGTGTTTTAGCTCTTAATCATTATGATTCACATTGTAAGATGATTAGACTTAATTTTGTTGTCCCAGTACGTTTTATATTCTTGATTGGACAAACAGGTCAAAGGTAAAGTTTTAAAGAAGACAGATACTGATACAGATACTGCATTGTTTTTAGACTGACCTGCATCTGTGTTTAATATAATCATTTGTTTGTCTTTCTGTGAATATGCAGAACTCTCTCGGAAGCCTGATGAAGATTTTGCACAGCACCACACCGCACTACACGCGCTGCATCAAACCCAACCCCGACTGCAGACCACTTACCTTCAAAAAGGAAGAGGTATGAAAAACAGATGCATTTCGGTCTGTTCACTTGGGATTCCCTTGAGAGTTGCAGATTTATAGCCTGGTTAGTGAGTCTCGTTTCGGTTTGCGTTCAGGTTATCGCTCAGCTTGAGGCCTGTGGGATAGTAGAAACCATAAACATCAGTGCAGCAGGATTTCCCATCAGGTAACACTACACGCACATCTCAATCTCTACATTTGGCAAATAATACACTCAATTTTACAACAAATAATTTCATTCAAAACAAGCGGGACTACGTTCCAGAATTTGGTATATTTCATATCACCTCAAGTTTAGAGATGTTATTACAGAATTCCTTTCAGAATCAAAACTAAATTATTTTTGTATTATTTGTACAGGATCCCATATGGCAGTTTCCTCCAAAGATACGGGCTTATTGCAAACACCAGACTAACTGCACAAATGAACCGAGCGAACAGTACGTAGAACATGATGTGCATACAAAGTACTGTCTGTTTTTTTCCGTTCTTCTGTTTAATAACTGAATCCTGTCTTTTCTTTCAGTATCCTCCTCTCATTTCTTTCTGTCTTTAATGAACACAGTGCTTAAAATAATGTGAATGAATTCCTCAGGTGAATTACTGCATGCTTATTTAGTGGATATTTTGCATGCAGTGATGCATTTGCTTGTCTTTTCTTCTTTCTCTCTTCACTATTTCCCTCTTACTAATGTCTTTTGTAGAAATAAATAGATCTTTGTTCAAGTGGTTGAAATTTTTTATTTATTTTATTTATTTTTTTCTTGCATGTGGTTTCATGTCACTGCTTGTGGGATTTGATACAGATAAGAATTTCTTAGATGTGCACATTAGTTGGTTGAACACCAGTAAAAATCTGTTTTAAATCTCCGATAAACCAAGGGAGCTCAGTGCTGCTCCTGAAGATCTACCTTCCTGCAGAGATTAACTCTAATCAAACACACCTAAACCAACTAAGCTAGGTATTGAAAATTACAGGTGTGTGGTAGAGCAGGATTGGGAGTAAAATCTACAGGAAGGTGGATTCATGGGAACAGGACTGAACATGTCTGCCCTAATACCTCAACTCACCAAGAGTCAAAGCAAACTTTTAACTAAACATGATGCACCTATAAGATGACCCTAAAGTGCTTGATTTCAGTTGCATTAAGGCAAGACATTTCAGGTGAACAGGGTAAAGTTTTTGACTAATAAATATCATTATATTTCCCCAGTTGATTTATCACAGTACATTAACACAGTTGCTTGTACTACAAGTTTTCTTAAATGTTACGTTTAATGTGCAAATGAGGCAATATCTAATTAACTACGCATAAATATGCATATATTTCAATATTTGTATTTATTTTATTTTTACTATTTTTAGGAATAAACTGTTATATAAATCAGGTAAATGATACATGACGAAACCATACTTTTAAAACCTTTAGAATTTAGATAGGAATAAAATTGTAAAGTTAGTTTTTGTAAGTAAAATAAGCTAGTTAAATGTGTATTTTGGGTGTTTTCTTTCCAGTAGTCTAAAAGAAGACATGTTATGGAAGCAAAATACCCCAAAATCTCAACATTGACCAGTGCATGAAAAAAGCAATGGTTTTACTTGCAGCGTCTTGCCTTAAAACACAATAGAAGTATTATAAACGTATTTCTAAAGCTCAGCTTTCACTCACAGGCCCTGAGATGAGCGATCAGGCTGTTCTGGGATCTGCTGTAGAGGATGTGCTCAATGTGGTCCTCAAGAGACGTGCCCCAAACTCGACCCTCAGCCCTGATGACAACAACAACATGGTGCACTGTGGCAGGACCAAAGTCTTTCTCACACACTTCCTGGTAAAGCGTGCACTCTGATTACTTATGATTGTAATACAATTTGTAAAATGCCCGTTTGTGCTGAGGCAGCTGTTGAAAGTTCACTGAACTTTTTCAGCCTGTTTACCCTGTCTCAGCTGATGCAATCACAAGCTGTCAGATGTGTTTTAACTTGATGTCAGTAGTTAATTTATCATGTGTTGTGCAGCTGGAGATGCTGGAGGAGCACAGGAACAGGGTGCGCTCACAGAAGGTGTTCTGTATCCAGTGCTGCTGGCGCAGGCACCAGACCCGTCTGCGTAACCTGAGGACACAGGCTGCCACCCGCTTACAAGCAGGTTAGGATTTAAAGTTCCCCTATTATGGGTTATGAAAGGTTCATATTTTGGTTTTGGGAGTCCCCAACAACAGATTGACATGCATGCAAGGTCAAAAAAACACTTTCATTGTCTTAAAATTTGCATTTATTTTTTCCTTTTTTGCTCACGACTCCCAAAACGGTTCGTTCAACAATTCATTTTTCCAAACACCTCCTTTGCGTGACGCTAATCTCGGTGATAGGGCTGATGATCCAGTCTATTGTGATTGGTCTACTGTGTGCAGCGCATGTCAATAACGGAACGCCCACAGCTCGCTGGTAAACACCCAAGCAGCCATGGTATATGCCTTAGCCCAATGCAGAAACGCATTGATAAAGCACTGCGGTTTGTACACCAACGTATTGCTCTATTCTTTATCAGAACTCCAAATAATAACAACGACAAACATTCACTATTCATCGACACATCTCTAGACGATTGCGAGTGAGCAGATATTGCTGTTAGCCGGTTAGACGGAGACCTACAAGCTGCGCGGCGCGAACACAACACACACAACTAAATACGTATTTTGCATGCTACAGTACAGAGTACATGACAGCAACAGTTTTTAAAAGAATTACTCCACTTTCAGAATAAAAATGTCCTGATAATTTACTCACCTCCATGTTATCCAAGATGTTCATGTCTCCCTTTCTTCAGTCGCAAAGAATTTATCAGTCACAACTTATCTAGCGAAACCATCTGTAATTTTCTTTAAAAAAAAATGTTTATACACTTTTTAACCACAAATGCTGGTCTTGTCTAGCTCTGCGAGGCGCATGCGTACTTTGTCTGTGTACAACGGTTCAAGACGGTTATGTCTAAAAACTCCCAACACTTTTCTCCTCCAACTTCACAATCATACTACATCGTTGTTTTACCATTTTTGTTTGTTTTTTGTAAAGGGTGTTTGACCCTCCTTGCACGTTCACTTTGTAAACACTGGGTCGGTGCTTCTGCAGCGATGTAGGATGATTTTGAAGTTGGAGGAGAAAATTAGTTGGGAGTTTTTCGACATACCCTAACGGATTTACCCTCACAGTGCAGAGCACAGCGTCTTCTCCACAGGAATCCGCTACGGTGTTTGAGGGAGGGGAGGTTCAAGTTTTTCCGGGTCTGCGCGCGCAACAAGTGGGCGGGCATAACTATGCTAATATTTCATGTTGACGTCACCTTGAAACAGCTAAAGATTTGTTTAAAAAACAACTCGTTTTCATGACTCGGAGTCGACTCTTTCTTTTGAAAGACAATAACTTTATACACGGTGCACTTTTAGATTTAAAACTTTGCAGGATGTTTTCATTCACTTAGAGCTGTTACACACTGCATGAAAGGTAAGGTATGGTTGTATAACAAACAGGGCTGCACAATTTGGGGAAAAAATGTAATTGTGATTTTTCTTTTTTTAAATGTAAGATAAAAATAAAAACATTTATACAATAAAAAAAGATTTGTGATTAAAAAAAAGAAAAAAAGTCCAGCCAAAATTTTGTGGTTTTATATCAATATGGCTATTTAATGAAGGAATGAAGGAATGAAGGAATGAAGGAATGAAGGAATGAATGAATAAATAAATAAATAAATAATTTATTATTATTATTATTATTATTACTACTACTACTACTAAATTAAAATATAAAAGAAATACTAAATAAAAACAAAATAAATATTACTATTGTAATATTTCACTGTAAAATGAAAACAATTTTATTTATGCACTTCAACAGTAAAATTACATTACTAATATTGTGGCTGTCTTAATTTAGTCATTTTAACCATTGTTAAATTATTGAACATTTATTTTGACAGAAAACTGCATGGAGAAGTCAAAGCTTCTCTTTTGTTGAAAAACTCTTCTCATTACAACTTTGCCTTTGCGATTTAATAATTGTATTAAGCTATATTGCAACTTCAGTTTTATTTTGATTAATCATGCAACCCTAATGACAACTAACCTTGTTCTAGACAGTTATTGCTAAATATTAAAGCTGGGAATAAGCTGGTTGGGTTTGTAGACACTTTTAGACAGCTTAAGAGATCAAGTGCACAAGCGAGAAGACATTATTCTTTAGGAATAGACCCGGTGACTGTGCATTTCTCTCTGACCTGTGCTTGGCTGAAGGAGCAGACATCTGCTGTGCGTCTAGACGCTGACACCTGATCAACTTCCTCCTGATTATCCCTTAAACTAGGAACAGAACAGATACAGCTCACCTGAGCCAAACACCTGCTTCACTGAGATCAGTAGAGCCAAAGGCCAAATCAGACCACACTAATTTTGTAGTGCAGATCATACAGTATTGAAGATGTAGGGCTGCATGAGTAATCAAAATTAAACCAAAAGCACTGTGTTCATTTACACATTAGCAGCTCATTGTGTGCTGTGTTTTCAGTGTCTCAGAGCGTCTCGGTTCACAGTAAATGCTGCTTATCAAAAACTCCGTATCTGCATCTGTCGGAGTTTAAATCCTAAGACAAAACGACTATATGCAGTATTTGTACAGTATTATATAGTGGTTTTATCTCTCTTTATGTGTATCTTTATCACAGGTGTGAGATCCTGGCTGGTCAGAAGAGAGATTAAGAAATTGCACAAAGCTGCATCGATCATCCAAACCAAATGGAGGCGCTGGAGGGTAAGCATTGTGCTGATTTTTATTTTTTATTAATAAAGATGTTGGACAGGACTTGATTTTGTCTTTTTGGAATTGATTGGATTGTGAAAACTGTCATACCAGGTAGGTGTTTGGAAGGGAAGGAAAAAAAAAAAAATGCAAAAATAATTTATTTTTTATTAATCTTTTAAAATGTAATCAAATGAAAATGTAACAGTTCTTTTTAGTTTTTGACTAACAAAGTGCTGCACAACAGAGGTTTCCTGTTTAAATTAAAACATGGACGAAAAATAGTGTGATATTCCTTAAAGTGTTTTAATAAATGGTACTATTATTATTATTATTATTATTATTATTATTACTTTGAGAAGTACATTATAGTATATAATAGTAATTTCTCCAAGTTTTTGGCGATTTGTAATGAAGAGCTTTGAGTGCCACACGGTTTAAAATGTTTTGTAATTTTGTAATCCTTAAAAAAAAGGAATTATTATTGTCATCACTGTACAATATTAATATATTTCTGTGAAGAATTCCTCAAACTGAACATTTATTTTGCTGTTTTATAGTGAAGACCTTTGGGTTTTTGTTTATTTGATATTCTTTATCAAATGAAATGTTTGTGTTTGTTTTAATATATCCTTTTTCATTTAGAAATGTGTCACATAAAATGGGTTATAAACACCATTTCCTGCTGACTTTAAATGTAAATTGATTTAGCTTCAGTTCTACATGTTTTGTGCCGTTTTCTTCTCTTTCTGCGTTCCTCCTCGATAGGCGTGGATGGATGCGTTAGCTGAGGCAGAGCTGGATGATGCTGAGGATTTCATGGAGAAGGAAGCGTCGTCTGTGTTGCCGAAGCTGGACCCTCTTCTGAAGGAGAGAGGCTCTGTGCAGCTCTCCAGCATCCAGGAGCCTGTGATGGTCAGAGGTTGGCCCATCGGTCTGGCCATGGCCTCTGCTCCCAGCATCACCGTCTCTCTGACAGCCACGGGTTTACAGCGGATCATGTCCATGATGGCCTGTCTGAAGATCCCATTCAGACACGGCGAATACAAAGTAAACACCAACCAGTTTGACCAGGGTGTGGCGTCTATCAGAGCTCAGCCACGGGTAAGAGACGCTTCAAACATACGGCTATCTTGAGTGACCATGAATTATTTCAGGAGAAATACAGCTTACACTCGTGTATATGAAAACTGAAAATCTAAAAATAAATGCAAAAATTCAGATATTAGTAAATACTTGAATTTATGAATTTATTTTTAGGTTTTAAATTTTCATTTGAATTTCTGTTTTCAAGTTTACGTTTTAGTAATTTTATGCGCTTTTGTCATTTATAATTGTCATTTTTTTTAATATTAAAAAATTCTATTTAGCCTTATTTTTATTTATATTTTGCTTTTAGAAATTTTTGTGCTTCAACTTAAACTTATTAATTTCATTTAGTGCCAAGGTAACATTTCTTAGTTTGTTTTTCATCTAATATTTATATTTTATTTTACCTTTATTTTTAGCTTTATTACCGAAAATATTTTCATAGATTTAGGTAACAATAATAAGACTGTTTGTAAATCTTGTTTACTCAGAGGGAGATAAAATTATTACATTTTAATATGGATTTTTTTTTCTTGGTGAATAAGTGCAAGGAACATGTATTATGATATTTTGTAAAAAGTATTATATACTAATGTATATAATTTTATTTGTAGTAATTTTGTAATGTGCTTTTTGTATTTTTTAATGTTTCTTATTTCTGTTTTAGTAATTTTAGTACTTCAACTTAAGTTAGTTGCCGCAGTAACATTTCTAATTTTCATTTAAAGGGGTCCTATTATGCTCTTTTACAAAGTCTTGATTTTGTTTTGCGGGTGTACTAGAACATGCTCTCATGCTTGGTGGTTCGAAAATCGCATTATTTTTCACATAATTTAGATTATTACAATACCTTCCTCCCCAGTCTGGCACAAACGTCTCGATTAGTTCCGGTGGTGAGCTAAGCTAACCGTTACTCCTCATTAAACGAAGCTTCACTACACTAAAGCTACAGCCCTGGCAAATGTAGCAAGCTAAGCCACAGCAACATGGCAAAAGTAGTTTACTACATCTAAGCTATTTTTTGTTTTTAATCATTTTTACATTGAACCAACATCATACCAAGTCAATGCTCTCTCAGTGATCAATAAAACTGTCAGTCAAGATAGATAGACAGGCATTCAGTTTAATTGTTTATTCAACAACTGTTCCAAACCAATTTGGCAACAAAAATCACTATCATGTACAGGGCCGGATTTACCTCATATTGTGACATAGGCAAAATCAGTTTTTCCTGTCGGCCGGAAACCTCCTATTGGTCGTTGGTATTGTGGCTTTATTGTATACAGATACATTTATATAAATGGTAACACTTCACAATAAGGTTCATTAGTTAACATTAGTTAACTAGTTAACATGAACTAATAATGAACAATTCTTCTGCAGCATTTATTAATGTTAATTTCAACATGTACTAATGCACTATTACAGTTTTCTCAGTTGCTTTGGTGCATTTCTCAGATCAGAAATGAAATTCTCAAAACTACTTGTTCAACCTCCACATCATCTAGTCACTTGTGCACATCATAAAAGGAGTTTCTCATTCTTTTGAACAAGTTGCAATTGCTTTGGTACATTCATGCAACTGATTATGTACATTTGTCTGTGTTTTCCTACATTATCAGGTGCTAATGTTATATTGCTCAAAATGTATTATATAGTTCTCTGTGCAATTGTCTTACCCCTCAAAACATCGTCATTAGTTCGTGTAATTCATTAAATGCAAAATGGTTGATCTAGTAGTCATAAACTGTCAAGCATATTTTCTAAACATTTCTATTAGTCTTTGTAAATATGCCATGGATTGTGCAGTTGAATCTTAACTTTCACTAACGAAGAGAATGTAGATCAGTGATAAACCAGTTCTCTGAAATTCCTCCATACAGTGCTACATGCAAAAGCAAAGCTCTGCCTGTGTTTGTCTTTCTAATTTTGTATTTTTTTCCTTTGTGCCCATATTTATTTTTCTTTTCTATATCACAATGACATTGTAATGTTTTTTTGTTTGTTTGTTTGTTTTTTTTTTGGTCAGATCACGAGTAAAAGTGTAACTGTGAATCCTATCCAGTCTCTTTCAATCAATATCCCCACATACAGTAATATGTAAATTATACTTTTGAAATGGATATGGCAAACATAAGTGCAGCCTTCTGCATTTCAATACAGTAACTGTCATCCAAACTGTTGCCATAGTTTATATCAGGTAATACGAACAGTTTGCACTGTTAGACCTATATTGACAACATGACTAAGCATTTTGACTATCTTGTTTGTGAACAATGACACAAGGACTTCTCATTCTGATGGCACTGTCTGATATGTTCATTGACATAAATACTTTTGAGAGATGAACTAAAGATTTTGAATAGGTTTCAGGCTTTTGCAGGTAATCCATTGTGTGGTGCTGTTTGTACAAATTGTTTTGAGAAATGCACATACTTTGCAAATATTAAGGATGATTCGAGAAATGCACCAAAGTGACTGAGAAAAACTGTAAATTCAAAAGTTGTGTTTGTTGACATTAGTTAATGCACTGTGAACTAACATGAACTACCAATGAACGACTGTATTTTCATTAACTAACATTAACATTAACAAAGATGCATAAATACTGTAATAAATGTATTGTTCATTGTATGCTCATGTTAGTTAATACAGCTAGCATTAATGAAATCTTATTGTATAGTGTTACCATACAGATGTATAGGCCTGGCTACATTTATTTGTATCGTTACATGTGTCGTATTATTAACATTTCACCAAAATCAAGTTCAAGCTTTTGACCAGCATTGATTGACAGTTTGAGGAGCCAATGGTGTTACGAGCTTTAGTGGCGGTGGCGTCACTTTACTGATCCAGGATCAGTGATGCGTAGCAAGTTATATTTCTGATTTGAGCTTGAGTTTTAGAAATGCTTTGGAAAATGTAACGTTAGCTTTTGTTGACGTTACCGCGCTACTTGATCAAAAATAGAGCTTCGCTACTGAAAAGCTATCTGATTCAGAAAACAGCGACGCTACCACCACGCCTCTGAGAAATGTAGTTAAACTACTGCTACTGCCCATCACTGGCTTTATCAGACATTACATCAAAGATGAAATGAAAATGACATCCATCATTTTCTGAAGACAGTTGGTTTCCATCAGAAATACAGTGATATAAAAACACCCGCACCGGGTTTCGATTTTGAAACGTGCATTCACATTTCCGGAGGCGGGATTTATTTTAATGATATTCTAATGGACCACTTTCTAATGTCACAAATACAGGAAAACAACTTTGTAGTCCAAACGAGCCGTTCGTTGTAGTTCTTGAAAAGGGATTTTTTAAAAACGAAATATCTCCCTTTGGAGTGGACTTTGAGATTTGTAACTTTGTAGATCTTTTTTATGCCCAAACATACACACTACACACTGACTAAAATTCAAAAAGTGAAAAAGCATAATAGGACCCCTTTAAGTTTATGTAATATTTGTTTTATTTTATATTAGCTTTATTTTTTAGATTTATTACTTTATAAATGGTTTTAAATAAAATTTAGGAGACAATAACACTGTAAATCATGTTTACTCAGAGCTGTGATATTTTAGAGTTAATATACTCTTATAGTTTTTATATATATATATATATATATATATATATATATATATATATATATATATATATATATATATATATATATATATATATATATATATATATATATATAACTTTTTTTTTTATATATATATTTTCATTTAGATTTTTTAGATTTTCTCTTATGCTTTCAGTTTCATTTTGGTTAAAGTTTTATTTGTTGTCTTGTATATTTTTTGTAACTTTTATTAGGTTTTTTTTTTAGACTTTTTAAATAAGTCTGTAAAGTTTTTATTTTTTTTATTTATTCATTTTAGTTTTAGTTATTTTAGTACTTCAAGTTAAGTATTTACTTAAGTATTTTATTTCTGCTAGTTTCCAAGGCAAAACAGTACAAAATAAAGATATAATAAAATACAAAATAAAAGTAAAATAAAGTACAAAAAGTATAAAATAATGTGTAAAATAAAGATGAACAGAAAGTAACAATGTTTATGGTTTTAGTTAACTATAATAACCCTGACACATTTTGATGAGAGATTATGAAGACTTTTTTTCTTTAGTGAATCATACTTTTATGCTCAAATTAATCTGAGAACAACCTGAAATATTGCTTTAACTGCTCTGTAACTGTTTGTTTTGACAGGGCTCCATTAAGATGCATCTTCAGAGGTCTCCGCTGCTCTACGCTGACATGCACCCAGTGCACAAGACAGACGTGGTGACCGGATTCAACCAGATCCTGCTGGAGAGAACCTGAGATTTCATGCTGTTAAAAGCTTTCATGCAATCAGTGAACCTTTGAAATACACTACATTAAGTGATATTAAACATTTAGCCTTATTGCCTTATTGTTAGTGCAGTGCAGTGTTTAGTTGTATTTACACTCTCAGGATTCAGCATAAGCACAAGTGCCTTTTAATTCTGCTGTGTTCAATCAGTATATACTGTAAAGCGTTTTATAACTATTACTTTATACTAGGATGATCTGTCATAATTTAAATAATGTTTCTTGCACAGCTTGAAAGTGATAATTGTAGATAAGATTTCAGTTTTTATTCAAAATGTGCTGCTAATATATACCAAAATCAGGTATTTTTAAAACATCACATTTAATTTCTGTTAATATCAGTTACAAACTTTGTAAGCTTTAAAACATTGTGATGTTATAAATATTAAGTTATAATAACTAAGGGAGATACTGGAGAATATAGTATTCATATTATTACAAGTTTTGTACACTTTTCTTGGCATCTTTTTTTTTAACTTTATTCTTTGCACGAACACTACATGGTAAATACTGGGAAAAGCCATTGTTTCAGCATTGCTGTTGATGCTCTTACCAAAGCAAACTGAATTAATGTACTTTTTGCATTTGTATCTAATTCCAAACTCATTTATACTGAAATGTATTTTCAAACACCAACTACTCACAGGCACAACACAGCATGGTTTTTAAACATTTAATTGCATGTGCAAACTGCTTTTATGACCAACAATAATCAATATCGCTATATTTATAATTAATCAGCAAAACATGTGACTTGTAATCAGGTTTTCTAGTACAACACAGTACTTCTTTAACAAACCAATCAAACTTTGATAATGTCAATAAAGATTATTACAGGCTGCTTCTGTTTTTGGTGGTTTTTTTTACACATTCTGTAGTGTGGAATATTAATGACAAAATCCATGTAATTATTGACTGCTGTGTCTGTGATAAAGGCTCAGTAATAATTTGGAACACTAAATGCTAGATAGCTTGAGAGCAATTTTATTGTAAAAGTTCATTTGTCAGGTATAAATATAAATTTAGTAGGGTCCATCTATGGCAAAACTATGGCATCTATGGTTTCTCAGTATCTCTTCAAACCTCTGAAGAACAAACAGTTGTGTGAATGCTGTCATTACTCTGAAGATTAACTCCTAAAACAATAGTTCACCTGAAAATGAAAATATGCTCACCCTCAGGCCATCCAAGGTGTAGATGAGTTTGTTTCTTCATCAGATTTGGAGGAATGTAGCATTGCATCAGTGTCTCATCAATGGATCCTCTGCAGTGAATGGGTGCCGTCAGAATGAGAGTCCAAACAGCTGATAAAAACATCACAATAATCCACAACACTCCAGTCCATCAGTTAACATCTTGAGAAAACAAAAGCTGTGTGTTTGTAAGAAACAAATCCATCAAGACGTTTTTAACTTCAAAGTTCAAAGCGTCACTTCTGGCCAAAATATAAGTCCATAATCCATAATAATGCTTCCTCCAGTGAAAAAGTCCATCTCCTGTTGTCTCTCACATCAAAATCAATGCACATATTTGTTTAGAGCTGTTTTGGCTTGTAAATGGTGCTTGATCTGTGCAGATTTCTCTCCTGATTCAGACGAGACTACTTTTTACTGGAGAAAGCAATATTATGGATAGAGGACTCGTATTTTGGCAAGAAGCAACAGTCTGAAGTTAAAACATCTTGATGGAATGTTGGACTTGTTTCTTCCAAAGACATTAATTGTTGGACTGGAGTGGTGTGGATGACTTGTGGATTATTGTGATGTTTTTATCATCTGTTTGGACTCTCATTCTGACGGCACCCATTCACTGCAGAGGATCCATTGTTGAGCAAGTGATGGAATGCTACATTTCTCCAAATCTGATGAAGAAACGAACTCATCTACATCTTGGATTGGCCTGAGGGTGAGGACACTGTCAGCAAATTTTCATATTTGGGTAAACTACTCCTTTGAGACATTGTTTGTATTCAAAAGACATTGGTGTTATACAAATTTTACATTACATCAACAGTTTTGTAAAAATTTGATGCATTTGCGTTAAGAATCGGTCCATATGTGACAATTCAATCCGATCAGAATTCTTCATCATCATAGTCATTCTCTGTTTCTGTCGGTTCAATAATTTTTAAGCACTGATCAGCAAACTCTACGAACAGCGGCTCCTGCATGGCGTCTTTCATGGCTTTGGCTTTATCTTCAGCCGAGTCCACAGACATCACTAACCGCCGGAGATGAGGATTCCTCAACAGACCCTTCAATGCCTCTGAACCACCTGTGTGAATGAAAACAATCTGTAACAGCTCTCACAAAAACAGCATTACAGAGTGTTTATCATGTCATACCCAGCTGCTGAAGTTTCTGTAATGGCACTTTGTCAGTCTGACAGTCTTCATCAAGAAGATCCTCAACAGTCCATGGCTGTTCAGCTGAAATCAAACATTTATTTCACTTTTTTTTTTTTTAAAACTTTTAATTTTCTGTTGAAAATCATCATCAAAAGGAGACAGAAAAGTTCTCTTGATCACCTATAAAGCATTAAATGTGCTGCAGGCCCGAGTGATGATCATTACTCACCGCTGTTCACTGGTGTTGAGCTGCTGGAGGCTGAATCTGATTCTTTAACTGGATGACATGAATCTATGAGAGGAAGGAAAAATAATGACTTGTTTTTGACTGATTTTTGGCTTGGTGCTTAGGACAGTCCAGTAGCTATAATAATAATAATAATAATAATAATATTTAAATTTGTAATAATAAAATAAATGAATACAATAATAGGTATTATAATATTCAATTATAATTATATATAATTATAATAATCTATACAATATAAATTAATATCAAAAACAACAACAACAATAGTGTTTTTTTTTTTTTTTTTTTAGTACAAACAGTAAAACGTGGCGCAAGCAACGGCAAGGTCATGGGTTCGATTCCAGGGAATGTATGAAATGATAAAGTGTAAACACTGAATGCAACGTTAAGTCGCTTTGGATAAATGCCAATGGTAAATTTTAAATGCAATCTAAAATAATCTAAATTATTGTCAATATAATATTGGATACTTATAAGTAGATACTTACCATCATCTTTGTGTCTTTTAAAGCAACTTACTGAACAACTAGAAGGAAAAGAAATGTGTTATTTGATCAGTATTTGTCCCCAAAGCAAAAGTGAGCCGATAAAGGTATTTATGCTATAAACTGGCAGTTATCGAACATGAATAAATTACTTACTATCTGATTCTGCAGGCTGGACATCTGTATTTAGGAACATGTTCGCTACAAACTCCACAAAGCTGCATAACTGATCTAGAAAATCAACAAGCAAACAAACAGAATATAAGAAAGTTTATATTAAGCAGATTTTAGTTAAGCGAACCACGTGTTTATGTTGTTGACAGCGTGCAAGGACTTTTAACTCATTTCCGCTTCCGAGCGCTTCCGGTGTAGAGTGCTGAGGTCACGGTGTCCTTCCCCACGTGTGTGTGTCAGAAAGTCCGTGTGATCCGCGATCTGAACTCAAGCGAACACCGCCGCCGTCATGCTGAAGTCAGTGAGCCGCGCGGTTCAGCTCGCAGCCCGGCTCTCCAGCTCCGTGCCGTCCGCTCCCGCCGTCAGACCCGCGCTGCGCCTCAGCAGAGCCTTCACCAGATCCAGCTGGAGCCTGAGCCACAGCGGAGCGGCGTCAGGATCCAGGCCGAGGCTGCTCACTGCGACCCGGGCTCTGCCCACAGTCTCGTGCGGCTGCAGGAGTCTGCACACCGAGGGTAAACGCTGCTTCACACTTACACGAACTAAAAACTACCATGGTAAAGGTATTTTTATGATAAAGGTATACACTTTAACTAAAATGTACCATAGTAAAGGTATTTTGTATGGTAAAGGTATAGAAACTAATTAAAAAGTACCGTGGTAAAGGTATAGACACTAACTAAAAATACCACGGTAAAGATATAGACACTAACTAAAAAGTAGTTTAAATCATATATAAGCCTTAAGCTTATTTTATTTCAGCTAGCTGCTAAGGAATTATTTCCATTTAGTTTAATTAAAGTAACTCAAACTGATTAAAAATTAATGAATAAAATAAATAAAATTTGAAATAAAAATGATTGATGAAATAAAAAAACTAGTAAAAAATGACACAAAACACCAAACTAAATTTCTGACTGATTAGTTAGAATAAAAACCTAACTGAAAGAATTAATCAAATGTTTCAATATTAATTAGAATATTTTATAATATTACAGCAGATGTCATATCTGGAATTATTTGCATTCTGTGACATCAGAGCATCACATTATGTGTTTTCAGTCAAACGTGACCTTGAGACTGAATCAGGTGACCAACAGCGTGTCATTTTAACTAACCAGCGAGACTAGTTCACTAGTGTTGGTAGTAGAGCATCCATGTATGTTGTCTTGAGTGTTTTATTAATTCTGTCTTTATTCTGCAGGTGATAAAGCATTTTCAGAGTTTCTCACTGATGAAATCAAAGAAGAAAAGAAGATCCAGAAGAACAAAAGTCTTCCTAAAATGTCCGGCGGCTGGGAGCTTGAGCTCAACGGCACAGAGGCCAAACTCATCCGCTCGGTGTCCGGAGAAAAGTAAGGATCGTGTGTTTCATTCAGACCATCAGAATCCTGCTGTTAATAATGATGCAAGCAACATGATGGCCATTCCACATGTTAAAGGCTGATGCAATATAGCACACATGCCTTATTGCTTTATAAAACAATTCTGTTTAGGTTTATGCATTTTGCAGATGTTTTTTTATCTGTTTGCATTGCATTCAAAGCATGCATTCAAGTTACTGCATAATAAAAAAAACTAGCAAATGTTCATTAAAAATGCATCGGTCAAATTCATGAAGCGTCATTTGCAGAGCTTTTATGATCATGCTTATGCTCCACTGTAATAAATCCTGTGGGATTTTGTGTTTGGCAGAGTCACCATCACATTCAACGTGAACAACAGCATCCCGCCGCAGCTGGAGGCAGATCCTGAGCTCACACAGAAGAGTCAGGAGGACGAGGTAGAGCTGCGGCACACTTACAATGCATTCATACTGTAACAGCAACACCAGCTTATTATATAATGGAATATGAAATCAGGATAACCTAATGTTGTTAAACTGTTCAAGCTGTTGCCATCATATGCAGTTACAATTGTGAAACGAAGATTTTATTAAATTAAGTTTGCAACGTGAAATCACAAGTTCAACATAGGTGTAAGCAGAGTCATAATTGCATTATTAAAATGGCATATTTTTTTGTATAAAACATGAATGTAAACACTATATAAATTTACATGTATGCATTTAGCAGACACAATAGAGGAACAAAAGCAGTTAATGACAGAATTTAATTCAGGAGATTATAAGATTTAAACATAATTAGTAATGATTAAATATTTATATGTAATCTATGAAATAATTGTAAATATTTATATAATAATGATATTTTTAAGTATTTTATATATAATATATAAATTAGGGCTGCCCTCAACTAAAGATTTTTCTGGTCAGTTAGTAGTCTTTCATTTTAAGTAGGGGTGCTCCGATTGATCGGCTACTGATCACTATCGGCCGATAATCGCTGGGGACGTTTGATCGGTGGTCTCTAAAAAGGCAGATCTCAAAAAACCGATCTCAAGCTAATGACGCGCCTGCCGTGAGAGGTTTGGCACGACATGCAGCGCACCGTCTCAGTCTCTGTCCAGCACGGGTCAAATAATTATAATGCTGAAGATGAGGTACAATTCACATTTCATCATTAAATAACTTATAAAGTAATTTGAAAACTTTCTGTGAGACATAATTTCACAAACAGCATGAGTGAATCACCACGCTCTCTTTCTCTCTCAAAATGCGCAATTGGCTTCAAATCACATCGCGTCTGCACTATAAGCGAGCTGCATGCTGCACAGTTGACACAGGAATCGTCACTTGCACAATCGAAGCAGTGTCGCATCGTCACTAAAGTTTATAAATTGTATTTCTTTTTCATTCTTGCCAGTGTTTAGACCATTCAGCGCTCGCGAGCTCTCCTGGAGACTGTGCGCTCATGCCCACTCGCAGCGCACATACATAATGCCACACATACTCCGTTTGCAGTGCGTATGTTTTTTTAAATTTTTTTTCTGCGCTCATGTTAACGGTTTAAAGGATTCACACTGCACACGGTTGCGTCCAGCAGTGCGTTCCATGAGCAGTGTGTCTGCAGCAGTACAGAGATCGTTTCCGCACGAGTCTATTTTTGCTGCGCTGCAAGTGCTGAACCAAAGTAACAGCGCATTGTTTGCGATAATTATGAACATGGATTTACACAAAAATGTAGTAATTACACCATAAATGCATATAATTAGAGTCTACTGTGTTTCACAGTCAACACATAAGCTATGTCTTTTTGGCTAGGTTAAAGGAAAAAAGAGCACTTTTTAGATAAACAAGGCAATAATAGATGGCACTAGTGGAGGTTGAAAAACAAAGTTCTTTATTAACTGCAGGATTGCTTTTAATAAAGATTTAAATGCAAAAGAAAAGTCATTAGAGCTGACTGTTTCTGTCAATGGTTAGTTTTAATTTAGAATGTTTGTGATAATGTAAGAAAAGTAGTTTAAATGTTTTACCAATTGCTTAAACAACTTAATATATAAATCTAGAAGTAAATGCAAAAGTAAAAAGCATTGAATAATGTGTTTCTTATATTTATTGCGTTTAAACACGTCTATGAAAAATTGTATTACTGGACTGTGTAAAAAGAGAATCACAATTCTGGAAAAGCATTTTCAGTAACAAAGTTTGGATTTGAAATCAAAGTAATGGATAAATGTTGTGGTTGTAGTAAACAGCCACGGATCAGATGCAGAGTCCTGTGTGAAAGCACAATGAGAGTCCGTGCTGCTTCTGCACCACTTACGTACCACGCACATGGACTGCATTCGCACTGCAAATGGAGTATGTGTGAACCTGGTGTAAAAGGCCACCTCACATACAGCTCATGAAATCAGCCTTGTGGTGTGTGTAAGCTATTGTGCAACATTTGCACGATTGTCAAACAAAAATGCAGTGCATGATTAAACATTTAGGTGCGATAAATTTATATTTTTGAAAAATGTCTAAAAAATGCCCCCCTCCACCCCTCAAATTAAAAAATCCCCGTCACAAGAGTCACCTAAGAGGAGAATTCATTTTCAAAAATGAAATTCAGGCCCTGAATAAATGTCTAAAAAATCTTGATTGGATCTTCACTATAAATAATTCTACATGATAAAAAGAATGCTTTAAAAAGATCGGTATCGGTGATCGTATCGGCAGATACTGCTTATGTTATCGGCGATCAGTGATCGGCCTCAAAAATCCTGATCGGAGCACCCCTAATTTTCAGCATTAGTCAACTATTAGTCACACATCTATTAATAAACACATAAATCATAATAATGAGCCTTTAATTGCCTACATAGCCTAATAAGTGCTCAAGCTTGCCACAGCACACCAGCAGATATAATAATTATGAATGTGTCAGGGGAAAAACAGCAAGTAGACTGCATTAACGTTTAAATAATTTATGGATAAACTAGTGCTTTCTTTGTTTTTGACTTAAGAGATGAGGTCGGCGACACTGACTCCTCATCTCCGCAGTAGTGATGCGCCTTTATCCATGTTTCATACGGATTACATAATCTGAGAATATTTGTTTTCTATTTGAATTGTTTCATTTAGAAGTAGACATTTCACTCACTATAGATATATTTTTCATTTCTGTAAAGGCAAGTATACACGGAGTTTCGAAGTGACGTGCTCAAGTTCACAAAGACCGAGACGGTAGAAAGCGCATCCTGTTTGCTTTCATTATTTGAGTGCACACAAATAAACGTAGAGTCTTTATAGATTTGAAAAATGTATTACTTTTATCTGTATGAGCAAAAATGGAGTATTTTTCCGGTGCCTCCATCTGTCCTGCAGTGATTGCTGTTCAGCTCCACACTCTGCTCAGACTCTTGAATAGCGCACATTTCTCTAGGTTAATATTATATTGAGCGGCCATGTAAAGTTGCTACTACATACATCTTTCAGATGAAAAGCTATATTTGAGGTCGATGAATGATAGTCGAGCGTTTGGATGTCCTGCCCGATGTATTACCACATAGACCAGCCGTTAATGATCTGTCCGTAATGAACTGCAAAATTCACTGTTAAAATGCCTACTGAGTTTTATTAATTTCTGTAATTTTACTGTGTCTAGAAATCACACTTTTAAATCAGGCTTCATCATATATCAGTGTGAATCTTGCTTCTTCAAATTAAAAACACAATTTTTGGGAGAGTGAATTAAAATAAGAGTTGTTTTAGCTGATTTTAATGCTTGTTTATTTCAAATCATTTTCAGTCATCTTCTAAGTTTGCTGAGACCCCCTAGTGGGGGTTGAGAGCCACTGCTTTTACCTCATCATGTCATGTTTTTAACACATTTTTACTGTTTGTTTTTTGTAGCCTGAAATTGTCTCCACACCTAACTTTGTGGTTGAAGTGACCAAACCTGGAGCAAAGAATTCACTAGTGTTTGACTGTCATTTCCCCGAGGATGAGGTGGGTTGTTCTTCTCTTGTTGTTGTATTTTTAGGTTAGTGTGACTGAAGGTGCAGATATCATAAAGAGCATGCAGAATGAAAAGGATGAGTGATTTCTCACTGACTGGATATCATAACCAAAGCTCTTTGTCTCTGAGCAGACCGGTCATGGTGACGGTGAGGAGGAGAGCGACATCTTTGCCATCCGTGAGGTCAGTTTCCAGCCGGAGGGAGACGCCGAGTGGAAGGAAACCAGTTACACGCTCAACACAGACTCTCTGGACTGGGTAAGAGCTTTACTGAAGGACACAACATTGCTTGTGTTTTTGTTTGATCAGAGTCACTTCATGAGCATTTCTCCATTTCATTCGATAAAAACCGTCACTGAAACTCAAAGGTCTTCACTGCAACATGTCAAAATAAATGTTTGAATTAACTTGAAGAAATTCTGACAGAAATATATTGCAATTTCCCAGAAAACTTTACTTTTCTAAGTCACTTAAAACTTCTATTTTTAGGAATATCACAATTTTCCTTTAATTTAACAGTAAACCTCAGTTGTGCAGAACTTTGTTTGCCAAAAAAGGAAATTATGCAATCTACAACTATAAATTCTTAATCTTTTTATGCCTTCTTTTGATAACCACCCTTTTTTATGACACAGAATTTCAAAAAAAAAAATGAAACATTTCATGGACTTGCTTTTTGATTTTTAAAATGTAATTAAAATGTTAAAACTGAATACAGAATTATTTAAAATAAATAAATAAATGTATTGCCTTAAGAATTTAATTTTTGTAAAACTTTTAACAAATGGATGTTAAATTGTATCTCTTTCAGTATTTCAAATAATTAGATTATTTTGATTACTAAAATTTAATGTAACCAGTAAATTGGAATCCAGAACAATTAAAACGGGAAAAAAAGGGTTTTGGAAGAAAATACAATGGATTTCATAGACCCTTATTACTGTAAAAAAGGTAATACATTTTAACATTTTTATCATTTTATTTTGTTAATTTAATTAATGAGACATGCTTTTTAATTATTGGAATTAAATTAAAGCATTAAAATGAAAACATTAAAATGAAAATGTTTTTTCTTTTCTTTTTTTGAATTGTATAATTAAATTGTATTTTGTATAAATTATATTGGATAGAACCCACCCCCCAAAAAAATTAAAAAAATTAAAACGGAAGAAAAAAGTTACTCAGAAAAAATTTAAATGGTGAAGAAATAAAAGCATATGGCTCTAACAAATACACAGCAGTGACTTCTGACCTCTCTGACTCTCTAGGCCCTGTATGACCATCTGATGGACTTCCTGGCTGACCGCGGCGTTGACAACACGTTTGCGGATGAGCTGATGGAGTTGAGCACGACCCTGGAGCATCAGGAGTACATCAAGTTCCTGGAAGATCTCAGCACTTTCGTCAAATGCAAATAATCTGTTTAGATTTATCACAAACTTGTGATGTGTCTGGCTCATGTGGTCTGATGTGATGACAGAATGAACATGAAGGCAGAAGAGTTTTGTTTTTGATTTTATATCATGTTTTCAAGTTATGTGCACACCGGTTACATTTCAGATGTCATCTCTGGGGTTTACAGGAATCAAGAATGTGAAATAAAATTGAGAGGAAATATTGGGCTGATTGTCTTGATTTCAGTATGTGTTGCTAAAAGGCAAAAAAACATTATTGTCCACCATGGAATTTATGCATTTCAGTTCAATGAATCGATTTGACTTCTTGAAAAGTAACACTATTAAATTGGCATGAAACAGGAAGGACAAGACATCGAGTAATAAACAATGAAATGTGCGAGTGTGTGTCAAAGTGGTTTGGAAAGTTATTTTTCAGTGGTGCATAAATAACACTTCACTATTGACTGATCCATTAAAAAAAAAAAAGTAAAAATGTTTAATAAACTTTTTATTTCCTTGTACGTGGAAAATGATAAAAAAAAATCTTTTAATTCACCCAAACCAATCCAAAGAAAGACGCTTTATATTTTACACAAAGAAAACAAAATTG
The DNA here is from genome assembly GCA_039654775.1 of Spinibarbus caldwelli. Taxonomy (NCBI): domain Eukaryota; kingdom Metazoa; phylum Chordata; class Actinopteri; order Cypriniformes; family Cyprinidae; genus Spinibarbus; species Spinibarbus caldwelli. The sequence goes on along the minus strand of CM077222.1, from coordinate 3,670,509 downwards.
TGCCTTTTTTTTTGGATCCTTAATATTTTTTTTATTGTGTAACATTTATATCCAACATTCTTATTACTGTAATGCAAAAATTTAAATTAATACAAAGTCAGATTAACAAAGCGGCTAGATAGATATTCTCAATGAAGATTACTGCAATTTTTCTTTATTTTAATCAGCATATAATCAAAATACAACTAAAGTACAACAGATACCACCATGAGACAAACTCTTCATTTCACTTACAAAATTATCATTTAAACAAAAAGATTTTGAAGTGCTTAACTTGTCACAATACAAAAATCATGATTATGCTAAAATATGCTTTATTTCTGATTTTGAGGTGAAATGACCAGAGCATGTTCTTGATCAGCTTCGTGAGATTTTGTCTAGAACAGCTTATGGATAAATAAATAGCTGTGTGTGCATTTAAAACAAAATGCACTCAATAGCAGACTCCGGATCAGACAAATCAAGAGTCTGATCTGCAGTTCTGTACTTTTACATTATGACTCAAATAAGGGTAGTGAATCTAAGGTTAAAAATAATTCTTTATTTCACAGAAATAATATTCGCAACATTTAAAACATCCATCAGACTCTCTGCAGTGTGGATGAACGGCTCACAAGACGACAGACAGATAGTCACACACCTAGAAACAACAAAAACATGCATGAACAACAGCTTTCAAGATGTTTTAAAGAGTAATTTAATTATCAAGATACACAAACCCAACTCTATGTGACATGAATGTAAAGCATACGAGTACCTTGCAGCTGATCATGAGGTTTGGTGATCCGTCAGTGTTGAAGGCCATAGAGAAGGTGGGGTTGTGAAGACAATCCTCCATGTGCTCCGTCACGCGTCGTTCTAGTAGATTCTGTAAAACCTCGGCTGTAACATTCCTACCCTGTGGAGACATGAGAGAAGATGCTCATATTAAACTGCTTTAGTGAGTATGGTAAAACCATAAAGAAAAACAGTTTTGTTACATGGGGGAAGAAAGAAGAAGAAAAAAAAAAAAAATTATGAAGTTTTTTCTTCCATCTAGTTGCCAAAGCAACAATTCCCATTTTCATGTAGTTTAATTTAAGATGCTAAAATATCTAAAAATAAAAATTGTATCGGCAGAGACTGCTTTATTTCATCGGTGATCAGCCTCAAAAATCCTGATCGGAGCACCCCTAATTTTAAGCATTAGTCAACTATTAGTCACACATTTATTAATAAACATATAAATCATAATAATGAGCATTTAATTGCCTACATAGCCTAATAAGCGCTCAAGCTTGCCACAGCGCACCAGCAGATTTAATACGTAAAAATGTTAATAAATTGTTACAAATTCATGAATTAAATTTATTAGACATGTTTTTTGATTATTCAAATGTAATTAAAATGAAATCCAGAAGAACTTTGTTGAACTTTTAATAAAAAGTATAGGTTTCATAATTTCGATTAATTATACGGTTTAAAAAAAAAGGGGTGAAAAAGGGATTCTAGAGAAATTTTAATAGGAAAAGATAAAACTGATTTCAAAGGGACCTAATAAGTACACAGCAGTGACCTTTGACCCCTCTGACTTTCTAGGCGAGAGAGAAATATAAAAATAAAAACTAATTCATAATATTAAGAGAGACTACAACAGTATGACAACGATATTAAAATAACACTGGTTAGTATATACTCATCCAAGATTTCCCAGTCCATTCATCTACTGGTCACATGCAAAATTAAGATTAGTAGTCGGTTAATAATAAAATACTATATTTTATTATACTATATTCTACAATATATATTTACTATATTATACTTCATTCAGACCAATCAAATGAAGGTGTTGTGCAACTACTTACAATTGTGTTGACGTAAAGACCACATGGACATGATGTAAAATGACTGTTGACTCTCAGATTATTCCTGCAGATACAGAGAAAAACATTATAAACATGATTAATAAAGATCGGGTTAGCAGGTGATCGCTTACGGTAAACACTTACGCGTGACACACGGGGCATATGATCTGTCCAGACGCCTCCATTCCCTCCAACACTGAGTTTATATACTGCTCTTCATAACGCATGCCATTATTATATTCCTCCAGAATCAAGAGCTCTGAAGAAGAGAAATTAAAATTCAAGTGTGAAACATCAGCATTTAATACAATCCCAACTCTTTTACCAGCGCATTTTCATCACAGTTTGGGGGGGGGGGCAAAAAACTGTATATGCTGATGTAACCTTGTGCTATGAGCTCCTGCTGAATTTCCTCAAACGCTGAAAGTTCTTCAGATTCCTGCTGTGCGGTGTACACCTGAGGAGTGAAAACACACTTAAATAATTCATCCACAAATCACAGCCTGTCTTCATTTACTCACCATTACGTCTCAAATCTTTTTGTGCTTCCACATGCTCAAACTCAGGTTTCAACGACATCAACGGATGCATTTTGACAGGCCAAGTTTGAATATTCAGAAGCACAAATCAGATTTGAGAGCAGAGGAGGAAGAGGGAGATTTCAGTGAATGACTTCAATTTACAAATGGTTGATACGGACTTACATTAACTATATAGAATAAATATCATGAAAATGTCCCTGACACTTGCATAAGATGCACAGTGTTTACACAGGTATGCTATATCACTGTGTATGGGAGTGTGAAGAAGTTTTGAAAAGAGGTGGGGAAAAAAAATGGAAAAGATCCTTGATACTAATATTCCTTTGACATCTTTACATTTTTGGTTCGATATTTCTTCATTTATTTGCTTATATGAGCACATTTAATTATTTATTTATTGTTAATTTAAATACAATTTATTTTTACACAACTTTATTTTTATTCAGATTGTTTAAAGTTTTTGTATGCAATTGATCGTAGCTATTTTTTGTCTGTGTGATAAAATACAAAATGTATTAATTAAAAAAAAAATATAGATGTTAAAACAAGTATATCCTGAGGAGATCAAGTTAAAAGAAAAGAAGGAATATATACGATATTTATAATCGTGTATCCTTCAAGCAAAATGGCTTATTTCTTTATACTGGAGAAGTACTTGTGTGCCAAATATAAGATACTGGCTGAAAGAAATGGTAAAATGTGTCAGTGGAAAAGATAACTTAAATTTTAAAGGATAAATATAAGATATTTAATGGAGTTTGGGGGTCTTTCAAACGGTTCTTAAAACATGGTGGAGTTGGTGAGGTGCTAACAGAAGTGGCACTGATTATTAATGTTTGTTTTGTTCTTGTTATTTCTGTTGCATGGAAATACACGTGCACATACTGTTAAAATGAATAAGAATAATGCTTCTGATACTTTTACATTCTTACTGGAGTTTAAAAGCCCCAGATCACTGGCTGTTTTTATCATATTGAAAGGTTTGGAACAACATGAGGTTCTCATGTCAAAAAAAAATTTAAATAAATAATTTTTAGAAAGCAGTGCTTAATACACACATCTCTAAAGCCGTTTCCATTCCAGAGCGACGGGAGACTCTGATTGGACAACTGTAATGCGCTCCATTCCTCCTCCATCACCTCCTGCACGAGCAGCGAGCGCTTCGATCCTCCCGAATCCTCTCCCATCTGTCTGAACTTCTCCAGTAACCTCGACCGGCTGTTCTTCAACCGCTCCACACAGCGCTGGAGACACACAACACACCGTTATATCATCACTCCGGTGTCTCAAAGCCAGTCTCAACCGCGCACTGCTGACCGTTCATGCAGTTCAGTTAAAAATACATTATAATAATGTGATAAAATGTCATCCCAACCAGTTCCTTGTTTCCAAAACTTGTACTTTGCATGGAAAACATATTACTTTTAAAATAAATATATAAGTTGGAATAAATTTAGATCAACCATGCAAGATGATATTTACATTCCACATAATATTTCTCAATATCCATGTGTTTATTTTATTATTTGTGACCCTGGAGCACAAAACCAGTCTTAAGTAGCATGGGTATATTTGTAGCAATAGCCAACAATACACTGTATGAGTTATTTTCTTTTATGCCAAAAATCATTAGGATATTAAGTAAAGATCATATTCCATGAGGATATTTTGTCAATTTCCTACTGTAAATATATCAAAGCTTCATTTCTGATTAGTAATATGCATTGCTAAGAACTTCATTTGGACAACTTTAAAGGTGATTTTCTCAATATTTAGATTTTTTTTTGCACCCTCAGATTCCAGATTTTCAAATAGTTGTATCTCAGCCAAATATTGTCCTATCCTAACAAACCATACACCAATGGAAAGCGTATTTGTTCAGCTTTCAGATGATGTATGAATATTGTTATTATTTAATTGTAATTATGACTGGTTTTGTGGTCCAGGGTCACATATTTATTTTTAAATGTTTTATCTTTAGTAATACACATGTATCCATATCAGTACTTCGTGGTCTAGGGAAGTGTTTTGGTTGGTTAGACAAGGTTTTGAGAGTTTTGCCATGCTCTGACTGGTGAACATATTCATTATTTATTGCCATAAGGGAAAAATCACATTCTCATTACTGTGAAGGAATAAAGGAGTAACAGGATAAGTTTCCTTACTAGGCCCGGTTTCACAAATGGGGCTTAGCTTACTTAAGCCAGGACTAGGCCTTAGTTAAATTAAGATATTTAAGCAACTTTTACAAAAATGCCTTAGAAGAAAAGATTAAGGTGTGCATCTTGACACAGAACAATGACACTGACATATTTTAAGATATGTCAGAGCAAGATATTTTCAGTTGAGACAGCTCAAACATGCATTTTAGTCTGGGACTAGCTTAAGCCTTGTCTGTGAAACCGGGGGATAATGTCTCAAAACAAAATCTAATCGTAATTGTCCTGTATTCAAAATACAATGACTTTCCTTCATTTATAACATGACCTGGACTGCTGTTGACAGCTTTCGAGAGATTCCTCAGCACAGAAGCGAGCAAACACGACATTATTTACCTTCCGGTATGTTTCTTTCCATGGTGGAGTCGTGCCTTTGTACATGGATCTGTGTCTCTGTACCGCGTCCATGATTTGACTAAGCTAAAAATACTTCGAGAAGAACTCTAAGCCTCAAAACACGAAAATAACACCAGCTGTTAGTCGCCAATCAGCGGCTTTTAACTTTCCGGTTACGTCCCACAAAACCGGAAGTTCCTTCAGCGCTCATGGGATTTGTAGTCCGTAATCTCTCCAAGCGAGTCTATAAAAGTTATTTAGTATTTAGTTTTTATTGTATATTTTAGGTTCATTTAAATATATATATATTTTTTTTTAACTTAAGTTCGTTTATTTTTTTAAAATTAAGATTGTTACGATTTTTGTATACATTTTTTCTTTGTGATAAAATTTAGCCTATTCATTTTAAATATATAAATAAAAATAAATATTTCAAATAACATGTCTTTATTTTCATTTTATTACATTTTTATTTTATTTTACCTTTTGTGGTACACACATTATTCCGTATCAGGACCTTAGTTCTAAAATGTTACCTTTTATTTGCATGAAAAAAAATTTAATAATAAAAATAAAATAAATATAATAAAAATACAACATTTACACGATTTCTCATTTAATTTTATTTTTAAATTTATTTTTCTTTAAATAAATATAACAACCGTTAAGATCCGTTTTACTAGATATGTACAAAAAAGTGCATGCTCACTCGAAAATAAGGTCGGGATTTAAAGCCAAATCGCAGTTGCTAGGACATATTTACTCATAGACTCTTACTAGTAATAGCAGCTAATAATAGCAATAATATGTCACAGCACATCAATAGCTGGGACAGAGATCAACTCTTACATAATTGTGCTCGAGTTTAGACCGCCTCAGGCTGTCAGAGTCTGAAACTGCTCAATGCAGCGTTTTAATCAGTGAGTTTTGATCATTTTATCACGCTTGATCTTTGACCTGCAGCGCTGCGTACTAAGTATGCAGTGGAGTAGAGAGTGAAGCGCGCTTCATCAGATGGCGTTTTTCTCAGTGGGCTTCATTTGAGCAGCGTGACAGCACTAGATCAGCAGCGATGGCAAAGGCAGAGTACTCAGAAACCTCAGAGCCCAACCAGATCGGACCGGATTCAGAGTCCGATTCGGATCCAGATGACCGCTTGCCCAGTGTGGACGCTGGAGCGGGATTCGGATCAGTGCTGCGGACTCAGGTGATCCACAGCGGGCACTTCATGGTGTCCTCGCCGCACAGCGACTCGGTCCGGAGGAGAAGCGCGGCTCTTTATAACTCTGATAATTATGATTTTGACACCGTTAATAAACCGGACTGCCAGACCTACAGTTTCGGTCCGTTGAGCTCCAGAAGGCTGAGCATTGACCCCACTCTCACACGCCTGTTTGAGTGCATGACACTGGCGTACAGGTAAAACAAACCTATCATTTAACTCTGATTTACCTTACTGCAATGTCTGCTTCACTATAAAGTACAAATTCACCTCATGCTAATGTTTACATTATTATAAAAGAGTTAAATTACTCCAGCTAAACTTATACCTAACGGCAGTGTTTACATAACTGCGTGTAACTTATTTAAAAAATATAAATAAATAAAATAATTCACCTGATGGTAGTATGGCAGTGTTTAAAAGAGTTACACTACAGATTAATCACAATTTAACTGTAATTTTACCTCACTGCAATGTATACATTACTAAAAATCGTTATAGATAAATTACTACAGCTAAACTTGCTCCTTACTGCCATGTTTACAACACTATGAACAGTTAAAGTATATATAATTAGCCATTTAAGTCAAATTCACCTCATTGTAATGTTTACATTACTATAAAGCAGTGAAATGTACAGCTAAATGACTACAGTTGAACTTACACCTCATGGAGATGTTTACATGACTAAAAAATAATTAAATTATTCCAGTTAAACTGTAGCTCACAGCAGTGTTTACATAACTGTGTGTATAAATTATTTAAAATAATAATAATTCAACAGGTAGTAGTATGGTAGTGTTTAAATTGTTATTAAAGAGTTAAACTACAGATAAATTACAATTTAACTGTCATTTTACCTCACTGTAATGTATTTGCCTATCAAAAAATGGTTCCAGATAAATTACTAGCTGAATATACACCTCACTGCAATGATTACATAACTCTAAAACCAGTTAAAGTATATCAGTCAAATTCACCCCATTGTAATGTTTATATATAAAGCAGTTGACTACATTTGAAAGCATGCCTACAGTTGAATTTTCACCTCACAATTTAGTTTAACTTTGATTTTACCTCACTGCGGTGTGTAAATTACAGTAAAACTATTAAAGATAAAGTACTAAAGTTGAACTTATACCTTACAGAAATGTATGTATAAAGCAATTTAAGTATATATAATTTATTCACCACGTTAGTGTTTATATTATTATAAAACAGTTTAACTACAGATCATTTACTATTTAACTTCCATTTTACCTCACTTGTACATTTTACCTCACTTGTACATTTTACCTCACTTGTACGTTAATATAAATCGTTACAGAATAAAAAAACTGCAGTTAAACTTATACCTCAGTGAAATGTTTACATTACTATAATAAGTTTAAGTGTCAATAACTTAAATATTTTAAGTGAAATTTACCTCATTAGAGTGTATTTTTATGAAATAATTAAACTACACATAATTTACAATTCAACTCAAAATTTACCTCACTGCAGTGTGTATATTACTACAAAACTGTTACAGAAAAAATACTACAGTTTAACGTATACCCCCCTCTATATAAGTACACATAACTTATATTTTAATTGGAATTCATCTAATGACAGTGTGTATACTGATATAAAGTAGTTACAATTTAACTTCAGTTTACCTCACTAAGTTACAGATAAATTACAGCAGTATCCTGTAATTTACGTTGTAAGTGAAATTTGCCTCATGGCAGTGATTTATTGTTATGTAAAACAGGTAGAGTACAGATACATTTGAACATATTTTCACATGTGCAAAAAATGCTTATTTCTGAGTATTTAAATGTCACTTAAATACTCAGAAATAAGGAGTTATTTATTTATTTATTTATTTATTTGCATCATTCTGTTTTACTTCAGCAGACCTGTTGCATTTGGCTCTGTAAAAAGAATTATAAAATGCTATGAAAATGAGTGAATCAAAAAGTTTTTTTTTTTGGCTCTGGTTCTTTTTATGTACTACTTAGTCTTTTAATATATTATACAATTTTAACAATTATAATGCAAGTTATTAAAATGTCACCACAGTAAGAAGTGGGTGAGAGAGAGACTGAACTCTTCTAAATTCAGACTTGCTTTCGAAACAGCTGTGAAATCCTTGACTGAGTTAAAAAAAACTCATTTGGACTTTGATAGCATTTGGAAGACAAACGAGGTGAGAGTTACAGAATAATGAGGGTAGAGGAACCCACACCACTTTCTCCAAAACATACACACGTTATTAACCCACAATATTGCAACACGCACACAGAGGTGTTATTTTTTTAGCTGTCTCACTTCTGAACAGTATATCTTGAATGTTTTATTTACTATATTGAGACATTTATTTAGGTAATCCTGCTTCAAACCTTTACTGGTTTGTAAGTATATTGGGCCATTAAAAGCTTTGAGCCCATGTGGAAAGTGTTTTTATTGTATGCTGGTGTTAAGTGGCCTACATAAAGTAATTTCTTAAAGTTTAAAACTTATCTTTAAGGATTTGCAGTGTTGCATTTACTTAAAGCATGCAATATTCTTTGCTGTTTCCATATGCTAATGATAACACCAGATGAACCTTGTCAAAAGACCTAGAGAGACTTCTGTGCACTAGTTGTTGGAGGTATGTTGTGATGTAACCTCAGTATGACTTTGGCCGTGAGTCAGCAGTAGTAATTTATGGCACACCAATCACCTGACGTCAACTGAGACGAGGAATCATGTCAGCATAGAAAGGCTATCAAAAACATCTCCTCGTATCACCACATATGACAATAACATAATGACTGTTGTTATTGGACAGTGAGATACAGATATCGTGCCATAAAAACACTGTTGAATGTTATCTGATATCATTAGTGGTAGTTGTTACAGAGAGCATCACTATATTGATTTGTATTTGAACAAACCTTTAACCCTAAATATTAAACCGTGTTTGCACATGCAACTTTTACATTTTCTTCAGAAATTGTAAAAAATCTATTTTTTTATTTTTTTGTTGTTCTCTTTGTTTTTAATTTTTAATGGGTTTCCCAAAAATGTAAAATTAGTTTAGAAAATGTAAAAAAAAAAACAAAAACAAGCAAACAAACAATCAAAACTAGTTAAAAAGATGAAATATTTTGTTTACCTGCATTTCATGTGACCGTTAATTGGCATCATAGGCTCATGAACATGTGAATGTTTTCTTGAAATATATGTAAAATATTTTTTATGTAAAGCATGGTTTCCCAAACTGGTTTAGGGGTTTGTGAGGGAACAGCAGGAAGTTTAATTAGAATTATTAAATTGTAAAAATGTAAAATGAAAATTAATATTAATATTCAAAATCAAATTAAAATACTTACTAAAAGACATCAAATATTTTATTTGTTCATCTGCATTTCATGTTACCATTATTCAGCAATATTTAAAAAAAGGTTTTTCTAAATATTTTTAGAGGGTTTGTGAAGAAACTGTAGGGAGTTTAAATTAAATTATAAAAATGTAAAATCAAAATTCATAAGGAATTTTAAAATAAAACAACTAAAAAGATTTTCTTAAAAAAAGTTAATCTACATTTCATGTGACTATTAACCACCATCATAGAACTGTGAAAGTGTTATTACATTTTTGAAGTATTAACTTAAAAGTTGTTCAGTTGACAATAAAGCTTTGGATGTAAATATTTTATCGCTGCCATCCTTTTGTTGTTTTACTACATGGCTGCACTTAGGTGTATCCTAGTAATGGCATATACAGGAAGGAGGAACAGACATTTTATTTTATTTTTTCAGCCTGATGACGTCCTATCGGTGTTGTTTATTTGTAAGGGTTTGTTGTCATATCCCACATTTTAGCAATCATTCTCACCGGACTCGTAGCAACAGAGTGAACACAGCACTCTCAGTTCACTTGTCTCTTGTTTTTAGAGGTTAAGTGCACTAGAGCCATCAGTAAATGGTGTAAAGTGTGGTCAGAATATGTGCTGATGGGCAGCTGTGTCGCTGCATTAGACTGATGAAATTATTCCGACTGCAAACACAGTTCAGAGTGCGTGCTGGATGGAGAAAAACATGTTTATACAGAGCCAGGAGGGTGAAAAGGGAAGATTTCGCCATTGTCCTGCAATATCATCAAGACCCATGTGTCTTAGTCTCAAACAAAATAGTTGAATGCACATTTCAGTTCATTTATGTTGTTTATATTTACTTTGCAAATGAAATGACATCTAATGTTGATTGAAGTGGTGTTTGTGTTTCTTCTCAGTGGAAAGATTGTGTCTCCAAAGTGGAAGTCTTTCAAAGGCTTGAGGTTGTTGTGGAGGGATAAAATCCGGCTGAATAATGGCATTTGGAGGGCCTGGTTCATTCAGTGTGAGTCTCCTGATCTCATTTCTAGTCTGTTACACACAGGTTATTACATTTCTCTTGTAAAAGTGTTTCTCAGAACTGTTGTTTTAGTAAAATTTTCCTCATGAAGACAAGTGTGTGTTCACTATATAGCAAATCTTAGCTGCATGATTATTTATATTATCGCAAAATGTAAACTGTACAGCTCTATACAGTGCATACAGTTGGATATATATGTATGCGAATAAAGTTTAATGAAGTGTTATGCTTCATTAAACTTTATTCGCATACATACAGTACACTCACATAAAGCAATATATACTATGTAGCAAATCTCCACTGACTGTTTTTTTTTTTTTTTCACAAAATGCAACTATGTATTATTGCACAGCTCTTCAAATAAAGTTGGATTGATAAGCAAGTCCAACTTTATCTGCATTTATACCATGGTCTTACTGAATACTTGATTCTGATTGGCTGGAAGGTGTATATTAAAACTGTTTAATGCACAAGTAGTTGCTTTAAAGCACACACATCACTCGCACAGAGAGAGAGAGAGAGAGTGAGAGAGAGATCACATTGCACACAGAGAAACATTCAGGAGCACAGAAACTTGTTGTCGACGCTGCCCTGTGACTTTTGTTATTAAAATAGGTTTGATACTAAATTGCTACGTTATATTTCTTAGCAACGACCAAGTAAAATCACTGTTTTTGAAGTCACTAAACTCATAGCTTCAATGTTTGATGAGAGAGACACACAGACGCAGGCAATTCACACAATATGGTCTTACCGCACTTCTTCACCTCTGTGTCTGATTTGAAGCGGGCAGAATGCTAGAGCTAATGAGCAAACATCAGTAACAGCTTTAACTTGTCACTGCTTGCAAATGACCATAGTATATAAGCGGGATAATGCACGGCTAGCTGTGCATTAAACGATTTTAATGCACTCAGGTTCTTTGCCATCATGTCATGCATTAAAATCATTTAATGCACTGCTAGCCGTGCATTATCCCTTACATATACTCACATTGGGTGATTTATTCTATATAGCAAATCTCAACTGCTTAATTGCTTGTATCGTTGCAAAATGTAAACTATAGCTCTAATCTGCGAGATGCAACTATATTATAAACATTAACGTCATTTCTGTAAAGCTGCTTCAAAACAATGTCTATTGTGAAAAGCGCTAGGCTATATAAATAAATTTCTTTTGACATATTTTGGATAATTTTGGACAACTTAGTCTGTGTTGGTCCCACCCCTTACAAAAAAGTACTGTGATGGTACCTTGATACTTGTTGGTCTTTCCTACCACTGGACTAGTAATCATAAAAATGCAAAATGAACTACAGAAATGAAATGTGATGTTAAATCGCTTTAGATGTGGAGAAAAGGAAGAACCCCGTGTGTGGGTTTGTCACGCCGCTGGAGGGCTCGGAGGCGGATGCCCATGGCAAACCTGAGGTGAGTCCAATCTCAAAGACAGACCTGAAGTAATCATACTGTTTGAATCAATAAATTCACTTCAATTTAAAAGAGAAAATTCTGATGTTTGGCGCATGCAAGGCATCACCTGCTGTGCCTAATCTGTTTATTTATGGCATTTACAGGCGATTGTTTTGGAGGGAAGCTACTGGAAGAGACGGATAGAGGTGGTGATTAAGGAATACCACAAATGGAGGATTTACTATAAGAAAAGAGTGAGTAACTAACCAAATATAATGGGACATAATTGCGTATTATATGCCCAGAACACATTTTGGACATTCACAGATACACTACCATTCAAAAGTTTGGGGTTGGTAAGATTTTTTTTTTATGTTTTTGAAAGAAGTCTCTTCTGCTCAACAAGGCTGCATTTATTTGATTAAAATACAATAAAAACAGCAATATTGTGAAATATTATTACCATTTCAAAACACTGTTTTCTGTTGTAATATATTGTAAAATGTAATTTATTCCTGTGATCGAAGCAGAATTTTCAGCATCATTACTCCAGTCTTCATTGTCACATGATCCTTCAGAAATCATTCTGATATGCTGATTTGCTGCTCAATTTTATTATTATATTATCATTTTGTTATATTATTTAGAAAAACGTACTGCTTCCAAACTTTTGACCTGTAATGTATACTGTATATTTCATCATTCATTCTCATTATTAAACACCCCGATGACAAATTTCTCATGAGAAACTAATGCAAAAGTCGACTAATACAGATTTTTCATTTTCACTCCTAATGTCCAGAAAGTGATAAATTACCAATATAATTCCAATATAAATAGTACAGCACATGATAAACATAAAATTGCAGAATAGTCATTGACACAATATTGACTTAATATTCACTAAAGTATTTGACAACAGAAAGTGCTTCATCAAATCTCAGTAGATTTGGTACAAACATTTCTGTTAACTGGCCAAGCGAATTGCAAAATATGGTTTGATTTATCGTTCTGGATGATATATTGATTTATCACCACAATAATCCCTCCATAAAATGTGGATTCAAAGGACATCAAATCACTGTCATGATTATAGACATCTTTACTGGTTGGCACAACATGAAAAGGTTTAAATTATTTCTGAACTGCACCCATTACTTCCTGAAATGACCAAGATCTTTGGTTTGTAACATGAAATTTAATGCGATTGTGTTCCTGAAAACACCAGACCTGAGCTAGTAAAATATGACACTACATTTTCCCCACTCTGTTGAGATACTGTTGCAAAACTTCAGGAGCAACTTTGGGTCAAGAACCCAAAGTTCAGTATTCACAGAAAGGGCCGGTGAAATCTCTGACCCCAGTCAACCTCACGAAGTGAACAAAACCGTATCCTCAAAATTCTCAGGAACTGAACCATTGCTAAGATAAGATAAGAGTTTTTCAGCATTTTAAGGCCAGTTCCTGTTTGTTTTGTAATATCCATTAGGTTTGTAAGGCACTGCTATATCTGATGTATTTTGTTTTATTTTTTTAGCTTCAGAAGAACAAAGACCTGCTGTCTATGCTACAGAAGGTAAGACCACAGAGAAATGTACCCTCTTAATGCAGTCAATGACAGTAAGTAGTCTGGTTATGCAATCGCTGGTGGTGCAAAAGTTACACATTTCACCTTTAAAGAGATATTTAAACCAAAAAAGAAAATTCTGTCATCATTTACTCCCTCTATAACCTTCTTTTTTTCTGTGAAGCACAAAAAATATATATTCTGAAGAATGTTGAGATCCAAACATTCATTTTTGGGTGAACTATCCCTTTAAGAAAAGTAAGTCAAACTAATGTGCTTAAACCAAGTGCCACATATTGTTTTAATGTTATGAACAGGGTTCCCATGGTCATAGAAAACCTGGAAATACCAGGGAATATGTTTTCTAAGTCATGGGATTTTCTAAAGTGAACATTTATCTGGCATACAAAAGGAGGCTGGTCCAGAAATCTCTAGAAAATAATTTCTAAACAGTCCTTATTCAGTAATCAAGAGCGTTCTGTGGATCTGTAAGGATTTGAGTGACCTATAAATTGTTTTTGCTCAAAAAGTGTAGGAATCCTGTATAAAGACATGTGAGGGGTAATTATGCCTGTTTTGGAAGGTTTGACCAAAATTTAAAGTTAATATCATAATCCTGCTGGACTCTGCAGGCACACATGCTGTTTCACACAGATTTCTTCAGTTATTCAGACATTTTTGAAGGTCTCTTTCATATCTATGGGCCATAACGCAGCTGTGATGATGGCCTGGTGTAAATCATTGATGAGTTAGCGTAGATTGTAGCATTTACTTTAGTGGGTTAGCGGTTCAGGTCATGTTTGCACAGCTCAAGTGCATTTCTATTAATAGTCGGCCCTGAGATTTGGCTTTCCTCAGCTGGTTGAAAAATTAAAAAGATCCACCATGTATGAAAAACGTGAGTAAACGTAAACGCACAAATTCATTTGCGTCATACGGATGAGAAAATGAGTCATTTGATTGCCTTCAGTGACTAAAGTGCTAATCTTCCCTTCTGTTTGGTGAGGCGGTCAGAGAAACGCACATTCAGGCTTTAACAGCGTTTAATCAAATCTGACCCACATACTGCAAGATGTGAATTGGCAGAACTTCTTTTAAATGCAGCTTATTCATGTGCTGCTTTGTGGATATGAATTAGTTTGATGATGTGAGTCAAATAAAAGTTCTGATGCTTTCGGATAATACAGTACCATGGTACTTGGTATTCAGTGACTACCATATTTATATACTGTACTATGGTATTTGCAACGTAGACTACCATTCAAAGTTTGGGATCATCCATTTTTTTTCTAAAAGAAATTAATAGTTTTATTAGGATGCATTAAATTGATCAAAAGTGAAAAAAGATTTCAATTTCAAATAAATGCTGTTTGTTTGAACTTTCTGTTCATCAAATAATCCTGAAAAATAAAATGTATCACAGTTTGCACAAACACATGCAGCACAACTGTTTTCAACATTGATACATTTTTGAATGGTAGTGTATGAATGCTTATTTTATTTATTATGCAATATTGTAACATTTGGCAGCCCAAAAAAAATAATTGGTCACAAACGAGATTTTAAAAATTATAGTTAATGTGTTAATTATAGTTAACATGTCAGATGCAATGGATACAGCATCTGTATTAATGGTAAATTTGTTCAAATTATTGTTATTTTTTGTAAACAACTAAACTAAATTGCGAATATATGAAGCAGCATGACTGTTTTCAGCACTGATAATAATCAGAAATGTTTCTTGAGCAGCTAATCGGCATATTAGTATGATTTCTGAAGGATCATGTGACTGGAGTAATGATGCTGAAAACTCTGCTTTGCATCACAGAAATAAATTACATTTTACAATATATTCAAATAGAAAACAGCTATTTTAAATTGTAATAATATTTTATAATTTTACCGTTTTTACAGTCAAAGAAATGCAGCCTTGGTGAGCAAAAGAGACTTCTCTCTAAAACATTAAAAAATCTTACTGACCCTAAACTTCTGAATGGTAGTGTACTTCAAAGATAAAAACAGCTTAAACCAGTCTAAGGTCAAGCTTATGTTTAGATGTTCTGTTTTGCTGGTTTTAGAGAGGTTTTGGACACTTGCGGTAGTGATTTGACCAATTGTGCTCCAGACAGGTGTGCTATTACTAAACTAAGTGATCAGATGCACCATTTTCACCTGTTGGATCACAAAACAGGTGAAAAAATCCCACAGATGCACTTTGAAGCAGGGACCCGTGTCATATCTACAGATAGGACGGCTTGCCCCGGTTTGCCCTGGTGCTGAGCTGCAGTGTGTCATTGTGCCAGGAGGAGGCAGTGAGTTTGCTCTCGTCCTCCACACGTGAGTGTGACAGCGGGAACTGGGTCAGGAACAAAAGAGATGATACGGAGAAACCTGGAAAAAAAAAGACTGAGAAATGAAAACATAATGGGATCGGGCAGGGGGTTCCTGACTTTTACACATTTGCGTTAAACTGCTGTCGTTAAGACCTCACACGTAAGCACAGAGGCCCACGTACACACATCATTTCTGCTCACAAACGTGCTCTAGCACCAATACTATAATTTGCCACCTTTGTGCGTAAGAAAAAAGAAAGTGGAAAACAGAACGTAGGTAGTTTTCAGGAAAGACGTAATCATTGCCGCTGCTGTCTTGATTGTGGGTATTCCTATAAATATGCAGCCCGTGCCGAGCATCAGTCCTCGCAGAGTAGGAAAATCAGCAAGACAGCAGCTCGCCAGGTATAACAGATGCACTTGGGATTTTTCCAATAAAAGCTGTGAGTAGAATGTCAGATCTGAGTGTTTGTGTGTGTAACTGTCAGTCAACATGAAATCAAAATCAACCACATTTGCTTTTTAATACACATTTCTGGTTTTATTGTTGAGCGATTCATCAGTGCTTGACCTTCCAAAGGAACGAAATCTTTCATCAAAATGTAAAACAGCTTCTCAAAAGAGAAAAATTGTAGGGCAGGACTTGATTTTGTCCATTGGAAATGGATTGGATCATTGGATCGTGGTCATTTGCTAATTGCTCATATCATGTGAGCGACAGGTTACTGGAGGGCAGTGTTTATTTTAGTATTATTGATATACTGTTATAATCTCTTTTTAATATTTTGAATTAAGATTATTTGTTTCTTGTTTTCATCTAAATTTTAGGAAATGTTTTAGTAATTTTTTAGTAAGTTATTTTTTTATTAGTTTTTTTTATGTCTATACTGTCTAAATGTCTGTTTTTAATTAAGTTTTTATTTTTAGTTTGTTTAGTTAGTTATTTTTACTTAAAGTAAAAACTAAACGGAAATGAGAATTGTTGCCTTGACAACTATCTGAATTAAAATTAGTTGACTTTTTTTTATTTTGCTTTATTTTATTTTATTTAGTGTTTATTTTATTTCAAGTAATGTAAATATTTTGTTATGTTTCAGTTTTAATAAACAAGCATTACTCTGCTGAAGGGGAGGGATTGTTTTTGGTAAAAGATTATGAGGGCACACAAATAAAAAAAAAATTATATGCAAGGATACATTATAATAAACACTGCAATATTCTGTAAAAAAAAAATATATATATATTAATTTCATGGTGACAAATTTGATTTCATGGTTTTATCTGAACACGGATATATTTGGCTGCCTTGTACTGTTGTACTGTGACAGTATGTTTGTTTTGCTACAATCCCCCTGTAAACAATTTATTTTTTCGTTCTTTACAAAAAATAACTAAAATAGCTGTTTAGTTAATTAATTCCCAATGGATTAAATCAAGTCATTGACATTGTAGGAAACGGTCTGAGCTACAGTTCGTTGTTACATAAATAGTTTGTGCTTGTGGTTGTAAACAAGGTCTGCCTTGTTGTTATATGTAGATGTAGGAACATTTATTAGTGGTGTTTGTTAATGAAAGCATCATATTACTATTTCATATTACTATTTAGTGTTAGCTATGTGATCAAACCTCTTATATTAAGTATTACATTTGTGTATGAGTGAACGATTCCTTTAATCATGTGTCTTTTTGCCATTCTCCACAGTGTCCTATCAGCAGGACGGGGCTGGAGAAATGGACCAGTCAAATCTATCCAGAGCCTGAGGTGGCATCAGAGGAAGTGCACATGTTTGACTTGGATTGCTTCCTGTCAGACATCTCAGACACGCTGTTCACCATGACCCAGAAACCCAGTCCCTGGAGTGGAGACCGCCAAAACAGTGAGTCCATAGAGGGACAGTTCATCCAAAAATCATTTATTCACCTTCATGTCATTCCAAACCCAGAAAATTAGTTTGTATTGGCCCTTCAAGATGCGATGTACCAGGTTTAACATCATTGATGCCAATAGTTATTGGTGCATGGCTTGTAATTATTCACATTGTGCTAATTTTGAAATATGCACAGGCACGCATGTTTTATGGACTGATTTTCAGGATTTTTGTGGGTCTTAAAAATTGGAGCATTAAGTCTTACATTCATAAAGTCATGCCATTAAATGTTGCATGCACTAGAGAAAAAAAAAAAAAGAATATCTTCCTCAGTAGTCTTCCAATACAAATGTTTAAACATTCTTAAATCAAGATACATTTATTGAGGTGCAAAATTAATTTATGCTTAAAACGCACAAAAAAATCTGTCAATAGGGTATGAAAACTTTTTTTTAAATTAGGTTTTCTGAGCCCGTTGGCAGATATTTGTTGGTTTTAACCACAAACTCTCTTTATTTGGGTCAGTTTCTGAGAAAATAAGACTTCTTAAGTCATTTTGCTTTTCAGCGAATTTTCAAACTTTGAAGTGTTGCTAATACAAATCATTTTCTGTGTCCTAGACATTTATATTGAGATAACTTAATTTTCCTTAACTTTTCTTGTTGCTCTTAAAAAGGTCCTAATAAGTCTTAAATTTACCTTCATAAAACATGACATTTTTGGAGCCTTACAGCACATGGACATTATCTGTATTCTCATATGAAAAACATATAATCATATAAAAATACAATCTAATTTTATTTCCACAGAAAAAAGTAAGCTTTGAAATTACGTGTAATTAAATTATGACAGAATTATTATTATTGGATGATCTGTTCTTTTAAGCTCTAATGCAAGCTCAGCTTTGTGAGTCTCAGTAACTTTAAAATTTCAGATAATTCTGTACTCACTATATATTGATCTTGAAAAGATATTTGGCTGATTTAACAAGATTACAATATAATATGCATCTTTCAGTGACATTTAATGCCTGCCCTGGCTTAAAGTATTTTCACTTAGGATTTCATAAATGAGAGATGATTTTAGAGATGGAAAATTTAGTCACATGAGTTCATAAAATATATTCAGGAAGGACACCACACCCTAAAACAAGGAACTTCAAAAGAATAAATGCTCCAAACAGAGCAGTGTTAAAACACACACATCCTTACAGTGTATTTCACTCCTATCGTCTCAGTGTACACCAGTAATGCAGACATGATCCAGCCTGGCTTGACTCCATTACAGCCCAGCTTGGATGACCTGATGGACATACCAGGTGAGTTTAATGAACTCTTCATATCACTGTTTATTATACTGTCATTGCTTAGCTTTACAACTCAAACCAAATTGTTTTATATGCTGTTCACCGCTCTGCACTCTGGTCCCGGTGCCTTGGATGCACTTGATTATAAAGAAGAGTGGTATGAAAATGGAGGCATACATTTACACCTTCCTACTATATTTGGAATGCTAATTATGTAATTAAATTAAAAATAGTTATTAACATAATGGAATGATGGAAATGGAAAAGGTAAATAATTTTTCAACACTAATATGTTGATTTAATATTTATTTAACAATGTTTTATCAGTAGTTTGTATGTTAATAAATATAAATTAAATATATTCATTAATATAAGTATTATAACATTTTTCAAAAATTTTCAATAATAATATATTAATCAGTATTTAAAAAAATGTTTTATCTGTATTTGAAAACAGTTTGAATGTTAATAATAAATAGAATTGAAATAAAATTCAAATTGAATATAGTCATGGATATAATTAATATAAAAATGTTCAATATTTTTTCAATCAATATATTGATTTAATATTTATGAACAATGTTTCTGTCAGAAAATGCAACACTTCTCTCAGAAAATTGTTCCAATTGCAAATGTTTTGGTATTCACATGCTTATTGTTTTTGTTTGCACTGCACCAACACAAAAAAAACAGAGAAGAAAAGTCAAACTTGATAAATTTCACACAGAACTCAAAAATGGACTAGACAAAATTATTGGCACTTTGTCAAAATTGTAAGAAATAATTGCTTTTCAAGCATGTGATGCTCCTGTAATTTGTATTTAGACACACCTGTGGCGAGTAACAGGTGTGGGCAATATAGTAATCACACTTGCATCCAGTTAAAATGGAGAAAAGTTGACTCAACCTTTGTGTTGTGTGTCACACTGAGTGTGGAGAAAAGAAAGAAGGGTAAAGAGTTGTCTGTGGATTTGAGAGAAAAAATTATTGTAAAACATGGACAATCTCAAGGCTACAAGTCCATCTCCAGAGATCTTAATGTTCCTGTGTCCACTGTGCGCAATATCATCAAGAGGTTTACAGCCCATGGCACTGTAGCTAACCTCCAAAGATCAAAGAGCAAAATTAATGAAAAATTACAACGAAGGATTGTTCGAATGGTGGATAAAGAACCCCGATTAACTTCCAAACAAATTCAAGCTGATCTGCAGACACAGGGTACAACAGTGTCAGCTCGCACTATCCGTCACCATCTGAATGAAAAGGGACGCTATGGTAGGAGACCCAGGAGGACACCACTGCTGACACAAAGGCATAAAAAATCAAGACTGGAGTTTGCCAAAACTTATGTGGCAAAACCACAATCCTTCTGGGAGAACGTACTGTGGACAGATGAGACAAAAGTAGAGCTTTTTGGTAAAGGATATAATGGCACTGTTTACAGAAAAAGAAATGAGGCCCTCAAAGAAAAGAACACAGTCCCTACAGTCAAACATGGTGGAGGTTCAAAGATGTTTTGGGGTTGCTTTGCTGCTTCTGGCACTGGATGCCTTGACTGTGTGAACGGTATCATGAAATCTGATGATTACCAAAGAATTTTGGGGCGCAACGTAGTGGCCAGTGTCAGAAAGCTGCGTCTCCACCAGAGGTCATGGGTCTTCCAGCAGGACAATGACCCGAAACACACTTCAGAAAGCACTCAGAAATGGTTACAAATAAAGCGTTGGAGAGTTCTGAAATGGTCAGCAATGAGTCCAGATCTGAATCCCATAGAACACCTGTGAAGAGATCTCAAAACAGCAGTTGGGAGAAGGCAACCTTCAAATCTGAATGACCTGAAGCAGTTTGTAAAAGAAGAGTGGTCCAAAATTCCAGTAGAGAGGTGTAAGAAACTCATTCATGGTTACAGGTAGTGACTGATTTCAGTTATTTTTTCCAAAGGGGGTGCTACCAAATATTAAGTTAAGGGTGCCAATAATTTTGTCCAGTGCATTTTTTGGGTTCTGTGTGGAATTGTATCAAATTTGACTTTTCTTCCCTGTTTTTTTGTGTTGTTCCAAGAGAAGGGTTGCATTTTCTGACAGAATTGCAAGGGTGCCGATATTTTTGGCCATGACTGTGTGTGTGTGCTTGTGTGTGTGTGTGTGTGTGTGTGTGTGTGTGTGTGTGTGTGTGTGTGTGTATATATATATATATATATATATAATTAATATATTGTTTAGTGTTTCTGAAAAATGTTTTAGCTGTCTTTATGAAGAATCTTAATAAATATAATTTAAATAAAAATTAAATGTAAAATTAAGTATAGTCATTAATATAAAATATTCTTGTTTCAATATTTCAGTAGCAATATATGAATTAATATTTGTGAACAATACGTTTTATCTGTAGTTTGACATTTTAAGAAATATAATTTAAATTGAATATAGCAATTAAATAATTTGTATAACTAAATGTTATATAACATAATGATTATTTGTTAAATTTATTTTTTGATATTAATTTATTGATGGATATTTATTAACATACTGTATATATAATTATTGATTAATTATTAAGAATGAATATTATTTGGAAATGCAAAAAAAACTGAACAACCTTAAGAACAGTAAAAATAAATAGGTGATGAATTTATGAATAGATACTTAGTTGATAAGAAGTAATGAGTGAGTTTAACCCCTTTGTGGCATATCTGGGATTTCCTCTAAGGGCATTTCCTTATCTGCGCCGGGGTCATTTAGAGGGTAAAGTGTCAATGACTGAAGAGTGGAAGTCAGACAGGATGTGATCAGCCCTGAACAGTGTCATTTGTAGGGATGAGTTTACTTTAGGACAGCAGCACCGTTCACTCATTCAGTTCCCTCCATTTGTGTACTGATTTATCTTCTGTCAGTGTCAAGAATACGCAGGTGTATTTACATTCAAAAAAGCTTCAGTGTTCAAAAACGTATATCAGAAGAAAATAAAATGATGTGCATTCTGATTTTAGAACATCTTTTGCACACAGATGATTAAAGCATCCTCCTGTCACTCACATCTACTCCATGACTTCTGTCATCTGATTGATAGTTTAGACTTTTTTATCCAGTCAAAGCTCTTTTGGTGTAATTGTACAAATGTCCACCTTCAGCTCATGCTAAATGTGTCTCTTTGCTGTCAAATCTTGACAGATTTTTATCAAGCAAACGTCAGAATAACTGTAGTAATATTTCCAGATGAACACTTACTGGACTGAAGCAGCTCAGCTTTACCTGATTCTCCATCAATCATTTCTTAGAAAAATCAGTAAGTCTTAAATCTGATCATCAGGATCTTTTGAGGAATGTTTGTTTCCAGAAGCTTTACTTTCACTGTTCCTCAGTGGAGAAATGATCTTCACAAGCCTCCTAAACATCTCACATCTTCTGAGGAGCGTTTATTTCTTCATCTCGCAATCAGCATTAGATTGCATTGCATTATATGTTTGGATCATTTCAGTCTCATCTTACTAAGACATGTTATTGTAGAAATAGAGTGACAACTAATATTTTATAGTGCTGTCAAACGATTAATTGTGATTAATCGCATCCAAAATAAAAGCGTTTGTTTACATAATATATGTGTGTGTACTGTGTATATTTATTATGTATATACACATATACGGTATATATTTTGAAAATATTTATATGTATTTACAAGTATATATTTATATTCATTTATATGATATATAAATATATTTCAATTAGAGGAGAACAACTACACACTCACTTAAGCATATTTATTAACCCACAAACATGGAGAACAGTATAAATAACAAAGATAATTATACACAGCTGAGAATGGTAAGATCCAAATCATTCAATAATTAACTCATTAACAATTAGACTGGCTTAAATGTTGATTTTGATTTGAGTTGTTTTTTGTAATCTTGACTCTTTGAGTTTTCTTTTTGAATGTATTTTATTTTATTTTTCTAGATAGTAATCTTTATTTATATTTTGTCTGTATAGATTAATTTGTCTATATTTTTCATGTTAGAGTCTAATTGTTAATGAGTTAATTATTGAATGATTTGGATCTTACCATTCTCAGCTGTGTATAATTATCTTTGTTATTTATACTGATCTCCATGTTTGTGGGTTAATAAATATGCTTAAGTGAGTGTGTAGTTGTTCTCCTCTAATTGATTTATACTTTTTTCTTCAAATTGCACCTCATAAGGTGTGTGTTTGCTTTGCCTCGCTTGCTCTATATAAATATATTTAAAATATAAACAACATATTTTTCTTAAATATATACATGCATGTGTGTGTATTTATGTATATGTTACACATATATTATGTAAACAAAAACTTTTATTTTGGAAGCGATTAATCACGATTAATCGTTTGACAGCACTAATATTTATATAATTTCTTGTATATGCTACAATGTTATAAAGATCTCATTGATTTACCTTATAATTGTTGGAATTTGATCACTTTTTGTCCATATAAATATCAGCATCTGCACCAAATTGCATATTTTTGCTCAGTTTGGGCATCTGAATAAAACTGAGCTGTTTTTCCTCCATATTCTCACTGTGTCATATTATATGAGCCATTAGATGAGCTTAATGTATCAAATATGATGCTCAACAATAATAATCAAAAATATGATCAGGGCCTCGATAATGGACTCTAGTGCACCAGCATATGACTGTCATGTTCCTGGCAGTGTTTGCAGTGTTCAGCTGCAGGACTCGGTCACGAGGCTCTGGACTCATTCATTGTGGCAGTGCCAGGTTTCTCACAGATATCAGCACAGACTCCATGAGCTTCCACATTTGATCTGTAAATGTTCTTAGCTTTATATATTCTGCTCAGTAGCATCACAGTGGTAAGTGTTCTTATGATAATGTAATTTCACTCTATTGAAGCGTGCATGTGACTGTGTGAAACATTAAGGTCTGGTATTGCATGGCCACATGAAGCACATATCATCTGAGGTGGAAAATACCTTTCCCAGAAGGCAGTCTGATTGGTTGCATGTGGGTTTGGCAGGTCTAGAGGAATAGTTTAGATACTGTGAGAGACTAAACCATGCTGCATGGGCGCTTGCTTGTAGTGGAGACTTTAGATTCGTTGATTCATGTTCGTATGGCAGTTGACGTGTCTTCTGAGCCATTAGAAGCCATTTTTAAGCCATTGCAATTTTCAGGATACATCTGAAGAAAATGTGAGTCACTCTCACTGACCCTTGAAGAATTAACTTCATGCTCTTTGCTTTCTAGACATTTTCATGAGTTTCCGCGGGCAGCCGACGGAGCACGTGGGTTATTCGGACTGCAGCTTCTTTGAGAGTTCATCTAGCGCGGCGTTTCCTTCAGCTGCTTCCTCTGCCGTCACCAATCAGATGATACACACAGGATCTCTGCTGACACAGGTACAACACTCATTCATGGTTTAAAAAAAGGGTGTAATTGCAAAGTGCCACTAGTGTCACCAAACAAAACTGTAAACATGACTGTTTTCTCAAACACTTCCCTCGTCTGCCACTGTTCTTATTCCAGAGTTTAAGTTTTAGCAGAATCACCTTACAAATTAGTTGATTCATTCTTAACATTAATTAATACTTTATTATTTTAATGTTAATGTTTATTATTATATTAAAATGCATTTATTCTTTTATTATTTATATTCATATATATATATATATATATATAATTTTACAAATGTATTTTATTTCCAAAATTTTAATGTAGAAATGTGTGCCATGCTTTTAGCCATGATAATTATTCTATTCAATTCTGTTCTGTTCTGTTCTGTTCTGTTCTGTTCTGTTCTGTTTGTTCTGTTCTGTTCTATTATCATTTGGATGGTTATTATAAGCATAGTACACATTTCAACATTAAAAATTTATTTTATTGTATAATATTACAATCTAATTATTTGCATGTTATTATAAGCACAGCACACATTCCAACAGTAAAATGCATAAAATAAGTTTGCATAATTATAGGCATAGTACACTTTGAACATAAAATGTTTCAAATAAAATAAATAATATTATATTATATTACATTATATTTAATAGTATGGTTATAAGCACGGTTCACATTTCAACATCAAAATGTTTAAAATAAAATAAAAATCAAACTAATTTAATATTAAAATGAAAGTTATTAAATTAATTATATTTAATATATAATAAAATCATTTGTTTTATTTAAAATGTATGCCGTGTTTCGGTCTATTTACCTCATGAGATTTCACATAAATTTAATTTCACATAAATTTAATGCATTTTTTCCAAATGTATGTCAAATAATTTCACTTTTTTCAATTTTCATTTTTAGCCTCCTCTCTCAGCTGAAAGTTTATCCCAGCCGTCCTCATCTGTAAACCTACCTGGACCCAGTTATCCTCGCCAGACCATCGACCCCGACTTGATCTTCAACCCCAGTGGTGAAACCTCAGAGCCCAAGTTCAAAGGTCACTCGGAATACATCAGTGACTTCCATCACTCTCTGAACCTCTCATCTGGCCTGGTCCCGTACGGGCCGCAGATGTCCTTCAGCGGTCACGCCACTGAGATGCCGGGTGTCATGGCACAGGAAAGCCCTTACCCATCAGCCTGCCTCCGACACAGATATTCATCCAGCCAGTCACGGACCTGCGTGGCTGCCACATCCACGGTCATCACCCACACCGGCTCTGCCACGAGCACCCTGCCACTGGATGCTCAGCATGGATACTCCAGCATGGCCGAGATGTTTCCTCCTGCCACCTGCATGTCTTTGAGCTACCAGCCCATGACGGCCACCCCGTCTCTGCCTTCGCCCAGCGCCTCTCACTGCTTCTCTGTGCCGCAGCAGGTGGGCGTGGCCACTGGCGGGGGGAAGCACAAACAAAAGATAGGAGGAGCCCAATTGGTTCCCAGGGTGATGACTTCATCTACAACCCCGCCCACTCAGACGAGCTGCCTGGCCAATCTGCTCTCTTCCAGATCTCAAGAGCGTATGTAGATGTTAGATCAGGGGTCACCAGACTCGGTCCTGGAGGGCCACTGTCCTGCAGAGTTTAGCTCCAACTTGCCTCAACACACCTGCCTTGAAGTTTCAAGTATACCTAGCAAGACCTTGATTAGCTGCTTCAGGTGTGTTTGATTAGGTTTGGAGCTAAACTCTGCGGGACACCGGCCCTCTAGGAACAAGTTTGGTGACTCCTGTGTTAGATCTTTTATCATTTTTCCTGCTTAGTTTCTTCAGTTTTTGCCAGTGAGCATCTGGACGGCTAAAGGAATGTCCCAGGTTCAAAACAAATTTGAGCAAACTGGAACTAAAACTATATAAAAAAAAAATATTTTGTTAATTGAATAAAATATAGATATTAAATAAAAATTGTAAAAAAAAAAAATGTAAACAATAAATAAAAGTAAATGAAAGTTAAATGGAAATATAAATATATATATATATATATATATATATATATATATATATACAGGTGTGTGTATATATATATATATATATATATATATATATATATATATATATATATATATATATATATATAGCAAAATTACTAAAAAATTAAACAAAAATTAAAATGAAAAGTACTAAAACTTTTAAAAATAAAACATTTCTAATTTTATAAATATTGTGTATATTATTGTGTATATATAAATAATAGTAAAATAACACTGATGTTAACATGTATTATCATTATCATGTATTAATGTAAAAATTGTGTTTTGTTTTTTTTTGTTCATTGAATTAAAGCTGAAATGAAATATAAATATTAAATGAAAAGTAAAAATAAATAAATTAATTAATTAAAAATGTTGCCTTGGCAACTAACTGAAATAAAATAAGTTTAAAGCTGCAGTCCGAACTTTTTATGTGTTTAAAATGTACGAAATTTATATAATAAGTGAGTACATCATGAATACATTTTCCAAACCATGTTTTTAGCTTGTCCTGAATCACTACGGTACACCTATAATAAGTGTATATATTCAGACTGTTTTAGACTGGTTCTGATAGGAACTGCTGCGGAGAAGCCCAGAACCTGCGAGACTCGTCATAGACATAAACAGAGAGAAGTAGCTATAAAAATATATATATAAAAAATAACAATAACACACAACAAAATTCTAAAACTAACTAAAATTAAAATGAAATCTGAAAATATAAAAATAAAACCTTATTCTAATTACTAATAAAAACTATAATTATATATATAATGTATATATGCACACATACATACATACATTCATATGCAAATAATAGTAAAATAACACTGATGTTAGCATGTATTATATCAAGGTTTATGCAACTGTTTGTTTTTATAAACTTTTTATAAGTAATCTGTGATTATTTAACAGCATTCCTTAACATTTTTCAAAACTTTCTAGGAAAACCATCGAGTTTTGACACTCCTTCAGCAAGGTTAAAAGGCCACAGACCAACGTCTCCCATCTCTCTGGTAAGCTCTCCTCATAGCAAAATAAAATATCTGCAGCACACACTGTAAAACAAGTGACAATTATATAATCACGCCGACAGACATTTATCGAGGCTAGAGTAACGATGCTGAAAATTCAGCTTTGCCATCAAAGAAATAAATTACATTTTAAAATAGGAAACAAGTATTTTAAACTGTAATAAGATTTCACAGTATTACTGTTTTTACTGTATTCTTGATCAAATAAATGCAGCTTCGGTGAGCAGAACTTCTTTCAAAAACATCAAAAAATCTTAATTATTCTGCATGACAGCCAAAGAGCAGCAGTCGAGGAGGATCGCAGATTTCCCACAATCCCCCCTGGGCCTCCACTGCAATCCCACCACTGTCACCGTTACACTGTCAGGCGCCCATGTCAACCCACGGCCACAGCGGCACCTCGCAGGGAAGCACCATTTCCTCTCTGCTCACGCAACAAATTCCACTTCTCATCCCCAAAACAGAAAAACTCTCCCCGGTACAAATGCACACAAGTGACAAGACCAGTTTAACAGGTGTGTTGATCTGTGTGGTTTTATAGGAATAGTTTACCCAAAAATTATAGTTTGCTAAAGATTTACTCACTCTCAGGACATCTAAGATGTAGATGAGTTTGTTTCTTCTTCACAACAGATTTGGAGAAATTTAGCGTTACATCACTGTCTCATCAATGGATCCTCTGCAGTGAATGGGTACCGTCAGAATGAGAGTCCAAACAGCTGATAAAAACATCACAAATATCCACACCACTCCAGTCCACCAGTTAACATCTTGTAAAGCCAAAAGATGCGTGCTTGTAAAAAAACAAATCCTTCATTAAGGTGTTTTTAACTTCAAACTGTTGCTTCCAGCTAAAATAATCCATAGTCCATAATCCATAATACTGCTTTCTCCAGTGAAAAAATTATTTGGTCTGAATCAGGAGAGAAATCTGCACAGATCAAGCTCTGTTTACAAGCCAAAACAATCCAGAACAGCTCTAAACAAATATATGGCTAGATTTTTGATGTGAGAGACAAGAGGAGATTTTCCCTGGAGGAAGAGTTATTATGGATTATGGACTCATATTTTGGCTTGAAGCAACGGTTTGAGGTTAAAAATGTTTTATTGATGGATTTGTTTCTTACAAACATGCAGCTTTTGTCTTCACATAATGTTAACTGATGGACTGGAGTGGTGTGGATTACTTGTGGATTATTGGGATGTTTTTATCAGCTGTTTGGACGCTCATTTTGACGGCACCCATTCACTGATGAGCAGGTGATATAGTGCTACATTTCTTCAAATCTGATGAAGAAACTATCTCATCTACATGTTGGATGGCCTGAGGGTGAGTAAATTGTTAGCAAATTATAGTTACAGTATATTTACATTTACAACTATATCATGTCACACATAATAACTCAAGCACTGTGTTTTATTCCAATAGTAATGAAATGTCTTGTTTTGAAATGTTTTTTAGTCAGTTTTTCAGGAAATATGGGACAGACGTCACCTACAAATCCTGCAGAGAAAAGCCCAGAGTCGTTACCTGGACATGCCAAGATGGATTCCACAAGAGTAAAAACACAAATCCGCACATGATTATTTCATAACCACTCAGTGTGTTGTGTTTCTCATATTGTCTTGTCTTACAGACAGACACACGACGGATCACACACATTTCAGCCGAGCAGAAGAGACGGTTCAACATCAAGCTTGGCTTTGACACGTTACACAGTCTGGTGACGACTCTCAGCTCACAGCCGAGTATAAAGGTAACACTTGTTTTAGTGACTATCAGTCAGCACTTGAGAAAAAGAAGTGTACTTCAAATCTCAAAAGGATGTTTTTTAAAAAAAAACTGTACTTGCAGTAGATAATATAATATTAATGAAATAAAAGGCCACTTAAGTGTGTCAAGAAATGTAGTCATGAAAGTGTCTCTCTTCAAGTACATTTTAAATAGTGCTATCAAACGATTAATTGTGATTAATCGAATCCAAAATAAACGTTTTTGTTTACATAATATATGTGTGTGTACTGTGTATATTTATTATGTATATACTGTATAAATACACACACAGAGTATATATTTTGAAAATGTATATATTCATATAAATTATATCATATATAAATATATTTCATATATAAACGTAACATTTTTCTTAAATATATACATGCATGTGTGTATTTAGGTATTTATATATACATAATATACACAGTACTACACATGCATATATTATGTAAAGAAAAACCTTTATTTTGGATGTGATTAATCGTATTATAGCACTAATTTTTAAATAATTGTCTTAATCTTTTGTCATGCTTGTGTTGATTAACATACTAAAGGACATGTAAAGCACTTGATTATAATTTCATCTGTAGTCTTGGATATTACTTTTATAGTTAATATGGTTGAAGTACTAAAATTCTAAAGCTGAAATAAAAATAAATAAAAGCTTAATAGAAATATTAAAAAACTAATAAAAATGATAAAAAATACTAACTCAAACTTAAAAATTAAAATGAAAAAATAAAAAATATAAAAATAAAAGCTAATTTAAAATATTAATAAATACTGTAATGACAAGTTTCAATAGAAATGACATTAAAGTATATTTTAGTTTACCATAAATGCTTGTCAGTACATTACACCTTTACCATATTTCAGAGACAGTAGTAGTAATTATGAAATTATATATGGAGATGTAAAGCACTCTTAAGTTCAACTAATTGCATTTGATATAAATGTAAACTATCATACATTTTCATTTGATTGTAAATAACATGCATGAGTACTTCACAAGAGAATAATAGCTGTGGATTTTAGCTTCTAAGTTACTTCAGATGAAAATGTCTGGGAGATTTCTCATCTGATTTAATATCTTCAATCGTGCTTCCTCCACCTCTGTACTCTCATTCCCGCTGGTCTCAGATCAGTAAGGCCACGACTCTGCAGAAGACGGCGGAGTACATCAGTAAGATGCAGCAGGAGAGAGCTCAGCTCCACGAGGAGGCCCAGAGACTCAGAGACGAGATCCTCATGCTCAACTCTGCCATCAAGTGAGTGTGTTTGAGCTGTTTTACAGTGTTCTGAGAGACATGTACATGAATGCGTGAGTGTGATTGTGATTGTGATTTTATCTGAACTGTGTGTATGTAGTGCGTGTCAGCAGCAGCTTCCGGCTACAGGCGTCCCAATAACACGACAGCGCTTTGACCACATGAGGGAGAAGTTCAGAGAGTATGTGAGAGCTCAGACGCTGCAGAACTGGAAGTTCTGGATCGTATCCTACGAAGCTGTTTCAAATCTGAAACAAAATTGCTGACCGACAAAGAAAGTCTTGTTGGTTAAGCAACCCAGGTGAACTAGGTACAAGAAATGAACTAACAGATATCACCATACTTCCTACAGTTGATTTAAAAAGGTTTTGGAACATTAAAGTGCCCCTATTGTGGGTAATGAAAGGTTCATATTTTGGTTTTGGGAATCCCCAACAACAGGCTGACATACATGCAAGGTCAAAAAACACTTTCATTGTCTTATAATATGCATTTATTTTTACCTTATTTGCTCAACGACTCCCAAACGATTCACTCAACGATTCATTTTTCCAAACCCCTCCTTTGCGTGACGCTAATCTGCCGTGATTGGTCGATTGGTCTCGTTTTCATTTCATCTCGCCTGTAATCCCTGATAAAGCAGCGTTTGTGAGTGCAGTGCTGCTTTGTGTGCAGCGTTACCGGGGAAACAGCTATTTTTACCTCTCTAAAAGCAGCACCTAGTGGCAAAGAATGAATTTGCGTTTTCATTCAGAGCAATGCGAAAAGGCCAACAAGTGGGCAGGTAATATGCTAATGTCAACATGAAACGGCTTGGGATTCATTTTAAAAATGACTCGTTTCAATGATTCAGAGTCGACTCTTTCTTTTGAGAGACAATAACTTTATACACGGTGCACTTTCAGATTTAAAACTTTGCAGGATGTTTTCATTCACTTAGAGCTGTTACACACTGCATGAAAGCTCATTTTCAAAAATCCATTATGGGGGCACTTTAAGTGAAATTATTCAAATGATGCATTATTTAATGAAATATGCACTAATTTGCATATATTTCCAGAAGAGAAATCTGAACATAGGACAGGTTCAAAATTCAAAGGTTTTTTACGGAAGGGATTTTGGATATTTTTTAGCACTTCATAAATCACAAAATACTGTCAAATAGCCAGAAGAAAGAAATTTTCACGTTTTTAGGAATAAAATTTTGAAGAAAATCAGTGTTAATTATTTATGAACAAATACCTCTGTGAAGTTTGGTGTAAAACTAAAGTTTTGGATGCAAATAGATGATGTGTAATAAAGTAAATAATTAAATGTGTATTTTGGATGTTTTCTTTCTACTAGTCTGAAAGAAGGTATGTAATGGAAGTAAAATAGCTTCAAAATCAATCAGTCCATGAAAATGTTTTTGCCTGTGTTTTTGTGGATATCAGCATCCAAAACATCTGTGCTTGTCCTGGTAGCAGGTTTAATTCTGTTAAGATGCAAGTCCTCCACGTCTTCATATCTTCCTGAACTGCAGCCGTTCTCTTAGTTCAGCGTCATCATCGAGCCGCTGTTCGAGTCGTTTAATGGGATGGTGTCCACAGCCAGTGTTGATGATCTGTGTCGCACCACTCTGTCCTGGCTGGACCAGCACTGCTCTCTGCCCGCGCTCAGACCCAGTGAGTGACCAGCACCTCTCTAGAAAACACTGCTTCCTATTTTACTTTCACACTTAGTTCCTTCAGACCTTATAATAATTTACTGCCTTTCTGAACAAACCACTTTTCTTCGTCCTGGCATATTTATCACTCCCTGCCTTCTTGTTTATTTGTGTGGGTGTATTAGTATTTCTTAATTTTATTGCCTTTTACAAAAGCAGTAAGCCTTGAGAGGACAATTTCACCATGATTTTACCACTGTTAAGGGGTATTTTTAAGCATGATGCAAAACAAAATCATGATCAGCTTACTATATTATTGCATTAATTATACTTTGATATTATATAAATAAATATAAAAATAGAATAAGTAGAATAAAAATAGATAAAATTATCATTATTTATATATATATATATATATATATATATATATATATATATATATATATATATATATATATATATATATATATAAAATTAAAAACCAATTCTGTATATATACTGCCACTTACTTAAAATTTGTGGTTGGGAAAATTTTGATAAGATGTTGAAAGAAGTCTCTTTTGCTCAATGAGGCTGCATTTATTTGATCAAAACTACAATAAAATAACTAAAGTAATAATTCTAGGTAATATTCTGAAACATTATTGCAATTTAAAATAAGTGTTTTCTATGTGAATATATTGTAAAAAAACTTGTCTTCAGTGTCACATGATCCTTCAGAAATCATTCTAATATGCTGATTTGCTGCTCAAGAAACATTTCTGATTATTATCAATGTTGAAAACAATTGTGCTGCTGATTATTTTTGTGGAAACTGTGATACTTTTTTGTTTTTCAGGATTCTTTGATGAAGAGAAAGTTCAAAAGAACAGCATTCATTCGAAATAGAAACCTTTTGTAACATTACAAATGTCTTTGCTGTCACTTTTGATCAATTTAATGCATCCTTGATGAATAAAAAATCTAATTTCTTTCAAAAAAAATGTATTATTTAGAATAAATAATTCTCCCACTAGGTAAAATTAGTTGCCAGGCAACTTAGCAGTAATGCAGAATTGTTCATCTGCATTTTATAACAGCTGAACCTGCTTATACAATCAGAAATCGAGTCAGATCTATCAGGTAACATCAGTTTTATTGTAATACTTCTACCTTGTCTTGTCTCTGTGTTTCTCTCCAGCTGTTTTGAGTTCCCTCCGTCTGCTCAGCACCTCCACATCAATCCTCTCAGACCCCAGTCTGGTTCCTGAACAGGCCGTCCAGGCTGTCACTCAAGGGCATTCATCCCACAGCTACGGCCAATGATAGCACACGCACTTAAAACCACAGCCAATCATACGACCCACATGCACATCCAATCAGAACACTCGTCCCACAGCAACAACCAATGACATTTTACTCTCTCACAGATGCAGCCAGTGATGCTCTTTCCCACAAATGTGCAAGTGCTTATGGATGGTAAAGTGACTACAGCTTTGGTTTAGTTTTTATTATTTATAATTATCAGAATTGATGCGGAGAAGAAAGTGGAATTGATGTGAGCCAGACTAAACCTATGGGTTCAGTATATCAGTTCAGTGCAACCAATATATAACATGAATTTTTCCCGTGCCGTTTAATGCCTTAGTGATGAAGACACAGCATAGGTTTCTTCTGTTCATGTTACTTTGTAATTCTCATAGAAATATCAGTGAATGTGAATGTGATACGGTGGGACATTATCTATAATGTTCTGTGCCTTGTTTACGTTTCCACATGTAATTTCAGCTTTGGACTGTTCAGCTTCTCTTTTCAACAGTTCCTCCAAAGAATAAATATAAAATTGGACTATTTTTTCTGAAGTGTTTTTGTCTTGATGGAATCACTCACACTCATGTGGTAAGCTTTAGTGTCCCGTAACTTTCTGTAAAGCATTTGAGGCACAAATCCCATGTTTTTTTATTCCAGGCTATTAGGTAAACTATTATCTAGTAAATTATCTGTGAATTTTTAAAACCTAAAAAATGACAATTCGGATGCTTTCTACAGAATCAGGTGTAGACAAGTAAATTATTTATTTATTTATTTTTTACATGATTAGAAAAACTGCATTCTTCAAGCATACAGTTCTGTTACAAAAGTTATTAAAAGAAAAATACCAAACAAATGCTGAATACATATATTTATGATTAGAATATTTGCAAAATATTACTGAAATTTAAAATAACTGTGTTCTATATGGATTTATTTTAAAATGTAATTTATTTCTGATGTCAAACCTGAATTTTCAGGTTAGAGTCTTCAGTGTCACATGATCCATCAGAACTCATTCTAATATGCTGATTTTCTGCCTTTTTTGTTGTTGTTAAAAAAAATTTTATCATGTAATTAATGCCGTTCAAAAGTCTAGGTTAAATAACATTTAAATAAATGGATAAATAATAAAATAACACTTTTATATGAACTTTATATTTATCAAAGAAACCTAAAAAATGATAAATATAAGGCGAATATTAACAAAATATTAAGCAGCAAACTTGTTTCGACATTGATCAAAATAACCATTTTATATATTATAATTTATTTATTTTCAAAACGTTTATTTATATAACATACAGAAATGTTCCTGTGGTAAAAATGCATCACCAGGTGTCGCTATTGAATTCACGCTTTTATGCTTGTCTTTCCATCACGTTATAAATATCTTTAAATTTCAGTAATTATTATTTCTTAATTTGGCTGTTTTAATAACGTGATGAATTGTTTTGATATGAGTCAGTATTGCGGCACGCCGCGGTTGCTCCTCCTGAGCGCTGGAGGGCGCTGCGTCTGATGCGGCTCGGCTCGAGTCGTTCGGTTTTCGGCTCTCGCGCTGCTGCCTCTGCGCTGTCCAGCACTGAGAGCGTTCAGCACCGCGAGCGGAGGACAGCTCCCGATCCTCCGAGAAAAACACCGCAGAGCGCCGCAGAAGCGCTTCAGCCAGCCTCGTCCACATCCACACGACCAACCGGTAAGATTATTCACCGCTTCCCATCAAATACACGCGATAACAGCGCTGAAATAACACACACAACAGCAGCGGCGCTACAAGCTCTTAATGTGATTAAACGCGATTATTTTCAACACGCTCATTCTTTTGTTCTTTACTCTGTGTTTATGTGCCTGACTAATTAATATACACACAAATGACGTTTGATTTGAATATTTTCCGTGTTTATCGCACTCTCATCTTGACCGTCTGACAAATCGCTGTTTTCGATGATAATAAGACGTGTTAGGAATTAACGGTGAGCTTTATAGCTGACTCTCAGAATAAATGTAGAACTGTATGCATTTTGTTGGATTTATTGTTTTAAATAATAAACCATTATTAGAAATCTGATCCGAGTCATATTGAAGCAGCATAAGAAATTGTGACGGAAATGTTTCATTTATGTTTATACCAAAAGAGTGAGTCTCATAAAATACATCAAGAACGTGCACAGATCATATTTGTAGGAGGGTAACAAATCTAGGTTATAGAAACGTAATCATAACGTTATTTAAAGGTTGCAAAATTGTGACGTTCTACTAACTTTATTTTCACCCCAAATATAACGTTATTTGAACGTTTGTTTATAATATTCTGATAACGTTAAAATGTTTCTTGTCGTGATCAGAACGATATTTAAAGGTTACAAAAACGTTTCTTAGAACGTTCAAGTACAAATAACATCATAAGAATGTTCTAAAAACGTTTTCTCTCAACGTTATGAGAACATATTAATCAAGTTATGTGAACGTTCCATGCGGATTACTGTGAGAACGTTTTGTCCTAACATTATTATTACTTAAAAAAAATAAAAAATAAAAAGCATTAGAGAAAGGTGTGAGAACGGTCTCTGTTAGCTGGCTGGGTTATTATGCTGATGCATGTTTAGTAAGTTTGCAGTATGTATGCTTGTAGGCTACGAGCATAAGTTTGCACAAAATAAATAGTAATAAACTATGTGTATCATGCATAATTACCTCTTATATTTATGCATTACTGTTTTTATTCCTGTTGCTAAATGATGTGTAATATAGACATGTTACTATATATACTATGCTTTTGTTTTTGAGTGGTGAAACTGTAGAGATAGATTTGTCTGTGCTTTAGCCATTAACACCTCTGTGAGGCGCGTGAGGGTCTCTGTGCTCCGCTCACCCTTACATGAAGCTCTCGACACGCTCTTTATTCTGGGGTCACTGGCTGCAGGTTGTTCAGAAAGAGACAAATGCGCTCACTTAATAGAGGGGAGTTAGTTATCCACGGCTGGTTGTCAGTAATTTCCCGGGGTGCCGGTTTAGTCTGCATATCCCTAGTAATGTAGATTTATTTCAGCATGTAAGCTGGTTTGAGACTTGAGTTTAGTAAATAGACGTGTCAAGATATAAGAGGTATAAAGGTAAATGCTTCTCACTAGATCTTTAGTTTCATTCTGATCCCGTAGCACTGACGTGCTTGCTGCAGAGCTGCTGTTTCATGCGTTCTAGCTCTTCGAAGCTCATTAAAGCATTGTATCTGATGCTAAACCTTTCTTAATGTGTGCAGGAATTGTGTTTTTATGAATTAATGATCCACTGTGTGTGAGTGAAAATAGTAAACGGTATAAAACATTGCTGTTTTTCCTGAGAAATTTCAGAAATTCAAATATGAAGACTTTAAAGATGTACAGTGTTTGCAGGGTTGATTTTTGGCTGCAGCTGTGAGACAGAAAATTCATCTAGATCAGTTTTGTGTGTGTGAGTGTGTAAACATTAAGGGGCTGTCATAGTAATTCATAGAAAATATGAGTGGTGCTTTCCTGTGCAAAATGCCTGTGTTTTAAGTGTTTGTTAGGTTTTTGCCAAGTGGTTGCGAGAGTATCCTGGTTGGCAGGGTGTTCTGGGTGGTTGCTATATGGTTTCTTATTGGTCCAAGTAAAAAGTGCATCCTTCAGTGTGCGTGTGTGAGATTTTTTTCATTGACTTTATTTAATGGTACTCTCAGAAAAAGGTACAACAGTTGTCACTGGGGTAGTACCCTTTCAAAAGTTATAAATATGTATCATTTAGATACTAATATGCATACTTTAGGTGCAAATATGTACCTTTAAGGTAACAAAATGCATCCTTTATTTGTTAAAAAGGTACAAAGGAATAGCTTTTGAAAGGGTGCCATCCCAGTGACAGCTTTTGTACCTTTTTTTTTTTTTTTTTTTTGAGAGTGCAGGTAAAAATTACAAGTCTAATCTCTGGTTGAAGTAACAGCACAGCTCTCTTTTGACACAATCTGATGATTTGATTTTGGCAGATTACAGACGTTATTAGCTGATGTTTAAGTTAATGATTTGAACAAACTTCAAACTTCTAGTAGCCATGATTTACTCTACAATTATCAAAATCATGCTGGTCCATGTCATGAAAATAATCCAAGTCTGTTTTTTCAGCGTTCTTTTATAGTCTAAACATCAATCATCTTGCGCTTCATAGAAATACTTGTAACTGAACCCAGAGCAGAGAGCTTTCTGATTGGCTGTGATTGTCCTGATTGACAACAAAATATTTAAATGCCTAAATTTAGCACAATTGCATCACAGTCTATTTTGACTGCTGATCACAGATCACAGGGGGCCGGTTGCATAAACTGTTTAGACTAGTCTTAAAAAGTTAGTCATCTAATTTTTTTTCTTCAAGACTGGTCATAACTTTTTAAATTCAGTTTTGAAAAGGTAAATTGGTCTTATTTGTTTTGAAAAAGTGAGACTGATTACCCTTTGGCAACTGCTAGTTGGTAAAAACTAGTTCTTAAGACACAGTCTTAACGTTGTGGCTAAGTTTATGCAACTGGCTCCAGATGTGCTTGTCTGTTTCAGATCGAGGCTACAATTGTTTTTGCATCATCGTCAAAACAAATGACAGACTTGAAACAGTCTGTTTGCGCCCCCTAGGGACCATGTGATCTCATTAATATTCATACGTCTTTTTTTACACAAACAAAATATCAACATATTAACAGCTTCTGAAATGCACACCCTTTTATGCATACATAAATTAAAACTGATTTATGAATTGCGTTGATTGCAACAAATGATTTGTGCACATTTGTTTGTCTCTAAAGCTTATTTGTAAACTATACAGCGGTTATATGGAGAAGTTGCATATACTGTACATTGATATTTTACTAATAAATACTGCAACAAAATCATTCTGCAGGCAAAAATTAAAAGTAACTGTTTATATGCCGTATTCATAATTTTTTCATTACATTGATTATATTGTCACAACATTGAAACAATTTTTATTCAGAAATTGCTAGTACATTTCACAAGTAATTACAAGGAAATGGCAAGTAACACATTGAATTAAAGGTGAAATTTTGAAGTAGAAAGAATGCAAAATATTCCAATAATATTATTATATGTATTATTTGCAACTTATTTCACCAATTCCAATCTTTTTCGAATGGGTTGTTAAAACCGCCAGTAAGATGAAGTACAAAATTGTACACTTTTAATGTATGAATGTGCCAGCGAGAACAAATGCAATCGCCCAAGTAGGGTGCTGCTTTTAAATCCGGGTGTCCGGAAGACGACTCGTTTCTCTCTTGCCCCATTTTCCTCTTTTCTCTCAGCCTCCATTTTATCAGAAGTGTCTCCTCCTGCCATCCTAATTCTCCCATCCGCCGTTCCCCTGAAGGGCACACAGATCCTCGGGGGGCTGGTTAGCGTTCGTGCGTGTGTGTGTTTTCCAGCATATGTCTGTCCTCTATACCCGCACACTGGAGTGTGTTTAATGCTAAATGGGAATGTTGACTCTCAGCAGGCTTCTGTCTCTTTTTTCCAGTCTATTCCTGTCTATTTATTTTTAGAATTTCACAGCAGCGTTGCTCTTAGAATGGCAGAAAAATTAGCAGAAATGAATGTAGACCTTTTTTGCAATTTCTGTCTGTCAAAAAGATAGAAATACAGATTAATTCATAGACACAATTCATTTCAAAAAGGCTAAATATATAGGTGTGCATGCTTCATCTTGTTTAAAAGATTTGATGGCGCTAACTTAAAGGAACAGTTCACCCCAAACTTGAAAATTTGCTGAAAATGTACTCCGCCTCAGGCCACCCAAGATGTAGGTAAGTTTGTTTAGAGCTGTTTTGGCTTGAAAATGGTGCTTCTGTGCAGATTTGTCTCCTGATTCAGACCAGAAGACTTTTTCACTGGAAGAAGCGTTATTATGGGCTATGGACTCATATTTTAGCCGGAAGCAACGGTTTGACGTTAAAAACATCTTAATGAGCAAATGAGCTGTTTGGACTCTCATTCAATAGGAATAGTTCACCCAGAAATGAAATTCAAAATTAAAATCATCACGTCAAGTTCTAAACTGTATGACTTACTTTCTTCCTTCCATGAAACAGAAAAGAATATATTTTGCAGAATTTGACCTGTTTTTTATAATGGTACCTGGGGCTTCAAAAAGAAAGCACCATTAAAGCATAATAAAATTAGTCCATATGACTCATGCATTTTATCCCAAGTCTTCTGAAGTCACACAATGCTTTCATTATTCATTATAAGTCTTTATTCACTGAATGACTCTTCATGCCAGACGTTTGGTTGTTTGACATCACTGATATGTATTTACAGTGATTTTAGGGAAAAATCACATTTTCTCTCATATGAGTTTGTAAAATTTTGAATATGGTGTATAAGACACCTTTTGGTCATTTTAGAAGCTTGACAGCCCTAATCCTCATTTTTGTTTTTGTGTTATATGGCAATTAACACAAGAAATAACCACAAAGAAATAGAAGGACATAATTTCCCTTTAAGCAGGAGTGTGTTGTCGTCTCAGTTGTGCTGTCGGCTTCTCAGTGTGTTCTGGGCAATCTAGACAGCTCATATCTACACTCATCTCAGTTCAAAGGACATATCAGACAGAATATGCAAAATCCAGTTGAAATCAGGATATAAATGGAATCATTTGAGTCGCATCAAAGACAAAGTTCATTTGTAAAGCAGCATCATTTGATCTCTTCTGACAGCATGTGGTTTGACATCATGAGATGTTTATTCACTTTCATAAATTGCATTTATTTCCTCTGTGCAACGCAAGATATTTTGAATTCATTCATTCATTCAAAAATAAATTTACATTTTTAATAGTATTAATATTGTCATGTTATATTACATTAATAAATAATAATTATTATTTATTATCATTAATACTGTTATAAAAATGAAGCTTGATTATTTGGATCTAAAGGTTTTTTTTTTTTTTTTCTTTTATAAAAGTCGATTTCTAATGTTTGTCATTAGTTTTGACTACGACCATTTCCCACCTTCTCTGACCTTTAGAATTAAACAGGCTGTTTTTGCTACTGTAACAAAACTTAGTTAACCAAACATAACCGTATCTAGACAATCGCTTCAATCTGATTTGTGAATGAATCTCTCAGACTGGTTTTTGTAAAGCAGAAAGAATGATCTGTTCATCACTGTTAGTCTGTGTTTTCGCTGTGTCTCTGTGCTGGATTGCTCTGGTCTGGATGTAGAGAGCAGATGAAAGAGTATTATTGAAGAGATGAGGGAAGATGGAGGCCATCTGTTTGAAGCTTTGCTGCTCATGCATTTGTCTACAGGGACAGCAGAGGACGCCTGTCATAGACATTTCTGTGTGTTTGTAACATATCTTGTGCACTTCCTTCCTAACCTTCCTTTCTTCTGCTTCACATTTGCTTTAATGTCTCTCTTTAAAGTGCCTGAAACATTAAAGTCAATGTAACATCAGAGTAGACCCTATTTACATTCTTTATGCATGTTCCCGGTCTTATTGTTATTGCAAAGAAAAAAGTATCCAAATAACCATTATGCAGCATTTAAGTATTTTTGTCTTGTTTTCCAGTACAAATAATAACATTTCTAAATCCAGATACATTTACTTGAGTAGCAAAATGACTTAAGATATTAAGTGTTGCTGAAAAATCTATCAAAACTGAGTGAGTTCATGTTTAAAACTAGAACAAATACAGGTGCATCTCAATAAATTAGAATGTCGTGGAAAAGTTCATTTATTTCAGTAATTCATCTCAAATTGTGAAACTCGTGTATTCAATAAATTCAATGCACACAGACTGAAGTAGTTTAAGTCTTGGTTATTTTAACTGTGATTATTTTGGCTCACATTTAACAAAAACCCACCAATTCACTATCTCAACAAATTAGAATACTTCATAAGACCAATAAAAAAAACATTTTTAGTGAATTGTTGGTCTTCTGGAAAGTATGTTCATTTACTGTATATGTACTCAATACTTGGTAGGGGCTCGTTTTGCTTTAATTACTGCCTCAATTCGGCGTGGCATGGAGGTGATCAGTTTGTGGCACTGCTGAGGTGGTATGGAAGCCCAGGTTTCTTTGACAGTGGCCTTCATCTGCATTTTTTGGTCTCTTGTTTCTCATTTTCCTCTTGACAATACCCCATAGATTATCTATGGGGTTCAGGTCTGGTGAGTTTGCTGGCCAGTCAAGCACACCAACACCATGGTCATTTAACCAACTTTTGGTGCTTTTGGCAGTGTGGGCAGGTGCAAAATCCTGCTGGAAAATGAAATCAGCATCTTTAAAAAGCTGGTCAGCAGAAGGAAGCATGAAGTGCTCCAAAATTTCTTGGTAAACGGGTGCAGTGACTTTGGTTTTCAAAAAAACACAATGGACCAACACCAGCAGATGACATTGCACCCCAAATCATCACAGACTGTGGAAACTTAACACTGGACTTCAAGCAACTTGGGCTATGAGCTTCTCCACCCTTCCTCCAGACTCTAGGACCTTGGTTTCCAAATGAAATACAAAACTTGCTCTCATCTGAAAAGAGGACTTTGGACCACTGGGCAACAGTCCAGTTCTTCTTCTCCTTAGCCCAGGTAAGACGCCTCTGACGTTGTCTGTGGTTCAGGAGTGGCTTAACAAGAGGAATATGACAACTGTAGCCAAATTTCTTGACACGTCTGTGTGTGGGGGCTCTTGATGCCTTGACCCCAGCCTCAGTCCATTCCTTGTGAAGTTCACCCAGAATTCTTGTATCGATTTTGCTTGACAATTCTCATAAGGCTGCGGTTCTCTCGGTTGGTTGTGCATCTTTTTCTTCCACACTTTTTCCTTCCACTCAACTTTCTGTTAACATGCTTGGATACAGCACTCTGTGAACAGCCAGCTTCTTTGGCAATGAATGTTTGTGGCTTACCCTCCTTGTGAAGGGTGTCAATGATTGTCTTCTGGACAACTGTCAGATCAGCAGTCTTCCCCATGATTGTGTAGTCTAGTGAACCAAACTGAGAGACCATTTTGAAGGCTCAGGAAACCTCTGCAGGTGTTTTGAGTTGATTAGCTGATTGGCATGTCACCATATTCTAATTTGTTGAGATAGTGAATTGGTGGGTTCTTCTTAAATGTGAGCCAAAATCATCACAATTAAAAGAACCAAAGACTTAAACTACTTCGGTCTGTGTGCATTGAATTTATTTAATATACGAATTTCACAATTTGAGTTGAATTAATGAAATAAATGAACTTTTCCACGACATTCTAATTTATTGAGATGCACCTGTATCTGCTAGTTGGGTCATGAAAATAAATTTCATTTAAGGGGAAAACAAGATTATTTTTCTGACCTCATTAGCAGATATTTTTTCTTAATTTTGATCAGTTTTTTTTCAGAAAATCAGATTTATGTAATGTCATTTTGCATTTCATGCAAATGTATCTTGATTTAAGAATGTTATTGTCGATATTGTGGAAAAAGAGACAAAAATACTGAGAAAGAAAATAATTGTTTGCAATGTTGGAATTTCTGCAAATCTAAGCACAGTTTGAGACAATGTTGAGATCTCTTCTGAAACTCTAGAGGAGATGCATGTGAGATTACTGGGATTTATTATTATTATTTTTTTTTTACCAGCAAAATTCAGTTTGCCCTCCATTGCTCTCTAGGAGAAACAGTTGAGATATTGAAGCCATCGCATTTGTGATTTTCTCCATCCTGTGTGTGTGTGTTCAGAGATCTGTACATCTGCACTGTCTTCCTCTGAATAATGGAGGAGCGTGTCTGTCTCAGGAGCTCAGGAGAGTGCGCTCACACACACACACACACACACACACACACACACACACACATTCACAGATCAGGTGGAGCGAATCGGGTTTCCAGATACAATGAGAGGCGTAGCAAACTTCATCGCAGCATCTGCTGTGCACCGGCTAAGACGGATCTCTGTCTTGTCTGCGTTCAATATAAATTAAGCTATTAATTCTTGTTTTCTGAAAAATGTATCAAAATTGAGTGAGTTTACACTTAAAAAAAAAATCTGTCAGTGGGTATAGGAAAAAAGGGAAAACAAGATTATTTTCTGACATGGCTGACACCTCACCTAAAACCTCAAAGTTACTGTAAAAATGATGATTTAAACAACTTCACATCCTAAATAACAGACAGGGTTTAACAGTGCTTTTATAAAATAAGACTCCATACTAACACACACACATTTTTGTTAATGGGTAAAGATGCTCCTTTATCCCCCTTATGACAGAATCCAGTATCTCTAAAGCAAATTTTGATGGATTGTGGTTTTTAACTCTTCTAGGACTTTTTGGTCGATTCTCATAAAACTGTAATTTTGTAAATTAAGTAAAACCAGATTTTGTTATAGATTTTTTTTTTTTTTAATCAAAGCTAAACTTTATTTTTAAACTTTATTTATACATTTTGCTTTTATAAATTTTTTGTTGTTGTTTATTGATATATTTACTTTTTCTATTTTTTACTTGTTTTTCGCCATGAATATAGCAGTGGTTGCTGACTTGGTGCTAAATTATAAACAAACAATCAAACACGCATAAAATTATAATCTTCATTTAAATCATCAGAAAAAAAAAAAAAACTTTCATTCTCAGTCCCTTTCCATAACCTCATTTTATTATTATTAAAAATAGTTTTTTTTTGTGCTAATC
This sequence comes from Spinibarbus caldwelli, assembly GCA_039654775.1. NCBI lineage: Eukaryota > Metazoa > Chordata > Actinopteri > Cypriniformes > Cyprinidae > Spinibarbus > Spinibarbus caldwelli. Next base: position 3,626,339 of record CM077222.1, on the reverse strand, counting down.
AACATTATGCCACAAATGCTGACAATTGAGCTTAACTTCTATTGAACCTTCTGCTTGTTCGTAAAGTACATGGACAGCTGCAGTGCAGTTTTTTTTTTTTCACACTGTGACTGAATGCATACTGTGTGTGTGTGTGTGTGTGTGAGAGATGCTTTGACTGACAGCTCAAGACAGCTCTTACAGCGACACTGAACTTTCCTCCCCTCTCTCTGGAGATATTTCTGCTTTCTCATAAGGTATTCACACACACACACACACACACACACACACACACACACACACACACACTCAAAGGTGCTACATTTACATCACAGATGGTACTCAACAGAAACCATCTGAAATGCAACTAGTATCACTGTATACGCCAGTCCTGCTTCTAATTATACACTCAGATCACATGACCTGCTCATTATCTCTGGCTATAATAGAACGACGCCATTTATAATTTATTCTGTTGCTGAATAGTTATAGAGAGAGACAATAAAATGAACAAACAGCACAGACAGACAGATAAATACACACTCTTCATACTCGTTCCTACACGTTTATTTTATGGCAGTGACTGTTTACACTGAGGTTAATAGTCAGTCTTGTTGGCAAAGTCTGTTTTCAGTAACTCCGCCCACCATTGCTCAGATTTGGTATATATAGGGTATTATGTCAACTTACACTTTGCATTAATATTATCTGTCACGATTTGTGCTTACTGTAAACAAGATGCTCTTTGTTGCTATTTATACTCGCTGTCTATCAGCATGTACCTTTTTAAAACTCATTATTAATAGCTGCTGCTTTAATTGATCAAGTCTAATTTCTAGCACAGCCCCAGTGATATCAGCACAGTCCGATCTCACATATAAAGATGGGAAATGACATATTTTGAATGTTATCGTGTGTGTGCTGTCAGACGGCATATTACTCATGTTCCATAATGGAAGTTAATGACAACATTCAGAGAAGTCCAAGTGCCCTTCACAGAATGGATCTTAGAATTATTACTATGTTCGGAAACATAGAATCAGCACACATTAAAGGACAAAAGAGGTGCTTCATTTTTATCAGAATCTTGATGTATAGAGCAAATGAGCTCTCTTCAACAGAAATGGCTTTGGTGTGGCATTTCTGAGTATCAAATGAAGGCAGAGACGAGGGCACTTAACTAGTGTTCTGCTCTTAGAGCTCGATAACAAACACATGATCCCACTGACACTCAGATCGGGAGGAAGAGAGACACATTTCTGAGACATTTCAATGCAAGTTTGCAGGTTAAAATCAAATGGTTTGGCATACGGTGGAATAAGTTTGTGAACCCTTTGAAAATATTTTTGCATTCATTTCTCAAAAAATGTGGTCTGATCTTCATAGACACAATCTGATTTAAAGGCAGGGATGGTGATTTAGTTCAACCGTTTGTATATTATTAGTTAGGTCAGATTGTATTTGTGTATAAAGACTCACCACCATCAATACATTTGGTCCAATATTCCCTATTTACCTAAATATTAAAACAAAGCAGATATATACTACAATTCAAAAGCTTGAGGTCAATAAGGTTTTTTGTTTTGTTTTTAATGTCTCTTATGCTCATTGAGGCTGATCATAAATACAGTAAAAACAATAATGTTGAGAATATTGTTACAATTTAAAACATTTTGCAACAGTGTCCTACAGTCTCAATGAAAAGTGCAACTGTTTAAGTCAGATTGTGTCTGTCTATAATTGTGAAATAGACAAAGATCATACCTCATTTTATCAATAATCAGTGCAGAAATACTGAGATTTCACCAGCATGTTTTTGTCAATTTTTTTTAGTTCATAATAGGGTTTGTATGAGTACATATATTTAAATGGCTCATGATGTTAGACTATTCACACTGATCCATTTGGACTTGTGCAGATGTTTTCTTTGTTATTAACAATATTTTATTAGCAGCAGTGTTTTAAAGAGCTTTAATTTAGAGATGCAATGTCTCTGTGAGAGTTGCTATGGGTTGTTTAACATGAGACACATTTGTTTTTGTGTTCAGAAACAGCTGGACGGTGAGCTGAATTCAGCAATGTGTTCGTCTAATGTCTCGAGGCATGTTTAATATTGAACTTTACTTTAAAGTGCTTTACATACTATTTGATCTCATATTTCTGTCTGTTTGTTTCATTTTTGTTCCATGCTGGTTTTCTGGCAGTCATTACAGTAGACATCATCTCATGTTTTGTTCGGCTCCTTTATTTTCCTGAAAGAAACGGCTGAAGGTCAAACGCTTCCCGCTGCAGGACTGTAATGTCAGGTGTTCTTCTCTCTCTTGAATCAGCAGATGCAGCAGGAAGTCGCCACATCTCTTGAAGTGCAGTGCGGTGTATGATTGTGTGTAAAGTTGCAGTCATCGCTTACATCACTTATATAAGCAGCAGTGGATGCCGTTCACAGACACAGAAAGCCATTATACCACAGCACTGCTGTTTTTCACCGCTGCTGAGTGTGTTTATGGACTGGTTATGTGGTTTTCAGTGCACTTTGTTTAAATAGTTTGATGTGCACCATTATCGCTGGAATATTTCCCATTTAAAAGAGAAGTTCAAAAAGCATGCCCTTTTTTAAAAAGACATTTTGGTCAGTTTTCACTGTAAATATTTAAATTAAGGAGATAAACAGCATCATTTAAATTTTTTGCTCTGGAAGATTTGTAATGTTTTTGAAGTCTCACCAAGGCTGCATTTATTAAAACAGTCATACTCCAGTCTTCAGTGTCACATGATCCTTCAGAAATCATTTTAATATGCTGATTTGCTGAACAAGAAACATTTCTGATTATTAGTAATGTTGAAAACTGTGTTGTTTCTTTTGCGGAAACCGTGATGAATTTATTTTTTCTTTGATTCTTTGATGAATAGAAAGTTCAAAAGGACAGCATTTATGAAGTAGAAGTAGAATTGTTTGCAACAAAGTAATAGTTTTTATTGTCATTTTTGACCAGTTTAATGCGTCCTTTCTGAATAATAGTATAAATATCAAAAGCTTTTGAATGGTAGTGTATGCATTTTAAAAAGTTATTATTAATTTCTCCAAAGCTAACAGACATACAGTATCAGTAAGAACCTGCAATTTTTCAATTCAGTATTCTATTTCACTTGGAAATATTGTGTACAGTATGTAAAATGGTTTGCAGCTTTAAGCTTCCCCCAGTGAAATCTCCTGTATTGTAGAAAGCAGAGGCAGTCTAGCAGGAGCTGTGAAGGCTGTGATGATATGATTATCTGAGAGGAACCTGCTAGAATACCGACGTTGTGATGATCATCCAACCATCTAGAGAGACAGAAAGAGAGGTCAACAGCTGGCGGAAACGGATGCAGAGAGCGAATTTTGCATCCATATGCCTTAGGGTGGAAAGAAGGGCTGTCTGACCTTTTGCAGCAAATGGAGATGACTTCATGTGAGCTGAGCCCGTGGCTGGGGAATAACATAACCTCGCTGTCTCGCTCTCACACTCTCTGATATCTGTCACAATACACTCACAGCTGACATGCAGAACGCACGCATGCATGCGCACACTCGCGTGTATAGCGCTTTGTGGGAGTGTTAAATCATTTGTATGTGATGGGTGTTGTGTTGTTTTCCACAGATAAGTGAGAAGAGAGAAGCAGGCGATCACTGTTGAAGATTTTAATATTTTTTGCCTTAATCCTTGTGCATTTGCTCTGAAATGGCTTAAAGGATTTTTTTTTCTCCTAATAATAGGAACCAAATAGAACAGCCATTTTAGCCCAGTAGATTCAAAATGCAAGAAGAAACATGCAAAAAAAAAAAAAAAAATTATATATATATATATATATATATATATATATATATAAATAAAATAAATAAAAAATACAATCTAAAGAAAAATACAATCAAAATTTAATAAAGATTTTTGTAAGAAATTAATAGATTTACTTAGCAAGGATGCATTAAATTGGTTAAAAGTGGCAGTAAAGATTTCTATTTCAAATGAATAAAATACTGAAAAAAATTGTATCACAAAAATATTACGCAGTTTGATGAAAATAATCAGCAAATCAGAATATATTAATTTCTGAAGGATCATGTGACACTGAAGACTGGAGTAATGCTGCTGAAAATTCTGCTTTGATCACAGGAATAAATCACATTTTAAAATATATTCACATAGAAAACACATTTCGATTTGCAATAATATTTCACAACATTACAGATTTTACTGTATTTTTGATTAAATAAATGCAACCTTGGTAAGCAAAAAAAAAAAAAAAAAGATACTTTGTTCCAAAACATTAAAAAAATAAATAAATAAATAAATAAATAAATAAATCTTCATTTAACTTTTCAACAGTGGTGCATATTTTATCTAAACCATTTTAGAGCATATAAAATACCAATCAGGGACTGAGTAATTATTCATTTGGAATATTTTTGATATTTTTGTATGTTGAGCTATAAATATGAAATCAGAAATGATTCATTGAAATGGACAGTTTGAACTGTTTCACAGAAATTAATCAATCCAATTATAATTTCATGATTTCATACTTGTGTTATTATGAGACTAGAAAACCACCTTAAATCAGTGTAATATTCACAACGTTGCTTCATTTTATTGACAGACTCACAGTGTCGTGTGTTAGGAAAGCGTATTTGATTATTCAGCTCGCTTGGCTGTAAAATGCAATATAATGTGACAAAAAAGTGATTTAGTGTTTTGTCACGGTACACTGCTACATGTTGGAAAATTGCCTTTTAAAAAAAAGCAGCACTGAAGACACCCGTCACACTGCTGAAAGTATTAAAGTTAGTAGTGTCACTGCTGTTAGTTAGTTACTCTCCAGCACTGCAGGCCAAACCTTCACACGCCGTTCATTTGTATTCCGCGAGCCTGCCATCACCTGCACCAATTAAACACCACAAAACGTGTGTGAGAGAAAGAACGGCTGAGATCCAGTCGTGGAATATCAAGGGAAATTTCATGCCTGCTGCTCTTTCCGTCAGGGTAAAACTGCCTACTATTGCTGTATACTATTGCCCCCCCCCCCCCCCCCCCCCCCAACCCTATTAAATTGTACAAGAAAGCCTTAATTATGATTTCAAGAGGTCTTAAATTTGGGTACAGACCAGAATTGTGATACAGCTTAATGTGAAGATTAAACTTCAAAAGGCTATAAATAAATATGAGCGCTGCACATTTCAAAGTCCAGTGCTGTGCTGCTGTGTGTTCTGCCGTTACCGTGGAAACAGTTCCGAAAGCGCCTCCTGCTGGCGGAGGATGAATGTGCATGTTCAATAAGGCTGTAGTTGTGAGTAGGGTATTCCTGCAATACCGGAGGCTGTAGTTTCAGAACTGGATTTCTAGGATCCTCTAGTTTGTTTGTTTTTTTATTATTTATTTTATTTATTTATTTTTGTATGTATGTATTATGTCAGGTCTTCCAGCCAGTTCTATCAAACCTTTACAATTAATCCAGAACGCGGCAGCTAGATTAATTTTTAATGAGCCAAAAAGAATGTAAGAAAGAATAAAGAACGTCATACCTCTCGTTATCAATTTGCACTGGCTACCAATAGCTGCTCGCATAAAATTCAAGGCATTAATGTTTGCCTACAAAACTGGCTCTGCACCCCTTTACTTAAATTCATTACTTCAGACTTATGTGCCTCTAGAAGCTTACGTTCTGCAAGTGAACATCGCTTTATTGTTCATCCCAAAGAGGCACAAAATCACTTTCATTGACTTTTAGATTAAATGTTTCCTCCTGGTGGAATGACCTGCCCAACTCAATCCCAGCAGCTGAGTCCTTTGCCATCTTCAAGAATAAACTAAAAACACATCTCTTCCATCTTTATTTGACCCTCTAACTCTAGCACTCTCTGTTCTAATTCTATTCTTTTAAAAAAAACTGTCACTTTTAGAGTTTTTAGACATTCTATTCATTTACTGCTTGTTTTCGTAATAAAAAAAATAAAATAAATAAATAACACTAGCTTTTCTAATCTTTTTGTATTCTATCGGTTTTCTTTTTAATAATTATACAGTTAACAAAAGCAAAAAAGGTCTCTAACACTAGCTTGCTCTATTCTTTTTCTATTCTATCTGTTATCTTTTTATTTATTATATAATTTAAAAAAAAACCCTTGCTACGTGTACTGCGTTAGGCTAAATGAGACTTGTTACAGCACTTGCATATCATTCCTCTTTTGTTGATTTTGATTGCTTCCATTGTCCTCATTTGTAAGTCGCTTTGGATAAAAGCATCTGCTAAATGACTAACTATTAGTGGCTCATACTATTTTATAGCACTTGCTATTCAATTATGTGTATTATTATTTTTAACGAATTATGTAGTTGTTTAATTGTATACACTTAATTATTGTCCTAACCAACTCCTAACCCTAAACATACCCGTTGGTAACCCTCTTGAAATATTTAACCTAATTTATTTCAATATATTCTGGTTTTAAATTCAGTTTTCTTGGAAAGAAAGACTTGTGTGTGTGAGAGACTTCAGTTCATTAGCTGCAGCGCTTCATGTCTGATGTGTGACCCACTTAAAGTGCAGTAAACAGTAAAACAATTGCGGTACAAATTAGTGTGATTATTAGTACTTTAAGAAAAGTAAAATAATTTAAATACTAATACTAATTTACAACATCCAGCAGCACAATGAACTGTTTTGCACAGCTAAAAAGGCTAAATGGAGATTGCTGACTCCCTGATGGAAAGATAACAAATGAATAGTTTCCATGGATCTAGTCTTTGTATCTGTTTGTTTGATGTTTGAATCAGGTCTCCTCTGTTGGAATAGATAGCGCTGTCCCAAAAAATAGGGTCCTATGCAGTCCTAGAACTGCAGCCTCCGGTATTGCAGGAACATTGGGTTGTTTTTTGTTCAGACCAATGTGAAAATGGACCCATGTTTTTACCCTGCAAACACACAGAGCTGTAAATGTGAACTGGTGAATTGATAAGATGATAATTCATTATAAAAATCTAAACAGTAAAATGTGTTTGTATGTTATTTAATTAATATAATAATTTATTAATAATAATTGTTTAAATTAATATAATAATTAATACTTTTGACATCCATTTTCTTAAAAAATGGTTTAAACCCTGAAATGTGAAGTGTATCATTTTATGAAACTTTGAAATCTGAACTGTAAATCATGCTTTTTACAGTCATTTTACAGTTTAATAGTTTACCATAGACATTGCCCTACCCTGCTCATATGGTATTAATTTTATTTTTGCAGACCTTAAAAAAGGTCTTAAAAAGTCTTAAATCTGAGCTTAAAAATCCTGCAGCAACCCTGATCATAATATGTTTGCAGATATTTAGGAAACATGCCAAGTTCATATACTTGTTTCTCCGAAATTTGAGTTCCATATTTTGAAATGTGAGTTCCGGAATGTCTGTTTTTGTTTTGGTCTGTGGTACTCCACCCGCTGCCAATTTAGCCAATAGTAAAAAACTTTTACCCAATTTCAACTCTCCAGGTTGCCAGTTGCCAGAAAACACAGCGTTAGAGGTGTGCGATACTGCAGATTTTGGTATCGATCCGATCAAAGACTTAAACTACTTCAGTCTGTGTGCACTGAATTTATTTAATACACGAGTTTCACAATTTGAGTGTTCTGGGCTGTTGCTAGGGATTTATGTGGTTGCTAAAGTGTTGGGTGGTTGCTAGGGAGTTGCTATGCAGTTGCTGATGTGTTTTGGGTGGCTGATAGTGAGTCATGCGGTTGCTAAGGTGTTCCGGGTTGTTGCTACAGAGTTAGCTTATGTGGTTGCTAAGGATTCATGGACAGTTGCTAATGGGGTTACTGAGGTGTTGTGGGTAGTTGATAGGGAGTTACGTGGTTGCTAAGGTTTCCTGGATGGTTGATACAGAGTTCTGTGGTTGTTAAGGTTTTCTAGACAGTTGCTAGACAGTTGCTGTGCAGTTGCTGATATGTTGTGTGTGTGTGGTTGATAGGGATTTATGTGGTTTCTAAGGTGTTCTGGGTGGTTTCTAAGGTTTTCTGGGCAGTTGCTAGGGAGTTGCTATGCAGTTGCTGATGTGTTGTGGGTGGTTAAAAGGGATTTATGCGGTTGCTAAGGTTTTCCGGGTGGTTGTTACAGAGTTCTGTGGTTGCTAAGATGTTCTGGATGGTAGTTTCAGAGGTGTTAAACAGTTGCTTTCTGGACAGTTGCTAAGGAGTTGCTATGCAGATGTTGAGGTTTTCTAGGCAGTTGCTAGCATGTTGTGTTTCTGTGGGCAGCATAGAATCATATGGCTGGTGTTTGTGCTGATTTGCGGTCAGTTTTGTGGTTCCTCCTGAAGTATGTAGGTCGGTCGGGTGGATATTAATGGAGGAAAGCCCTCGCTGCTTCACGCTCAATGGGAAGGCGAGCAGCTGTGTCCCAGTAGCACAGTTTGACTTTCCTTGTCCCTGTGATCCAGATCAGCAGAGGACAGAATTCCCAAAGGATGCCGGGCAGGCAGTGATTCAAACAGACGTCTCTCGGATTGTCTCCCAGGAAACCAATCTGTGAATTGGACTGGTAGAGTCTCTAGCAATATGTGACAGCACACTAGCCATTGTTGTTATTATAAACTAAAACTAAATAATTTTTGTTAATTGAATAAAGCTGAAAAAAATATATAAATATTATATGAAACACTTAAAAAGTATTGCCTTGGCAACTATTAAAATACTACCATACCACTTTTGCATACTACGTTTACAAAAAAAATGATTATTCATTTGTTTTCTTTAAAAACTAAATGTATAGTATAAATTGTGTAGTAGGTAGTATGCAGCATGTTAGCATGTGAGCATAGCAAGCTCTTGTTTGCGTGTATCAAGATCTGTCGTAAACATGAACGCACACTCATGATGGTGTACTGTTTCATCTTGATCAATAATTTATAACACTCAAATGTCACAGACATCATTTCTCCAGAAACAGTGGAGTGAAGAGCATGTTTAGGTCAGGGAGTGGCTGCAAGGATGTTACTATGGGGTTGCCTAGGTGATTAAGGGTGTTTGCTAAGGTGTTGCTATGCAGTTACTAGCGTATTCTGGGCAGTTGTTAAAGAATTATGCAGTTGCTATGGTGTTGCTATGCAGTCACTATGTTGTTCTGGAAAGTTTCTGTGCAGTTACTAAGATGTTCTGGGAAGTCACTAGGGAAATGCAGTTGTTAGGGTGTTCTGGGAAGTTTCTGGGCAGCTGCTATGCAGTTACTAGGGTGTTCTGAACAGTTGCTAGGGAGTTGTTATGCACTTTCTAGGGTGTTCTGGGAAGTTGTTGGGGAGTTGCTATGCAGTTGCTTGGGTTTTCTGTGAAGTTGCTAGGGAAATGCAGTTGCTAGGCTGTTCTGGGAAGTTGCTAATGAAATGCAGTTGCTATGGTGTTCTGGGTAGTTGCTAGGGTATTCTGGACAGTTACTATGCAGTTGATAGGGTGTTCTGCATTATTACTAGGGAATTGCTATGCAGTTACTAGGGTGTTCTGGGAAGTTGCTAGGGAAATGCAGTTGCTAGGGTGTTCTGGGAAGTTTCTGGGGAGTTGCTATGCAGTTACTAGGGTGTTCTGTACAGTTGCTAGGGAGTTGTTATGCAGTTGTTATGGTGTTCTGGGAAGTTGTTGGGGAGTTACTATGCAGTTGCTAGGGTATTCTGGGAAATTTCTAGGGAAATGCAGTTGCTAGGGTATTCTTGGCAGTTCCTATGCAGTTACTAGGGTGTTATGAACAGTTGCTAGGTTGTTCTGGGAAGTTGCTAGGGAGTTGCTATGCAGTTGCTTGGTGTACTAGGTTGTTGCTAGGAAGTTGTGTGGTTGCTAAGGCTTCCTGGGCAGTTGCTAGGAAGTTGCTATGCAGTTGCTAGATGTACTGGGTGGTTGCTAAGGTTTTCTGGGCAGTTGCTAGGGTGTTCTTGTCAGTTGCTAGGGAGTTGTTATGCACTTGCTAGATATACTGGGTGGTTGCTAGGGAGTTAAGTGATTGCTAAGGTTTTCTGTGTGGTTGTTAGGGTGTTCTGGACAGTTTCTAGGGCATTGCTATGCAGTTGCTAAGGTTTTTTGTGTGGTTGCTAGGCAGTAATGTGATGCAGGTCTTTCATGCCCTTGTGTTTCTGGAGTGAAAGCAATCTGAATGCACAGTTTCTGTGTGATTATATTGATTCATCTCTGGCTTCATTGTGTCTCTATATCGGATCTGATGCTCCTTGTATTTCATCTGTCACTCTGTACAACTGTATTACCACTGATTCACTGGCAGCTAGAGATGCTTTATTTATCTGAACTGGTCCTGTGGCGTCTCTCATTAGGAGGAGTGAAGGTGTTTCTGTATCAGTCTAAAGGTTAGAGGTGCTGTGAGTGTCTGTAATACAGTCCGCAGTGAGCTCTAGTTAGTTGTTCATGATACATGTCAACAGTTAAAGTGCATACGATCCTCCCGGGTGCAGAAATGAGTGTACGACTGCCTTCAGCAGCCCAGTAATATCTAGAATAAAAGGCTTTACATAGATCTGACATAGATTTGCTTCTTACGCTGGAGATTATTTCTGATTTATGTCCTCACAAAGCTTCTTAATCAAGGATCTGACTTCCCTGCTTAAAAGACCAGCTCAGACTGGTATGATTTTCCATTCTGCTTCAGACTGGTTTAGATCGTTAGAGCCATTTAAAAAGAGCTGGTGAGTGACTTAAAGGGACAGTTCAACCAAATTAAACCTCTGTCATCATTTATGAACCAAAACAGCTTCAAACAGTCTAAATATCCTCTTTGCCATTGTTTATTTAAATTTTATATAAATGTTAGGACAAAACATTCTTAATTTAATGTTTATGAACATTCTTTAATATTTGATATACATCCTAAATATTTAATATTTGAAAATGTTCTAAGAACATCATTCTAGGAATGTCCTTATGATGTTTGTGTTTATGATTTGTAAAATATCCTCTTTCCATTAAGTTGTATAAATGGACAAAACATTCTTAAAGTAATGAAATGTACTGTTCTTGTAACTTTATTAATATTTATTATAAATTCTAAATATTTAATATTTGAAAAACGTTCTAAGAACAACATTCTTTAAATGTCCTTATGATGTTATTTGTACTTGATAAACATTCCAAGAAACTTTCTTTGTAACCTTGAAATAATGTTCTAATCACAAAATAAAAACTAGATCTTTTAACGTTCTTAGAAATAAGAACGTTATAATAAACGTTTAAACATTAAATGTAAAAAAAAAAAAAAAAAAGTTTAAAATAAATGTTTAAATAATGTTATATTTTGGGTCAAAATAAAGTTAGTTGAAAGTTGTAAGAAACATTTTGTAAACATTCATGACAAAACTGGACATTTTAGCATTCTTAAATATTAAAAATAATCTTTGAGATAATGTTTTTTTTTTTTTTTTTTCTTTTTGGGGTAATAATACATTAGTAGAATGTTATAAGCAGAGGTGGGTAGAGTACACAAAAACTGTACTCAAGTAAAAGTAAAAGTACTTGTAGAAATATTTACTCAAGTAAAAGTAAAAGTAATAGTCTGAATAGTTACTTGAGTAAGAGTAAAAAAGTATCGGATAAAAAAACTACTCAAGTAGTTAGTTACTAGTTACTTTGGATCATATATTGAATATATATATAGTCTATTTTTATTTAGATAATAAATATTTAGATAATTTATATATACATATGTACACAGTATATATATATACACACACACACACACACACACACACACACACACACTGCCATTCAAAAGATTTTTAATGTTTTTTTAAGTAATTTATTTCAGTGATGCAAATCAGAATTTTTATCAGCTTTTACTCCAGTCTTCAGTGTCACATAATCCTTCAAAAATCATTCCAATATGTTGGTTTATTATCAATGCTGTTCTTTTTAGCTTTCTATTCATAAAAAATCCTGAACAAAATGTCACAGGTTCCAAAAAATATTAAGCAGCAAAATTGTTCCCTGTTGAAAAAACCAGCATATGCTGGTTAGGTATATTTTAAAGCATGGGATGCTGGTTTGAGCTGGTTTAAGCTGGACCTTTACTGGTTTATGCTGGTTTAAGCTTAAGACCAGCACATGACCAGCTAAGGACCAGCATAAACCAGCTAAGGACCAGCATAAACCAGCTAAGGACCAGCATAAACCAGCTAAGGACCAGCATAAACCAGTAAAGGACCAGCATAAACCAGCATCCCAGCTTCAAAACATACCTAACCAGCATATGCTGGTTTTTTCAACAACACTAATAAATCAATATCTTAGAATGATTTCTGAAGGATCATATGACTCTGAAAACTGGAGTAACCGCTGATAAAAATTCAGATTTGCATCACTATTCTATTTTAAAGTATATTAATTATGTATTATATATGTATATATAACCTCTGACACGGAGAAGAGTGAAAACTCCTCACATGACCGCTACTGAACATCTGAACATAATGAAAAAATGCACATTGACGGATCTTCTTCTGTCTGTTCTGCAAAATGTAAACAAATGTATATTTCTGTAATAGTATATATTGTGAAAATATCAATATTAATTGTGTCTAGGCAAAGGCATTCCTCCTGGAACAGGTCACGCGCCGCTGCGCAGAGCTAACGCGGGTTTGGCGGGTGTTCATTTCATACTCTGTGACAGCTTATTTAATGTATAAATTATACATCGTATTTAATGTATATGGTACATGTACAACAAACTGGTAATGCCATTGTGGTATCGTGTACTGTAATCGAATGTAGCCTATCTAACGTTATACCTGTGGAACCGTAGACAGCACACGCGGTGTTCATCTAATGAAGATCTTCATAGCTAGCAAACAATAGCCTTTGCAGATTTGCTTTCAATTGACTGTAGATCCAAAGCCACTTCTTCAATGCTCTTGATGTTCTCAAACTTTCTGTTACAACTCTGAGTGAGAACTGCTTCAGAGAACTGAACAAATCATTCAAACTGATTTGCGAACCAATTCACTGGTTTGTCAAATGGTTTGATCAAGCTTTTGAACAGAATTGACTCAAAAGAATGAATCGTTCACGAATGGGCATCGCTCATCGCTTGTCAAAAGTAGACGGCGCGTTTGGAATAAATTGAAGCATTTTTAACTTGTATTGCATTAAGATAAAGTAACGAGAGGAGCGTTGCCCACAGTAACGAAGTAAAAGTACCGTTTTTTCACTAAAAATGTACTTGAGTAAGAGTAAAAGTACCCATTTTTACATATACTCTAAAAGTATTAGTTACCCAAAAAATGTACTCATATGTAACTCGTTACTACCCACCTCTGGTTATAAGAAACGTATTTTGTAAACTTTAAATAATGTTCTAATCATGACAAGAAAACCAGACATTTTAAAGTCTTAGAAACATTTCAAAACAATGTTGTTTTTATAACCTAAATTTGTGACCTGAGTAAAATGATATGAAACGACATGAGATGATGACAGTAAATGATGACAGAATTGTGATTTTTGGGTGAACTGTCCCTTTAAAAAGTACATTTGAACTATGTTCCATATGCACTGTGCTGAATTTTTTTTTTTTTTTTTTTTAAGTTGTTTTACAAGAAAATTCTATTTAAATCTTTCACATTTAGTTTAATGGTATTTCTTTATTAAATTTACTAGCATTTTCTAAATAAAAAGAGTGTCAAAATAGCCTAATTTCTAAAACATTTTTAAATTTTTTTTTTATTGTGGTTTCATCTTCCTTCTCATTCTGTGCACTGTAGCTATTCAGATACAGATGGGCATAAAGCACACGCTAGTTAAGACATGACGCCCTGTCATCAAATGCACAGATATAATCTCATCAGCATCACAACACGACAGCGCTGGGATTATGAAACAGAGCTGAGAACAAGTCATCACTCATTCAGACGTGGAGACTGGGGAAAGCATATGAGAGTTTGATTCACTGGGTGGACGCAATGCATTCATATTCAACATGCATTAAAATGAAATCATAATTGACCCTATTGTTCAAAAGACTTGTTTTTGAAGGATATGAATGCTTTTATTGAGCAAGAATGCATTAGGTTGAGCAAAAGTGACAGTAAATGCATTTATAATGTTACCAAAGAGTTCTATTTCATATAAATGCTGTTCTTTTGAACTTTCTATTCATCAAAGAGTACTGAAAAAATAAAACATTTCTTGAAAATATGATGCATCACAGCTGTTTTCAACAGTGAACAGTGATTTTTTAAAAAAATCTAAACTTTCCTTAAAAGCCATCAGGTTTTTGTCTTGTTCAGTGTCTTGTTTTACAGAATAGGTTGCAAATGCTGATTTTTGTTGAGATGGAAAAGCCTTCACCCATCACATATTTAATAGTCTGTTTTCTCGTTCATTCTGCTTCACTCACTTGAGAGAGAGAGAGAGAGAGAGAGAGAGAGAGAGAGATGCTGTATTGCTCTTTTCCGCATCACGGATGCTGACGGTCAGAGTGGATAGAGCCAGAAATAAGCTGTCACCTGTCCGCTGATTGATCTCTCTATCAGTTTCTCTCTCTCTGCTCATTTCACATGACAATGCTCTCTCGTTCTCCCTTTGGCTCGCCTCCATCTATCTCTCTTCATCATCTTTTATTATCACTGTCCTTTTCTCTTCATATGCGGACTGAATATTTCTACATTCACTTCATGCTTACTAATGACAAGCAGCTGGGATGGAACATGTGCTCACATAGTGTTGGATTATGTAGTAATCATAGATAGGTCACCCAAAACAAAAAAATTCTGTCAGCATTTGTGTCTTTCTAAACCAGATTCTCAAACTGGTAGAACCTTTTGAGGAACCTTTAGGTACTTTTATAAATTGATTTTTTGTTTGTTTATCTGCTTTTGTTTTCAGTTCATCAACTTCTCTGTCAGCAGAATTTTACATTAGGAAAGGAAAGTAACATCTAATGGATAATCCATCCTATCTTCAGCCCCGCTCTAATTGAATGCACATATTTAATGTGTCTTTGCATGTCTGATCTGGACCAAGTAAGATAGGATCAAAAATCCTGCAACCGGTTGGTTTGAGTCTTGCGAACTTCTGTTGTGTTCATTTATTTTCACCTTCTGCTCACCAAGCCTGCATTCATTTGATAAAAATACAGTAAAAACAGTAATATTGTGAAATATTATTTCAATTTAAAACACCCATTTTCTATATGAATATATTATAAAATGTAATTTATTCCCGTGATCAAAGCTGTATTTTCAGCATCATTACTCCAGTCTTCAGTGTCACATGATCCTTCAGAAATCACTCTAATATGATGATTTGCTGCTCAACAAACATTTATGATTATTATCAATGTTGAATTTCATATTTTTGTGGAAATTGTAATACATTTTATTTTGCAGGATTCTTTGATGAACAGAAACTTCAAAAGAACAGCATTTATTTGAAACAGAATTCATGAAATAAATATAGAAATTTCACATATGTCTCAGTTTCATTGTTTATTTCTTATGAATTTGAATTATTTTTCCATTTGTGATAAAAAATTGATTCACATTAGTACCTCAGTTTCAAAACTTTACCTTTTGTTTGCATGAAAAATTATTTTATTTATAAAGAATAAAATAAATTCAATATTTATACAAAATATAATTGATTTATAATTTTTCATTTTAAATTAATATTTCTTCAAATATAACAGTACACAGATCTATTTTACTAGATGTATTGTATAAAAATGCACACAAAGTGCACACTTTTGATCAATTTAATGCAGGCTTGCCAATATAAAGTATTAATTTCTTTCCAAAAATTGTCCTGTTGTGGGCCAAGGAAGTGTTTTTTTTTTTTTTTTTTTTTTGCATTCAAAGATGCATTCCAAATCCAGTTGGTTCAAAATTATGACAGTATAAAGCATGGCCTCGTGCTTGTTGTAGTTTTAATAGGTTTAATCAGATGTATTCCTGGAAAAATGGATTTCCTCGTGCGTGAGCTGTTGTTTTTTTCTCTCAGTGGTCAGCAGTCCCAACACCTTCATCATGTTCTGCTTTTGTCAGATGCTCGGGTCGGTGCAGCGCTGTTGTCCTTGAACTTCCTGTCACAGACTCTCTCCAAACGCTAGAAAAGAATCCTGCTGTTGCCGTGGATACACATAGACGGCCGTCTGCACCTGCAGTTCACTATTAGACACCGACACCCCACCTGCAATCCAACCCTCAATCCCTCCATTACTCATGTCATTCCACTCATGTCTGTGCAAACACAGCAGCCTTGATACTTCAGACATTTACAAAAAATCTTCAGTATGGTGGTTTTGCTGAAAATCAATTTCTCTATAGAGAAGATAAATGGAATTTTTCTTATTGATTTTTACTACTTTGCTCTATAGCAAAAGATCTACATGTTGAGTATGAAGGAATTTTTATGTTGGGTGGCTTTGACAGTTATAGCTTTTATTCAGCAGTAATGCATTAAATTGATCAAAAGTGTCAGTAAAGACATTTATAATGTTACAAAAGATTTTTGTTTCAAATAAATGCTGTTCTTTTGAAAATTAAATTCATCAAAGAATCCTGAAAAATAAAATGTATCACGGTTTTCACAAAAAATATGAAGCAGCACAACTATTTTCAGCAGCAAATCAGCAAATGATTTCTGAAGGATCATGTGACACTGAAGACTGGAGTAATGATGCTGAAAATTCAGCTTTTTCATCACAAGAATAAATTACATTTTACAATATATTCACATGGAACACAAAATGTTAATAATATTTCACAATATTTTTTAGTGTTTTTTCTGTATTTTTGATCAAATAAATGCAGCCTTGGTGAACAGAAGAGACTTTTTTCAAAAACTTAAAAAAATCTTGAAGCAGCTGTATGGTTGCTAGGCTGTTCTATATAGTTTCCAGATGGTTTCTTAATGTTTTTACTTATTTTATCGTCCACCAGGTGATAATTATGCAACTTATTTTTAGTAGCAGAGAATTTGATGTCTGGCGTTGTTCAGATCACTAACCCTAAATATGAGCAGTAGTAGGCTACTAGTGATGGTTGACTTGGCAAACAGCACTAATTATCTTCCCACCTGATGTGAAATCCATCCTGAAGTCTGTGAAGTGCTCATGAAGATAATTACTGGGTTTCTGTTCTAAATCGAGATCTAAACAGCGGCGTGGTGCAGAGACTACATATAATCTGACCAATCACAGCAGAGCGTCATGCATGAGCTCCCACCGTCAAACGTGATTATCAGGTTCCTCCTCGCTTATTCCTGATGATATGAACATGTGAATTCATGAATGTTTCATTAGCGGAGACTCTAAATGAGCTGCTATAATGAGCACATTGTTGCTGTTCTACTTTGGTCTTCATCATTTTTTGTCTTTGTGAAGTCCCAGTGTGTCTGGCTGCTCTTTTTTTGAACATCTGTCTCGCTCCTGCCCCATTTCTGTTGTCCTCTCGTCTTCCTCTCTCTCTATGGGTTATTTCAGAGATAGTGGGCATCAGCGTTATTTTGGTATCATGGAGATACTAATATAGTTTTTGTTTGTATTTTAGATTTTTATTTTATTTTTAAATTTTGTGTTTTCATTTTAATTTAAGTAATTTTAATTAATTTATTTTTTTTGTAGTATGTCTATGTAGTTTGGTAAATCACGTTTTAAGTTTTAGTTTTAGTTATTATTTAAACTTAAACTAAACAAAATGTTACGCAACTAAATAAGTTTTATTTTATTTTATTTTTCAGCTGATTGTTTCAGGTTCAGTTTTTCATTTTAATTTTAGCTTAAATTTGCTATTTTTCTGTGCATTTGTTTATGTGCAGTTTTTAAAAAAAAAATATCTCTATATATTTTTTATTAATTTTATTTTAGTTTTAGTTGTTTTAATACATCAAGTAAAATATTTATATTTATATTTTTAATTTATTTAATTTCAGTTGTAGTTTTAGGAATTTTAGTACTTCATCTTATTTTATTTCATCTAATGTTTATTTTATTAAGTAACGAAAAGAATGAAAAAGATAAAGCATTGAAAATTTAAATGTCATTTTTCATTTTAATTTTAATTTGTTTTACTAATTTTCACATGTACATATGTTTCATATATTTCATATTTTTTTTTATTTTATTTCAGCTTTAGTTTTGGTAATTTAAATACTTCAACTTGTTTTTCTTTCTTTCTTTCTTTCTTTCTTTCTTTTGTTAGTTAGTTACCAAGGCAACATTTTTCATCTAATATTTAATTTAATCTCAAATTTTTAAAATATTTTAATTATCGAAAATTATTATTTATTATCTTAATAGATGCAGTTAACAATAACACTTTCACATGCTCTATTTGTTTGAAATAGTATGCAATGTGCTAATCTGCAGTCTCTCTGCTCATTCTCTTGCATCTCTCACCCACATACATTGTAAAATAGTTCAATATTCCATTAAACCTACAGTATAAAAACACAGCTGTGGGAGTAGAAGCAGAAAGACGACTCATTTCCTCCTCTATTTTCTTTCAGATTGCTTCTGCTCCTGTCGCCACCGCTTTCTCCTCGCTCACTGATTTCCGCCCCCATCTTCTCTCTCTATTCATCTGTCTAACCCATCTGAGATTTGTGTGTTTAGCTGTTTCTATCACTTGACTTTACACGTTCGAATTTTAGGGTTGGAAATGGATACCGGCATGCGTTTTATGACCCTGAACATGGAGTCAATCAAGCGTAATTTTCAATTATCAGCAGGCTTGCACAACACGTCCACGGACTCCGTTCCAAACGAAGAGAGCTGCCTACCTAGATGGCATTTTGGGACTTGATATGAAGGCTGTTTCAAACAGTAGGTGGTAAAATTATTCTGCCTTTTGATGCTAAATTCTTAGGCAACATCGCATGCAACCTTTCACAAATAAGATCATCTATGCGATGCAACAAGCTAAATTGCCCAAAATAGTGATACTATTTCATACCCAATGCAAACGTCAACTTCTCACTAGGGTTTTGGAATGGAACCGTGAAATGCTGTTCATTTGCAGACCCTTCCAGTGCAATAGTCTGGTGTGTTTGAATCAGATCTTCTTGCAGTGAAGATGCATGTCTGAATAAACCAGTGTGAATCTAAAGACTCTCTTCGCATCTGCTTTTTGGGTTTGTTCATCACTATCCCTCTCTTTCGCTCTCTTCACAGCTCTTGTTTACAAACTTTGTTCTTCAAAGTATGCTAATGGACGATGTGACCCAGATCTCTCTGTGTGTGTGTGTGTGTGTGTGTGATGGGAGGGATATCTGGCCTGTGAGGATGAGTGTGGTTGGACTCATTATGTTGAAGCGGCGGCCGAAGCCATAACCCTCATACTCCAGAGAAATCACTTTCTGCATTTGCTCTGAAAAATTACTCAATTATGTGTGTGTGTGTGTGTGTGTCTCTCTCTTTAGATCAGTCATAGTTATGTGAATTACAGCAGATGCTTTAAATCCCATATGACTTGCACAAATAAAGCTCTTCAAAAATCTAGTGAGCTGCCTTGGCTACTAAGTCAAATGAAGCTCGTAAGCTCGACAGTAGTCAATCATGATGCGCACAACAGATGCAACTCATAATGGACTGTGGTGCAGTTAGATGTTTGCATGTGTTGTAGGTCTTTCCTGAAAGGTTTATACAGTATCGCTACAAACCTATTCTCAAATTATGAGTATGAATGAATGGAAGCTTGTTTCTGTCATGGGATAAAAAATAAAACAGGTTACTGTGACTTATTATCTCACAATTAGGGGTGTCCCCGACTAAGGATTTTCATAGTCGAATCAGAATTTTCAAATCTTGCCGATAGTCGACTGGTAGTCGAATCATATGTTTGGGGGCGGGGGGCAAAATACATTACCAAGAGTCAAGTCATTAGACAGTCATAAATACTGACGTTAACACACAGCGAAAATGTGTAACGGACGCCTCGCAGATACAAAAATAAGGTTTTATGTTTTCATTAAAAGATAGTTAACATTAAATGTCAGTGAAACCTTAAAAATTCACAACATTTTTTACAATAGTGCTCTCATTATAACGTATGCATATGACAGTTGTTATTAATGTTCTGCATTTCTGTTTTGAGCTGCGCGCTGAAGATGACCAGTAGAGTGAAGCATCTGATAGCAGATTTTTAATCAACGGGATTTAACTCATCATTTATCTCATATAGACTATGCTTAATTATTTATACAACATAACGTTAATATTACGACTTGTATATCTGCACAAAAAAATGCCCCAAATGCACGTGTCTGCATGGCTCTGAATGAGCTCGGACATGTTCTTCATGCAACAACGTGCAGAAACACAGCAACTAAACTCTTAAAAATTCAGAGCGTTTTATTATAATTGTGTTCTCATTATAATGTTATGTATATGACAGTCCCAGTCATAGTTATTAATATTCTGCATTGTTGTTTGTCCTGCTCGCGCTGCACGTGAAGAGATACTACAATGAAGCGCTTTACTGCAGCACAACTCAACCAAATGCATCTTATACGAGATCAATAATATATACAGGATATATATAAACCGGCTGAAATGTTTTGAAATCACTTGTACCCTACCTGATCGAAAAAAATCCAGTCTTTCACTCTGCCTGTGTCAATTTGAGTCTTGTTACAGATTTAAATCCCTGCCGCCAAGATGCTCCTCTGTTGGTCACGGATTATGGAAAGTGAAACTTAAATTTATAGGGGTGGTTGGATTTATTCACGCACGTTAAAATATTTATTTAAAACTTCTTTCTTTTCAGATTCTTTTTTACAACATTATCTTAATAGGCTGTACTCATTGGGAGAAAACCGGTAGTTCTATGTGAAATCAGACATTTGAGCACCCCCATATAGCCAAAATGGCATGATCATAACACCCCGCGAATATTTGACTGTGAGATTGGTAGTCAAATCAGGCTCCTCCTATCGAAGCATCGAATTGTCGACTATTCGGGGTCACCCCTACTCACAATTATGACTTTTTTTCTCACACTTCTGAGAAAAAAGTCAGAAATGGGAGATATAAACTCAGAATTGTGCAAAGAAAAGTCAAAGTCAGAATTGTGAACGAAATAGTCACAATTACCTGTTTTTTCTTTAAATCCATGGCAGAAACAAGCTTCTATACAAATGAATGTGAAACTCCATGGTCCATTGTTTGCTATTATTTAATTCTCATTTATACCAGACTTTGAAAAATTAACTAAAGATTTTCAGAGGAAACTGCGAGATGTTTTCTTGCGAAATGTTGAGGCTGCTGTTCAAAAGATTGATTTTTTTTTAAAGAAATTAATACTTTTATTCAGCAAGGCGGCATTAAATTGGTCAAAAGTGACAGAAAAGACATTTATAATGTTACAACAGATTTCTATTTAAAATCAATGCTGTTCTTTTGAACTTTTTATTTATTAAAGAATCCTGAAAAAGGTATCATGGTTTCCACATAGGCTAACTGTTTTCAACATTGATAATATTCAGAAATGTTTCTTGAGCAGTAAATCAGCATATTAGAATGATTTCTGAAGGATCATGTGACACTGAAGACTGGCGTAATGATGGTGAAAATTCACATTTAAACACAGGAATAAATTACATTTTACTATATATACACATGGAAAACAGCTATTTTAAATTGTAAATATATTTCACAAGATGACTGTTTTTACTGTATTTCTAATAAGTGCAACCTTGGTGAACAGAAGAGACATCTTTTAAAAACATTAAGAAATCTTACCAACCCTAAAGTGTTGAACGGTAGTGTACTGTAAATATATTTATTATCACCAAAATGCATTATGAGATTACCGTCTTCCTGAAGTAAATGTGATTATCTTAGAAGACTTTCAGTGAAAGGAAAGTGTCATTCCAGGTTTTTCTCAAGATCTCAGGAACTTTACCCTGCTCACACACATTAAGGCAAGTGTTAAAATAACAAATACACACTTTACTTCAATCCTGCAGAGCTAAAATTAGTTTCTTTGGCACTATGGGTGTTTCTTTAACACTGCTGATTTTATTGGCTCTTTTTACAACAACAAAGCAGTTTCTTATTGATTATCATCTCCTTCAACCCTGTGAGACTGAAAGTAACAGCAAAAACGAGATCTAGAAACCCTCATATTACCTTGAATATCATACCGGCAAAAGTATTTGCTGTTGATAAATGGTCATTTTATGTTTTTGCAGTGATATTATGCATGTTGCATGCTGCTTTGTGCTGTATAACGTGAAAAGCGATGCATTCATTACAGTGTGTGTTTGTGGCCATGCATTTATTATAGTCTTTAGGTCTATCAGTCATTGTTTTAATTCACTGCTGTAAACACAGTGTACATTAGCAGTGAATTTCTGTTCATTTTTGTGTACTTCATCTAGTCCAGCAGACACTAACAAGGTTTTCTACCAACAAAACCGCAGATATATTCACACATTTTGTGTGTGTGTGTGTGTGTTTCAGTAAATTGATGTACTGGGTCAATGTGTTGTGCCCGGAGAAGGCGATATGATGAATGTTTGTTTGCAGAGCTCAGACTCTCTGGACCTGAAGCTGAAACAATTACCCCGCTATCTCTAAAAAATACACACAGGGCAAATTTACACACTAGAAAGTCAACAGGATGCCCTTTAACTCACCCTGCCTGCTGTGTGTGTGTGTGTGTGTGTAACTTTTAGCAGAATAATCTGTTTTAGCATGGACCGAAGGCAGTATTTGATGCTCTTTTTAGTAAGGTTTCTCACAGCTTGAGAAAAATTGTTATGGTTAAACTGAAGTTCATGAAACAGTAGCACAACTTCAGCACCAAACCCACAGTGCGACGTAACCAGGTCAGTGTTAATAGTTCAGCAAACACGTCTCCTTGTAAATGTGGTGCATTAGAATCCGATTCTACAAATGTCAGCGCTGTTCGCCAGCTGCAGTGCTGTGCTGTTTGATTTCACAAGCATGTTTGCATATTTTCTAGTGATTGTGAGTAATGCATCAAATGATGAGCAAATAAACACTGTAACTGTGCATATATTCAGGCATCAGGGATATTTTTCCATATTTACACAGATTTACATGTTTTCCGACTTGAGACGTGAACGAAGTTTAGCATTTGAAAGCAAAGAAATTAAATTACATCCATAAATTTTATAATCTTACTTTTATTCTGTAAAATAATAATTACAACAATTATTATTATTATTATTATTATTAAATACTTGATTTATTTATATTTTACTTAGTGTTAGTGCAATAATTATTTATTTTTATAGTAAAAATAATAATAATAATAATAATATTACATAATAAATAATGCTTGTTTTATGATATTTCATTATAGTATTATTGCAATAGAGATATGTCTTTAATTATTTGTATAATAATAATAATAATTTAATATCACTAATAATAGTATTACTAGTGATATTAAATTATTGTTATTATTATTATGATAGAGTCATATTGAATGAGGGAAACCAGTTTTCCTTCTTTTTTGTCTTTAGTTGGTCACATGCCTCGACATGTGGTGCACAGCTACAGTATAATAGTGAAATGCTCAGATTTCATTATGAACTTGATGGCTGAAATCTTACTGTATATTCCTGTGAATGAACACTGACCTGATTAAGTTTGCTCACATGGTTTGAATCTTAGACTCTCTAGACTCTTGCTCTGCAATATATATAGAAGCACATTTCTTCTGAACTTTATGATTAGTTTTGTAAAGCGTTTTTATTTTTTATTTTTTTGGGGTCTTTTAAATGCATGAGGCGACGCTGACACCCAATTTTTGTCTCCCCTGAGCCATAGGAAAAACAGCCCTGAGGAGAAAAAGTGAACAGTTTCTTCCTCCATAACTCCATCAGCTGTGGAGAATGGGATTGAGGATTATTCTGCTTCAAGAACAACTTTATTCCGTCCTCAGATAATGGCGCAGAAGGTTATTTCAGGTTTTCTGTGAATGGAAAACTTCTAGAACCAGTTTTGTGTCTCTTTTCATTTTGTATCCTCAAAGCTAAAGAGAGCCCTTTAGAAGAAAATGAGAAAATGGCAGCACGTTCGCTATGTTGGCGCTCTCTTTAAGAGAGGCAATAAAGCTTAAAATCATTTGGAGGAGGACAGCTGCTCTCTGGGAAAGGCGCTCAATCTCGGGGTCTTTCATTCGCTTCATTCTGTGAGATCGACCCGTCTTTAAAGGCCACGCCACTGAAATCAAGCTGATTCGGTTTCGCCCAAGTGAGCTTCTCACGCTCTTCAGAGTAAATGACAGAAGTCTTGTGTCTGAGATGAGACTAGTGACAGCGTAATGTAGTCTGTGAGGAGAGATGCTGCAGTTAATTGGAAGTATTGAGGGTCTCGTGTAGTTATATAGACTCTTATACAGTTATAGACAGTATGTCCTGAGGGCCGAAGATCAATCGAGATATTCATCTGAAGCATTTTGAATGGGGGTTTGTCTCACAAAGATCAATTTGATGCTCTCCTGGGCACTTTTTATCTTCATTATTTATTTACAGGCTGTTTTCACCAGCCTAAACAATAGCAGTGTTTCAAAACCTAGTGAGCTGCCTACTGAGACGGCATTTTGAGGAAATAACAAACGCTTCCGACACAAACATTATGCTTCCTATAATAAAACTTATTTAAGACCAATTCTATGACAATATTATACATTCACATACATACATTCTCTTGGTAGATAGGTTATAGCATATGTAAAATCCCCATAGTGGAATTTGTATATATATGTTAATAATATCTGTACGGTGATGGTTTTTATATGATATTATATGCAGCAACCATATAGTGCATGTCAACAGTGCATTTTTATTTATTTATGCATCTTTATTAAAACAACGTATAGCCTATGCAAAAAATCTGTATGTTTATGTATGTTTTTTCAATATATATATTTTAAACTATATCTCTATCTTTTATATTTACTTATATAATAACATATATTGACAGGTTTTAGGATGGATATACATGTACATGACATATATGTCCAAAAATGTATTACACATATATAAACATACATGTTGTATGTTCCAATTTCTACTATGTTTCATATATGTTTTTACTTTTTTACTTCACATGACAATAACATTTAATGTACATATATTACATTTGCATATGGGATAAGGTAATGACAAATGAAGAGTTTATTTGCAAAAACAGATAACTCCATTTTTTTTTAATTTTCAAAAATCAAGTTTTTATGTTATCATGTTTTTATTGAGTTTTGAGTTTTATTTTTAGTTATTTTTTAACCTAATCAAAATAACTCAACTGCAGTTTGACTGAGATTAATTGGAATGCACAAGGAAAATTGTTAAAAAGGAGTTATCTGTTTTTGCAAACGAACTCTTCAAATATATTCTTGATTATTTATTTTATGAAGAATTTTAATTTAATACTGATACTGTTCAAAAGTTTGGAATTAGTAAGAATTTTTACTTTCATTCAACAAGGATGCATTAAATTGGTCAAAAGCGAAGGTAAAGACATTTTTATGCTGCAAAAGATGTTTTCAATAAATGCTGTTTTTTGAACTTTATCAAAGAGTCTAAAAAATGTATCATAATTTAAAAAAAAAGCTGTTCAATACTGATAATGATCAGAAAAGTTTATTGAGCAGCAAATCAGCATATTAGAGCATATTGGGATCATGTGACACTGAAGACTGGAATAATGATGCTGAAAATTCAGCTTTGACCACAGGAATAAATTACATTTTAACATACATTCAAATAGAAAGCAGTCATTTTAAATTGTAATAATTTTTCACAATATTACTGCTTTTACGGTACTTTTGATTAAAAAATGCGGCCTTGGTGAGCAGAAGAGACTTTATAAAAACATTATACTGGCCCCAGACTTTTGAATAGTATATAGTTCTATCAAATTACACACTTCAGTTACAAGAGGCTCCATTTTAATTAGGATTCTGTCTTAATAGGTTGCAGTCATGTATGCAGCATGTTAGCTCACTGCAGTTTTGGAGCAGAGCTATTTTTTCTTCTGTGTGAGATGCAGATGCTTTTAATGAAATCAACTCTAAAACAGAAAGTGTTTGTTCCTGACATCTGCCTGGGGAAAACATGAGTTAATAATAGATAATTAAAATAATGTCAGAAGAGTGTATGTTTGACAGTGAGAGGAAATCCGCTGAACATAGAGGACTAAATGAACGGAGCCTCAGAGAAAAGCAGAAGCGGGTTAAGATCTCTTGAGGATCTCTGGGGAAATGGCGTGTGGAGGGTGTTGTTATCTCTCAGGTGCACAGGTGATCCGTTCTGAGGTGAAATCAGTTATAGTGGTTGAGTCTGAGTGTGATACAGCAAATCCCGGCGGCTCACACTCAGCAGATCCCAGCCGTCTGTCTGAAGCAACTAATGCAGCAGAAGTGATTGTCTTCTCATGTCCATCGTTTCAGTCTACCAGATCCTGCTCTACTCCTTCTTTCTTCCTTTCTTTCTCTTATGTTTGTGTGAAGCAGAGTTAGCTCAGTTCTCCAGGGCTTCTGTGGTCTTCATCAACAGCCTTTTCTGATGCAGCAACAGAACAGTCATTTTTCACCTTCAGTCTGGGGTGTAAAATGTATAATATGCTTAAAGGGATATTTCATCTAAAAATTACATTTTTACCATCATTTACCTCCATGTAGGGCTGTAAAATAAATCTTATTTTAAATCGCAATTGCGATTTATGCTTCTTTTGTTAAATTAAGCATAATTCTCTGCAATATTTGCACACTGGTTATTTATCCTAATTTGTTTTTTTCACTTTTCATTTGAATTTGCCATGAAAGTCTCCACAAGCATTCATGCAAACCCTTCCTTTAAATTTATACTTTTTCTTCTCAGTGTTTTACCTAATCTGGCAACCATGCTGTGACTAAATCTTCAAGTAAAGCTGTTATAAATCTGAACATGAATCTGTGGTTGCTGAACAAATGCACTTATGCAGTTGTTTTGATAAAAAAATATTAACATAATTTGGAATTATTGGAGTTGATGTTAGGAATGTCACTGATTTAGCTTTTGAGAGAAGCTTCTGATTGCATTGTTTAAAAGTGTTTATTTATATAACAAATATAATACATCAAAAAACTACACGAGGTAAAATAAACCATGAAAGATGGCATTCTCTTGATTTGTGCTTACATATAATAATTCTGATGAAATCTAAAAATGAATTTCCAAAATGATAATAACTGAGACTTTTTTTAGTAAAATAATCATGCTTTCAGTTGAACCTTCATGTCATTTTAAACCTATATCCCAGTCAACAAGGAATGTTCCCATGGCATTTTTTTATAGGTTATGTAAATGTTAGGAAAAAATATTCTTAAAATAATGTTTATGGAACATTCTTATGACATTAGTAATATTTGAAATATGTTATAATGATGTTGATAGAAAACATTCTTATGATGACACCCAATTTTTGTTTACATTCTTATTCTCTAATATATAAAAATGTTGAGAGAACATTTAAATGTAGCATTGTGTTTTCAAAAGGATAGATTGGAATGTTCCTTTAACTTTCACAGAACCAAGAGGAAACATTCTTAATAAATTGAAAAAAACTGGACATTTTCAGAAATAATGTTTTCATAACAGTTTCAAAATGATGAAATGGAATGTTCCTCTAAGGCCCTGTTTACACTAGTATGTTTTCATTTTAAAATGAAAACGATCTGAGGAAGGGGTATTACATTTAATGTGTGTATGAATTTTTGTTAGTTTTTTGATTTATTTATTTATTTATTTTTTTTGTGCATATAAGAAAATTAATCCTGGAACTTGTGATTATTGTAATGTAAGGTTATTCGATGAGTGAATAAAAAACTTATTTGACCAAAAAAAAAAAGAAAAGAAAACGATCCTCATCTACACTGACATTTTCACTAAGTTTCAGAAACGATCTCCGTCTACACTACCCAACCAAAAAACGCATGTCACATGACCATTCATGCAGGTGTAACCATAGATATGTATAGGTAGGTGCCCTATTATTTAGATGGCGGACGTGTCTGCGTGCTTGGAGCAGTCGAATGGGAAATCTATCTATACATATCTATGGGTACTAGAATGAGCGTGATGGTATTGTTTACACGGTCATCAAGGATACGCAGAGCGAATGTGGGCAGCCACGCCATAGTTTTCAAAAGTCTCCGTTTTGCTCCGTTTACACTGAAACGCAACCCCGGAGTTTTCAAACTAAAACGGGGTCTGCAGCGTTTTCAAAAGTCTCAGTTTTCGACCTCGAAAACGCCGGAGTATGTAAACGACAGGCATAACCGTAGCAAAAGTTATGTTTTAAAATGAAAACGCACTAGTGTAAACGTAGCCTAACATTCACAAAACCTAGAAACAAGTTATTTTAATAAAAAACTAGGTGATTTAAACATTGAGGAAACATTCAAATGTAGAGTTCTTATAATGTTTTCAAAATGACAGAATGGAATGTTCCTCCAATGTTCGCATAACCAAGAAGAAAACCACAAAAAATTGCAACAGAATTTTAATTTTTCTAAGCTCTTTTATTGGGAGTGAATGTCTGCACAGACTGTGTCTTAAAAACATATGCACACACTAGCACCCTTCTGTCTCTTTGCTGTTTTATTCCAGGCCAGTCTAGTCTGACAGGCGGCGAGCGCTGTGATGGTCTCTGGAGTAATGCTATTCTAACTCGCTCTCATTGGGTGCACCGAAATAAATGCACCACTTTCAGCCGTTTTATCCACACTGGGCTGGACGGCGTGCGCTCATTGACGCTTGTTAGTATCCTAGCTGCTGGTTGCAAAGGCAGAATTAGTGCAGTGAGTG
Source organism: Spinibarbus caldwelli (assembly GCA_039654775.1). NCBI lineage: Eukaryota > Metazoa > Chordata > Actinopteri > Cypriniformes > Cyprinidae > Spinibarbus > Spinibarbus caldwelli. Next base: position 3,597,525 of record CM077222.1, on the reverse strand, counting down.
AAAAATAGGCTGTGTAGATTGAGGTTAGAAAGACCTTCAGAGCTCTCGAGGAGGCCTTGAAGAATGACGCAAGATTGCATTGATGAGCGCTGGAGCGAGGGATTTCATGCGGCAGAAATCATACATTTTGCATTCAGAGAAGCAGGGGAATGGAGAATCTGGTTGAGTTGAACAAGATCTAAAGTTCCCTTTTCTTTTTCTTTTTCTTTTTAAGGCCATTAATCATCATTGTAATGATTCATAGTCATAAATTATCATTAAGTTGACTTTGAAGTAGAAAGACATTTAGGGAAAAGGCAAAAAGTGCCTTTAGGAATATGAAATTATTTTTTTCTAAAAAATGAAATGAAACTCTAAATATGAAACTAAAGCCTCTTGTATATTTTGTATAAATATATATATATATATATATATATATATATAAAATCATCTGCTAAATGGAAATATATTAACAGCAGATGCTTTTATAAATATAAAATAAAATTATACAGTATATAAATTATACTGGCAGTTTTAGTTTCAAATTAAGAGCATTGTTTCGTTTGTCAAAAAATCATTTCATATTTCAATATTATTTTAAAAACATGAATACCTATTTATGACCATTATCTCTAAATCTACATTTTGTGATGTCCACGCTTTTCTCATTTCTTCAAATATTGATGTGCATTTAATTTGAAATGATCTAATTAATTGGCTAATTGAATAACTCTGCTAAACGAATTACTGCAATTGCAAAGCTTTTTCAAAGGAAACTGGGATCATTCTCAGTCATGTGTGTTATATAAAGCAGAGCATTTAGTATTTGTTTAGCCTGGAAGGAAACTGTAGGCATACACAAAGCAGAATAAGATTGACCATTACAGGTCACTAGCGATCTCTGTGAGTTTATCAACACCCACTGGGTTTAGAAAGTGACTTGTGTTGTAGTCTTCATCTTTGCTGACCAGCCGCCCACTATCTGGTGCATGTTGAGGGCTGCAGGGACGTTCACATTGACACTGATTCAGTCCCTGGAGGTCTGCAGGTCGCTGTAGAGCTGGATGTTAGTAGGCGATGCAACTTGACCACAGTATCCATCCTATTAATAGCACATGTTTCAGCTTGTAACATCAAAAACTGACAATTTATTAAGTAATATTCCAAATGTTTCTTCTTCTTTTTTTCTCAAATTGCTTTTATAACTGATTACATTTTTTGCCTGATTTCTGATCATGTGACACTGAAGACTGGAGTAATGATGCTGGAAAATTCAGCGTTGCATCACAGCAATAAATGACATTTTACAATATATTCAAATAAAGAGCAGTTATTTTAAATTGTAATAGTATTTTACAATATTACTGTTTTTGCTGTATTTTTGATCAAATAAATTTAGACTTGGTGAGCAGAAGAGACTTCTTTCAAAAGCATCGGCTTAGCATCATAATGGACGACTTTTGTATTTTCCTTTAGAAAATGTATGAATCTGGTTAATTTTGTTGAAAATGCTAGTGCAGAGTGCCTTCATGCTTAGCTTATTTCTGACTGATATCAGTCTCTTGTTCAGTCATTCTTGAGTTGTAAAAGTTAAATTGCACTGCAAGTCTCCAGGTATCACAGGAAAATGCTGATACTCGTGAAGTAGCCTGTGCTGTTTAATGTTTTTACCGGCGGTAATTTGACAGCCGCTGCATTAAAGAACTTAATTGCCCAGTTTTGACTCAAAAGTAAGCAGTATTTTTTGTTTTGTTGAACTGAGTAAAAGGTGTCAGCACAAATTACAATGAAGTAGAGACTATGGGAACAAAACAAGACCGTATCCAGTGGTTTTTAATTATACTCTGGAGAGAGAGAGTTAACAGTACATTGCTTATTCAGGAAGACATCTGTGCTACGTTTTTCCTCTAATAATCCAAAAATTAAGATTTATATGTATATGTATATGTATATGCAAATACAGATGCATATAGTGTAGCACTATTTAAAAGTTTGGGGTCTATATGTTTTTAAAAGGAGTCTCTTCTGCTCACCAAGGCTGCATTTATTTTATCAAAAATACAGTAAAAACAGTAATATTGTCAAATATTATTACTATTTAAAATAGCTGTTGTCTATTTGAATATATTGTAAAATGTAATTTATTCCTGTGATCAAAGCTGTATTTTCAGCATCATTACTCCAGTCTTCAGTGTCACATGATCCTTCAGAAATCATTCTAATCATTCTATATCTTTCGTAACATTATGTCTTTACTGCCCCTTTTGATCAATTTAATGCATCCTTGATGAATATAAGTATTAATTATTTCTTTAAAAAAATCTTACAGACCCCAAACATTTTAATGGTAGTATTACAGTATTACATAAAAACCACCTCAGTGATATCTGTCAGGTAGTATGAACATTTTATGTGTAGTTTATCAAAGAAATGACTTATTTTAATGACGATGAAGGACAGGTTAGTGTGTAGCATTTTCTCTGTAATTCACAGCTCGTTTGTACTCACTTTAATAGAGATGGGCACTTAAATACCATTTAGTATGTGAGAAGTGAATAAATCAGTACAGTCTGCTGCCTCATGTCCTGTGTAATTGCTTTTATAGCCATCAAAGGTCACATGTCAGAAGACACAATGAATATAAAGGGAAATCATTCAGAGACTTATGGGGAGAATAAGTATTCAAGTCGCAGATATCTGAGGCAAAGATTTAGCGTGTAATGAATTCAGTGATGATTCCTCCTGCTGTTCCGCCACCTGTTCAGCTTTACGCCGCTTCATGACTTTACCCACAATCCACGGCGGGCTAAACAACACGAAGAACGCCACCCTCCGTCATCAGTCCATGCTGGAAAACAAGCATCTGTAATCGAAACCTTTTAGCACCCAGCTCTGACTGCGTGATTAAAGAGAAAAGAGAATATTTTACACTTTCTATGCACTCCTGTTGTCTCTTCTACTGAATCTAAACAATTATATAATTTTAATAAAAAAAGATTGTTGAGGCCAAATCTCTCCAGGTAGTTTGTCCAGGTAATTCACATTTATATTTTAAATCTTTTTTGCACATGATTTATATCATAACCCACATTCATACATTTGAAGATGATCTGAAGAATTATCAAAATAAATGTCTGTTGAAGTAGGCTGAGGAATAAAATACGTTTTAGTAAAATGCAATCGAAGAAATGATCAAAAGATTAATTGATTATCAGTGTAAATGTCTGTTGAAGTTCATTTTTGTAACACAATATTGTTATGAATATTGCACACAGTTTTTGAAGAATATTGGGCTTTAATAACATGTTTTTAATAATAAAGAAAAAAAATATAATAAGGCTGTTCTATCTGCTGTAATTAATTGAAGAAATAGTCAAAAGATTAATTAATTTTTACAATAAATGTTTGTTGAAGTTCTAAAATTTTTACATTATATTGTTATATTGAAAACAGTTTGTGTGTGAGATTTTTGGGCTGTGAGCGTTGAATAATGTTCGTTAATAAAATAGAGAAATTGTTTTGGAATTTTTATATGCTGTAATAAATTGAAGACATCAAAAATTAATTAATTATCAAAATAAATGTTCATTGAATTCCATTTTCTTAAAATATAATATTGTTACATATATTTCACTCAGTTTGCTGGTTGTGGATGTTGAATAGCATGCCCTTTAATAAGATATTTAGAAATAAAAAATTTTTTTTATCAATGGAATAAACAATGAAAATCTAACCTATTTTCAAAATAGGTTAAATGTTTTTTAATAATTGTTATGTACATAAAACAAATATTTCAGACATACAAATTACATCCAAATAAACAGCAAAACCTTTATGGAAATGTGAGCTTGCAGCAAAGACCTCACGCAGGGAAAGATCATGTGAGAGTTTGCAGTGACAGTGATGAAGTGAATGTGTTGAACTCAGTCTCTATTTTGAAATACAAGACCATTAGTCTCAGGTTCTGGGATCTCATCCAGACACTTCTCTCCCTTTCTCATTTTTGTGGTGTATTGCCAACAACCAATATGATTCGATCAACTCAGCAAAAAATACTGCCATTTACTATATCAATTCATTTAGGTGAGAATATCTTCTTTGTGGATGGGAATTACTGGCCGGATGTTAATGTGACAATGGACTGTGTTATTCAGTCAGTCATTATACATGTTCAACATCGAGATTGCTGTGAGTTCATGGTTCCTGTAACATAAAATAGAGCTTATATTTGTGAATGCAAACTATAAAAGCTCGACTTGCATTGAAAAGAGACAATTGCTCCTAATTTATATATGTATGCAATTGCAGTCTGTGTCCTGTACAGAAGATATGGGTGAAAATAAAAGCTTGCATGTCTCTTTTGCTGCTTGTGTTGTTGTTATCAGGGTAGAAAACAGTCATGTCTTATTTCTTTATAGTTTCTGTCATCCTCTTAATGCCAGTGAGGTCTGAATGTGGTGGTGCGGTTGATTTGATGGCATTTTTTGCATTAATTATTCACTGCTGTTCAAAAGATTGTGGCTATTAAGATTTTTTAATGTTTTTGGAAGAAGACTTTTCTGCTCACCGTGGCTGCATTTATTTGATCAAAAATACAGGAAAAACAGTAATATTGTGAAATATTATTAAGATTTTAGAAAAGTGGTTTTTTTTTCTGTGTGAAAATTTCAAAATGTAATTGATTTCTGTGATCAAATCTGAATTTTCAGCATCATTACTCCAGTCTTGAGTGTCACATGATCCTTCAGAAATCATTCTAATATGCTGATTTGCTGCTCCAGAAAAAAATCTGATTATTATCAATGTTGAAAACAGTTGTGCTGCTTCATATTTTTCTGGAAACCATGATACATTTTATTTTTCAGGATTCTTTAATCAATGGAAAGTTCAAGAACAGCATTTATTTAAAAAATAAATCTTTTTAATATAATTTTTTGTCAATTTAATGCATCCTTGAATGAATAAAAGTATTAATTTCTTAAAGATATGAATACTAAAAAGATACTATTTTAGTTTTTTAGAAATATTTTAAATTATTTTTTATTTTTATATTTTCCATTATCATTTTCATTTCAGTTAAAGTTTTAGTAATTACGTTTTTATTATTTTTACTAGTCTTTCTTTCTAAATATTGTCTGTGTAGTTTTTATTGATTTTAATTTTTTATTTTTATGTATTTTTTATATTTTTATTTTTCACTTTAAATTTTAATAATTAAATAATAATTTAATTATTATTTATTATTAATTATTAATTATAATTATTATTATTATTTAATAATTTATTTTATTGCAATTAATGAAAAGGTTTTTTTGTGAATGCCATTGGGTTCAGTCATAGTTATATAATAACTCTGGTCTGTGATGTACTTCCTGAATCCCTCTGGAATCGTTGTTAATCTCGGATCTCATGTCTCTGTGTTTGTGTTTGTGTCTGTCAGAGTGCCGTCGCCATGTACGATGGGGCGAGGGTTCCCTCCCCTGAGGACACTGGTAACGGGGTCCCACTGCAGCCCGAGACACCCGCGGCCACACATCCCAAAGCCGACGAGCAGCCGGAGGAGAAAGAGGAAGTCCCACCTGAGCCTGTCCTGGTGATGAAGGCTCACCGTGAGATTCTGGATCATGAGAGGAAGAGGAGGGTGGAGCTGAAATGCATGGAGCTTCAGGAGATGATGGAGGAACAGGGGTGAGTGAGTCACTGATAGGACCATACAGTATGTTTGTGTGTGTGTGTGTTTAGCTCTGTTCCAAAACCTAGCAAGCTGCCTTGTTGTCTACTATCTACTTGTTGTCTACTATATCCAAAGCAGCATCCTAAATGGACAGGAGCCTCATAAGTGACTCACCAGTGCTGGTACTGTAAGGTAAAACTAAAACTATAAAAAATTCTGAAATCATTAATTGAAATAAAGCTGATTTAAAATATTTTATACACTTAAAAACTTACTTAAATAATATTATGACATAATACTATAAGGCTCTTTATATTCTACATTCTACATAAATAAAGAGTTTAAAGTCAAATTTAAACATAATTCAAAATTTTGCCTTGGACTATAGTTGAAATAATACGTTTAAGTTGCAAATTATGTAATAAAGTCAGTCCCTCTACATTCTAGACATTGTCTGAATTTGCATATAAATTAATATTTTGCACTATGCTTCAAATAAATTATATTTTGTGCTTATAATCAACAACTTTAAGTCAAAATGTTTATAATTTTTATAATTGGCATTTACATTGATTCCATCTGCTGTCTTCACTGCACTGGAAAAACAATTTTTTTAAAAACAGTTTTCTCTAAGAAATTGCTAGTAAATTTCACAAATAATTACAAAGAAATGGCAAGTAACACACTGAATAAAACATGGAATTTTGAAGTAGAAAGGCAGAAATGGTATTTTCTTATAAAACGTACTCCAATAATCTTTATTTTATTTACAACTTCAAAAAATTGTACTTCAATATGACTACAATATTTGCGCTTTACAAAGGAAACGTGATTTTTTTTCATGTATGAGACGTCACATGAACAGCAAAGACATGAAGGAGAATATGAAATCACAGTGCATTGTTGCCTGTGCTGTTGTTTTATTTACAGTAGTTCTTGCATTATTTCTGATGCAGAAATGCAACGCTGGTATTTCTTCATGCACTGAGGCCTAAACTAAGCAAGTCCCAGAGCAGAAACACTTGATTTTATGGATTGTTGCATTCTGAAATGTGTCAGAGCACAATTCATAATTCACAATTGCATTCTCAATATTGCTACAAAGTCCTCTTCTGTGGTCAGTTTTCTTTTTCAAGTCAGCTATTATCTTGGCAGTGCAACAATTCAAAGAGAATCCTGCAGGGTGAGTTTGTTAAAGTGCTGACATATTAAGCTATCTTGTTATCTGACTAACACATCTGGCACAAACTATTGAAGAAAAGTGTATCGTTCCTTTGGGTACTGATTGTGAATTTTAATTGAATCGACTGCACAGGAAGTTGGATTGTGATTTGAATCGGAATGACAGGAAATGGAATTTACTGAATTAAAATGAAAAGAAATTCAACATTCTGGGAAAATAATTGGTCTTCCATTCTGATCCATAAAAAATAATTTATTAAATATGACGAAATATATACATTCCCATTCAGACGTTTGGGGTCAGTAAAGAAATTACTTTAATTCATAAAAGAATCCTGAAATATATCACATTTTCTCAAAATATGAAGCTGCACAACCGTTTTCAACATTGATAATAATATTGAATATTTCTTGAGCAAATCAGCATATTAAAATGATTTCTGAAGTACCATTTGACACTGACGACTGGAGTAATGATGCTGAAAATTCAGCTTTGATCATAGGAGTAAATTACATTTTGCAATATATTCATATATACTGTATATATATATATATATATATATATGTATTCATATAATATATGTATAATATTTTCATCTATATAAATATTAGATGAAAACTTTAAGTTGCAAATTATGTAATGTAGTCAGTCTCTCTACATTATAATGTGATAAGAATTTGCATATTTGAATATTTTGCAATATACTTAAGTAATTTTTTTGCGCTTTAACTTGGTGAGCATAAGAGACTTCTTTGAGTAACATTATAAAATCTTACTGACCCCAAACTTTTAAACTTTTTGAGTGGTTTTAACTAAATACAGCCTTTTTTGTAGTTAAAAAATGACAGATTTGTGAATTTCTGTGAATTTCAGTTCATTTGAATTCTCCTTCTGTAAAAGTCCTTCTCAGTCCAGTTCTGACCGCTCCACAGCGCTGCAGGAAGCAGTAAAGCAAATGGCCTGTAATGTTGCTGTATTTGTGATGTGGTGGAGGATTTGTGGCCTGACTGACATCTGCTCTAATCCTGCGCTCGGCCTGCGCCTGACGGCCTTCTGAAGCAGCTCTGAGTGTCTCTAATTAAACAGCAGCTGTGTGACCTTGAGGCAGAATGAATGATGGTGATAAAGCACACAAACACCGCCGTGGGGGAACCAGCTCAGCGCACAAAAGCTGATGAAAGATTTGCTTCAGTTCAGGATTAGAAATCTGCTAACGTGCTTAAATGCTTAGTGTATGAGGTGCTGAGTGGGCCTGAATTTCTGCTTCCATTCATCAAGAAACAGAGGAAAGCATGTTTGGTTTATCAGCAGTTTAGTTTTGGATTCCATGTGTAGAACAGATAGTTTCAGTCCTGTCATCTGATTGGTCAATCCAGTGATCCAGTGGGGATCTAGTGTATATCACTGCACAGTTGCCATAGAGAGACTATAAACATTAGTTTACATGACAACGCTAGATTACTAGTGGAAGAACAACACCAATCTTGACAAAGAAAATAAGTTTGAATGAAAATGTGTGTCCTTAAATTTTATTATAAGGGATAAGAAATAGTTCAGCACCCAAAAATTAACGTTTCAATTTTTTAAACTTTAAAATATTTTATTGTCATGATTGTGTTTATACAATATTGCAAAAGCATTACATACAAAAAATGACAAAAAAAGTATATATATATACAGTACAATATAACCATAACTAACAACAATAAAAACTGTTATAAAAAAGATTAAAAAAAATATGAAAGTCAATACAATGAAAGTCAATGAGGTCCAGTGCTATTTTAGTATTATTTATATTCTATTATAGTATTTATTAATAATTTGAATTATCTTTAATAAGACGTAGTTCTTGAATTAGCTATATTTTCAGTTTTCATTTTAATTTTAGTTTAAGTTTTAGTGAATTTGTTATGTGCTTTTATCATGTTTATATTTCTATTTAGCTTTATTTTATTTAATTTTATTTTATTTTAGTTTTAGCCATTTTGTACTTAATTTTTTATTTTAATTTATTTTATTTTATTTCATTTTATTTTTATTGGACTTTTTATTTCAATTTTTGGAACCAATATTTATATTTCATTTTATTTCAGCATTATTTGAATAAAGACAATTATTTATAATAGTTTTTAATATTTTTAGTTGACAATAACAACACGGAATGACATAAGTGAAAGTAAATGATGACAGAATTTTCATTTGGGTGAAATAGAATAGAATAGAATAGAATAGAATAGAATAGAATAGAACCAATGCTTATCAAAACCTAGTAGAATATGGCCCCTTTAAAAGCGAACTGTGTAATTTCTGCACCACTAGCGCCAACCAGTGGAATTATGAAAATGACTGTTTTCAAACAGGTTTCCCAAACATTGCACGTCTGTCTGTATAAAGTCACATGTACAGTATGAAGACCATCTCATTTTTATTTTTATGCTCTGCATCCTCTTATTAGTGGAAATGGATTTTTGCTTGTTAGGAGCTCTGAGTAATAGTTATTAGATTGATGACGATGTTGGAGATGGAGGAAGGTGGTGGATCAGCCATCTGGCATCACGCACACACACACACACACACACACACACACACACACACACACACACACACAGGCAGCATGATGACTAATTGTGCTTTGCTTTAGGAGATGTTGGCTCTCCATATGTTCGTCCCGGTGTGAGTAGCGGCAGACTGTGAAAGTCAGACAAGCTCCGTGTAGCGTTTGCTGAAGATCTGGTTTTCTTGTGTTAAACATGCTTCAGTGGCCGCGTGTCCTCTGCTTATCTCTGTTTGTACAAGAGACCTCCACATGTCATCCTTGAGGCTTTTTAAATGGACAGTTCAGCCAAAAATAACATTCTGTCATCATTTACTCACCCTCATGTCGATCCAAACCCGCATGACTTCATTCCTGCAACGCAAATGAGATTTTGAAGAATCCTTCAAGTTGTTTTACATACAGGAACTAAAAAGCAGCATAACCATAACCAGCATGACTCTTGTGCTGGATAACAAATCATATGATAGGTTTTTTTTTTTTGTTTTTTGTTTTTTTGTGAGGAGTATTATTTGCTGAAAAACTTGCTCTTCATTGTTACTCTTGAATCTCATTTGCATTTATGCATATTCAAACGTGACTCATGAAGATGCATCGCTTGAGGTTTGACTTAATGTGCATCTCTTGATCAAGTTTGAATAAGCGTAATGAGATTTGAGAGCTTGTAGAAAAAAGAATATTGTACAAACAAGAATAAATATAACCAAACATATTAGGGGTATATGGATAGAAAAAGAAAAAAAAAATCAGAAAAACATTTTACATTTTAAACAACTGCGTAGTTTGTATTTCGTAAAAGTTTTTACTTTTAGATACAGTATAGTTTCCAAATACATTTAAATGTCAGTTTTAAATGGTTAAATTCTCTCAAACCAGTTGCGGTAGCAGTGTATGATATTAACATCAACACAAGAAAGACAGTCATAGGTTTGGAATGACATGAAGAAGAATAAATGATTTCTAGGTGAACTGTTCCTTTAAAGGGGTCATATGATGTGATTTCAAGTTTTCCTTTCTCTTTGAAGTGTTACAAGCTGTTTGTGCATAGATAAGATCCCTGAAGTTGCAAAGACTAAAGTCTCAAAACCAAAGAGATTCTTTATAAAAGTTAAGACTCGACCACGCCCCCCTAAAACGGCTCATTCAAACATGCTCCCACATCTCTACGTCATGGTGTGGGGAGATTTGCAAAACACCGCCCAAATGTATACGCAAAGAAAGGGGGCGGGACTTTTATTCTCGCTGTAGTGTTGTTGCTGCCGCCGGCGCCATGTCCTGGAGACGCTGTGTTTCGTTGTGAAAGTGAAACTAGTTTGTTTGGGCTTCCAAAAGAGGACACAACTAGAAATCAGTGGTTAAGTTGTATTTACAGCTGTGTTGTAAGTTACATTTACAACACAGTTCAAACCAAATATTCGAGTGTGTGCAGCGCATTTTACAGAGGACTATTTCCTGAACCTGGGAGTATCCTGCCAGCTGTGCTCAAAGACTGTTTCTATAAAGTGGGGCAATTTTGCAAGGACATTTTGCAAGGACAGTCTGGCGCTTCTGACTCACAGCCTGTAAGTATGTTTTCATATTTAAAGAATTTGCCACTGACGATTCAAACGCGAGTATTGAGCTGTGTAGAGTAGTGCTTGTTGTTTGTCGTTTCTCTGATCACAAATGCAGACATGGTAATGTTTACGCGTAAAAAGACAGTATAAGTCATTATAATCAGTAATTATGTCCCCACTGGATGCAACAAATGCCTTGTTTGTAATGGGTTTTATTGTTTTTGTGTCGTCGCACCTGAACATGGCATCACAATACGGTAAGGGGCGTAACATTTTCGTATCTCGCTTGAGGTGTTTGGCCAATCACAATGCACTGGATACCTGGCCAATCAGAGCAGGCCTCGCTTCTCAGAACGATGAGCTTTGTAAAAATCGGTGCGTTTCAGAAAGGCGGGGCTTAGAGGAGCAACAATAATGCACAGTATGTGGAAAATAATGTGTTTTTTGAACCTTAAACCGCATAAACACATTGCATTACACCAAATGCACAAAAATAATGTTCTTTTTAGCAACGTCATATGACCCCTTTAAATGAAGGGCTTGTCTCTATGCATCAGAGATCAGCGAGATGCAGGATAATTGCAGAGGTGTTTCACAGAGAGCAGGGGGGGAATTAAATGTTGTAATGGCAACTGGAGGCTCTTCTCTGATGCTGTGGATATAAACCAATGCGACACTCCCCCCGTAAAGTCTTTAACCCCGTAACCTCTTCCATACAGTCTGCCCCGACACACACACACACACACACACACACACACACAGTTTCTTACCCGCCCAGCTTGTTTTAGTTTGATTAAATAGGCAGATGGATGAAGCACACACACATATTTATGCATAAGACTCATCATTATTAGTGTTTAATGATTTGTACAAACATGCAATATTAAACTTCAATGTTTGCATCGTTCTGCAGCACTTGTGCTTCCATGTGTCTTATCAAAGAGGTGTGCTGTTATTAGATTTTATTTTTTGATATGTTTTTGTATATTTTTATATTCCACTTTAATTTTCATTAAAGTTTTAGTAATTCATGTGTGTTTTAGTCTATATATATATATATATATATAAATATATAAATGAGTTTTTATGTATTCATTTTAGTTTATGTAGGTTGAGTTATTTTAGCACTTAAAGTTAAACTAAATGAATGAGAAATGTTGGCTTGGCATTTAGCCAAAATAAAATGAGTATAAGTTTATTTTATTTTATTTATTTTATTTCAGTTCATTTTGATGTTACTATTTTTAGGTTGCCTTTTTTCAGTGCATGCATTTATTTAAATTGTGGTAATACAGTAGGTCCACTGAATTTCTTTTTAGAAATGCCTGTAGTGTAAACTAAATATGGCCTGCAAGCATTTGTGCTTCACGCGTCTTGTCGAGCAGAGGTGTGCTGTTCTATTCTAAGCAACTGGACATGCAGTTTTGCACCTGTCGGATGATAAAACAGGTGAAAAAATCCAGCAGTAGTTGGTCGTCTGGCATTTTCACCCCAGCAGGAACCAATTAGTGGAGTGTTACTGTTGGAGCGGCGCTTCGGTTAATCGCTCCACCGCCACTGGCTACGCCAGCGGCCCAAGGCCTCCATCTGCCCCCACCTCCGGGATCAGACCTGTCCGCGGCCAGAGAGACGGGACGGACAGATGGAGACAAGGATGAGGCTTCATGTATTATTGACACGCTCCCTGGAGAAGCGTGCTGAGACTCAGTGGATGGACAGATAGATAGATGGACTCCAGTAAGGAAAGATGCAGTTCGTTGTGTAACTGGATTCCCAGACCAGTCTGAGGCTCATTAATATGCATGAGGGGTCCACGCGAACCTTTTTATTGGACTTTAGCATTTAACCTTACTGTATCTGACTTTTTACTCCATTTAATTTTAAGGAAAACATGCTGTTTCTTGATGCATTACTCTTTTAAATGTTTTAAACACTAACAGGTCTTTCTCTTTAGAAAGAAAGAAAAAGAAAGAAAGAAAGAGAAAGAAAGAAAAGAAAGAAAGAAAGAAAGAAAGAAAGAAAGAAAGAAAGAAAGAAAGAAAGAAAGAAAAGAAAATAACACTTAATTTCAACATTTATTCTCCATATCCAGTCGTCTTCGCTGAGGTCAGTTAGCAATGTCCGTTACAAATCTTTTGAGCAAGTTCTTTTTTAATGAACCACAAATTCACAAATTACATTTAATGATTCATTTATGAATCCAGGTGATTAAACTTTCAGCAGTTAACAAAAATATTTTCTAAGAACGTTCTCATTAAGTTCTCATTAAGAGCGTTCTCTGAACATTCAAAACTTCCAGTTTTTTATATTTTTAAATTTTTTTTTTTTATGTTTGTTTTCCATGAACATTAAGGAAACATTCCATTTTGTAATTTTGTAGTCATTATGAGAATGTTACTTTTGAATGTTTTCTGAACGTTCTGAAACAAGAAGTAACATTTAAAAAAAAAAAAGTTAGATAAATGTCCAAATAAAATATTTCAGAAATAATAAATAATGTTTGTGCTAATTTTTTGAGAACATTATTAAAGACCAGATAGCCGAACAAATGTTCTACTAACATTACTGAAAGAACGCTTGTTTGTAACATTGAGAGAGCCTTTCCAGAACATTAAACACCTAAATTGATCTTGTTCACAATAAAATTATGCACAATAAAACCAGTTTCTTTTACTGAAATAAAATCTGCATGAGTTGACAGTTTGTCAGTACAGTGTGCAACATCAGTATTGATATTATTGATCAATAAGCTGCACTTCCGGTTTGTTGCGCTGTGCTCTATAATCCATCTCTATATGCTCTGCATTGAACCGCCGGCTTCATTAGGTGCACAGGGAAGTATGTGCTATTAAACAAGGTTAATCAGTGCTATCGATTCACGGTTAAACAAAACAGACAGAAGGTGCAATAATGTCCCAGGAGTCTTCTGCCAATGATGGCGACTTTGCTCTTGTCATTATTATCTAAGTGGCTTAATAAGGCCTTATGCATTGTGGCCAGAATGTAGGTGCGTGTGAGTATGTGTGTGTGTGTGTGTTACTGTTGCTATTTCCAAACATGGCTAGAGCCCCCTCCAGGTCATGCTGGCATAGGAGCCCATGTAATGCCTTCCACTTATTTTTATAAATAGAAAGTGAAATAGCAAGTAATGTGCAATACTGAACAGCTCTATGCCACATATTTAATTCACTGAGTGGCATCAGTTGTCATCTCAAATATATACACTCAAATATACAGTTTTTTTTCAGAAAGACTTTATTAAAAATAAATTATTAGTTTTAATCATCAAAGACCCGTTTAACTGATCAAAAGTAACAGCAAAGACATTTATAATGTTACAAAAGATTTCTGTTTCAAACAAATGCTGTTCTTTTGAGCTTTCTATTAATCAAAGATCCTGAAAAATAAAATATCACAGTTTGCACAAACACATTCAGCACAACTGTTTTCAACATTGATACATTTTTGAATGGTAGTGTATGCATGCTTATTTTATTTATTATAAAATATTGTAACATTTGGAAGCTCAATAAAATAATTGGTCACAAACGATATATTAAAAATTATAGTTGATTTGGGTGTTGAGCGTGTCATTGGGAAAACATGTCAGATGCAATGGATACAGAATCTATATTAATGGTAAATTTGTTCAAATTATTGCTAGTTTTTGTAAATTTAAAATAAAATTAATTGCATGGACAAAATACCATATTATTATACAAATAAAACAGAATATATGAAGATTCAGTTTACAGCACCTTCACAAGTTGAATAGAAAAAAAAAGCAAAAATACACCCGATGTGTATTCATTATTCATCATTGTGTAGATGTGGAGAGAAATTTTGCATCTCTGTCTTACTCCAGCCTGATTTGAACACACCTGAGGTCATAATGACGACTTCCAAACTCATAAACACAAACTTCCCAGGAGGACGTGAACGCACCAGAAATGTCTTTAAGTCAGTAAAATTCCTAAAGGAAAATGTACAAAATAAAGTTTTAAGTGAATTCTAAAAATTTTTAAATCATCAATGATCATGAGCTCATTATTAAGACATTAGAAAGGAAAAACAGAAAAATGTGTGTGCTTCTGTTTGTTCTATCCGCTGTCCTCTGCTCATATTGCACAAAAAAGCACAGAAATTAATTTTTATCTTCTGTGTGTGTATGTGTGTGTGTGTGTGTGCGCGCATATGTCGGAATGGATTTGATAAAGCAGTATTGTCTCCAGCCCCTCCAGCACAAGCTTTTATAGCAGGAAAGTTTGGCTTCTTCACAAACACGCACATCATCTTCCTCATGCGCCGCTGTGTGCAGCTGCTCTGGGCAGAGGCTGATAAAACCTACTATTGTGATGCCATACATTACCAGCTGAACTGAATGCACAATGGTTGCCCCTGGTTACACCAGTCTACTTTAACCAGACAGCAGGTGCAGGTTTCATGTGCCACTGTGTTAAGACTCTTTCACATGACTTACATCAACACACCTCGACATACATGTCATGTGCTGCTTCGACCTCTGTGTGGAAACCTGCTCTGCTCCAAAACCTAGTGATCTGCCCTGCTGTCTGCTGCCTACATAGTGAGCATGCTGACTGAAATGGAGCAGTGTACATCATTGTGAAATGCACAAGGTTTGACTTGCAGTTGAATTTAGTGGTAGCATGTTGGTAAGCTGCTGCAATGCATAAAAATGGACAGCACACACAAATATTGGGGAAAGTAGTCATTATTTAAACTATATTTACACTACCGGTCAAATAATTTTTAAGTAATTTAATCTCTTCTGTTCACCAAGGCTGCATGTATTTGATCAAAATACAGTAAAAACAGTAAAATTGCGAAATAATTATTACAATTTAAATGAACTGTTTTTCCATTTGAATATATTTTAAAATGTAATTTATTCCTGTGATCAAAGCTGAATTTTCAGCATCATTACTCCAGTCTTCAGAGTCACATGATCCTTCAGAAATCACTCTAATATGCTGATTTGCTGCTCAAGAAACATTTCTGATTATTATCAGTGTTGAAAACAGTTGTGCTTTTGTGATACCATGATACATTACCATTTAAAAGTTTGGGATTAAAATAATAAATTAATTAATTAATACTTTTATTCAGCAAGGCCACATTGTCTTGATAGAAAATGACATGTAAGACATTAATAATGTTACAAAAGATTTCTGTTTCAGTAAATGCTGTTCTTTTGAACTCTATTCATCAAAGAATCCTGAAAAAAATATCACAGTTTCCACAAAAATATTATGCAGCAAAAACTGTTCTCAACATTGAAAACTCTAAGAAACATTATTAATAATTAAGCACCAACAATAACTGATAATAACTAAGCAGCAAATCAGCATATTAGAATGATTTCTGAAGGATCATGTGACACTGAAGACTGGAGTAATGATGCTAAAAATTCAGCTTTGCTTCACAGGAATATATTACATTTTAAAATATATTTAATTAGAAAACAATTATTAGAAATTGTGTTGCACCATCCAGTGGCTGGCCCAAAACAGACAGGAGAGGAAGACTATTGTTGCTGCCCTACATGCCAAGGGCATAATGGGTAGTAAGTAAGTAAGTAAGTATTAGAAATTGTAATAATTTCACAATACTGCCATTTTTATTGTATGTTTTATCATATTAATGCATTGAACAAAAGAGAATTGATTATTCCAAATTTTGACTGGTAACTATTACAATGCTTTTTGTTATTTATAGAGTGATTCATTCTAATAAATGACATTTCTCACATATTTCACTTCATATATTTGATAGATTGTTTTTATTTATTTTTATTTTTTTTTTTTGCGCTGCTTGTTGCATATAACTTTGTCTCAGAATTTGATGAAAGAAGGGAGCACATCTGTGATGCCTCAACATGTTGTGTACATAGGCAACCGGTTTGGAACAGGATTTCAGTTCCATCTCTTTTTGCACAGTATGGGTTCAAATGTTATCAAGTGCACACTGTTGTCTGTGTGCTGACTGTCAAGTGCCACCCACAGATGTCTGCATGGTGACATTGAGTGAATATAACGAGTGTTTCTCTAGTCCGGCGCCCCCTGCAGGCAGCTGTGTGCCTCTGAAATCACATTACAGCCAAACTGTGTGGCATGACAGTCTTACAGACACACACACACACACACACACACACTACACTAATCTTGTTTCCTGATGGATGCGCTCTGGAGAAAACGAGAATGGCCCGTTTAATATCCAAACCCTTAGCGCAGCTGAATGTTTCCATGCTGCATTTATTCACACATTTTTAGCACATCTCTGAAAGAGGCAAGACTAAAACTAGACTTTCAGACTTTCTGAAGAAATTGTAAGTGGTGACTGGTGCAAAAGTTTTTCTGGGTGGTTGGTTGCTTGGCTCTTTCCATCAATGTTTGCTGGGATTTTTTCACCTGTTTTATCATTCAGTGAGTGAAAATCACTCCAGACCTGAAAGATTCCTTAAATCGTGTTTTATTGAGGAGATTGTTGTCAGTTGACGGCTTTCATTTTTGTTTGCAGATATTCTGAAGAAGAAATCCGGCAGAAGGTTGGAACGTTTCGGCAGATGCTGATGGAGAAGGAGGGTGTGATAACTCGACAAGGCTTGCACCCACGTCCACCGTGAGTCAATCACACATGATGTTTGTCAGACAGTAAACGAGCAAACCATTGATCCTCTCTGATCTTATTTTCCACATCTAATTGAATATAGTGTGTGTTTCCTGTAGAGACAGTATCAGATAGCGTTTGTGTGTGACATTGTATTCCTGTGATTAATGATAATGCTGACCAGCACTGACAGAAACCATCCATAACACAGATCTCAGTGCCAGTGAATAGATACTGTTTAATAGATAAATGTACATTAAATACAATTACTAGAACTAGAAACACTTTAATTTATGTAACTCGCTGGAAAACCATTTAGCTAAATAATGCAATGCAAAAATGCTTCACAGGGATTGAAATGAACCATTTCTCTTTCTGGTTCATTTACATGAACTGTTTGAACAAACTGATTCACTAAAATTAATACTTGGGAAGTGCATTGTCTATTTTTTAGCTACCAATGAACAGAAACCTTTTTAGCACTAGTGCATCAAAATGAAGCACAACTGATGAACATTAAAGGCTTTAGCTATATAGTGGATTTTATAATCTAATGTTGTCATGGAGGATAATGGGAAATGTAGCTTTGTTGCCTATAGCATAAAGACAAGTCATAACGTTGGCTTACATGAAGTCATGTTGAAATAGGTTCATAAATAAGATGTTATGTTTTTCCGCATATAGGCTGAATGTGTTTGTTTCAGCAGGTACACATACAAACTTTCATATAGCTTGTGGGTGCAGGTCCTTTATCAGGAGCAGAAGAAGGAGATGATTTAATATTCTCTACAGATCATAAATGACCCTGTGTTAATGCCGTAGCACAGCCCAGAGGAAACCTCAGCGACCGTACATCACCTCCTTCACCCAGAGACCAATCTAATAAAAAAGCCTTTTCATCTTAAACCTAACCTCCTGTTCTGGCCATTCTGCCCACAAGAACTCAGAGCCTGAGCCATTATAGCTCCAGCAACACAACATTTCTGCTATATCTTCCAAATCTTCTGTTCTAGCAGAGAACCCTTATGTTGTCATTTAACCCTTCTGTTCCATCATAGGACTATTATGTTGTCATTTAACCCTTCTGTTCTGTCACCGAACCCTTATATTGTCATTTAACCCTTCTGTTTCATCACAGAACCTTTGTATTGTCATTTTGCCCTTCTGTTCCATAACAGAATCCTTATGCTGTCATTTAACCCTTTTCCCATCATAGAACCCTTACAGTATTTTGTCATTTAACCCTTCCATTCTGTCACAGAACCCTTATGTTGTCATTTAACCCTTATTTTCTGTCACAGAACCCTTATATTGTCATTTAACCCTTCCTTTTCATCACAGGTCCCTTATGTTGTCATTTAACCCTTCTGTTCCATCATAGGACCCTTACAGTACATTATCATTTAACCCTTCTGTTCTGTCACAGAACACTTATGTTGTCATTTAACCCTTCTGTTCCATCATAGGAACCTTACAGTTCATTATCATTTAACCCTTCTGTTCTGTCACAGAACACTTATATTGTCCTTTAACCCTTCTGTTTCATCACAGAACCCTTATGTTGTCTTTTAACCCTTCTTTTAAATCATAGAACTGTTAGGCTGTTAATAAAAAGCACTTTTGCAGAAGCAGGATGGTGACATTTACCACTGTGATGAAGAAGCTGATCATTACAGCTTTAGATAAGATTGCCTTTAGTAGTGGGATGCTAATTCATTTCATCAAGACACATGTTAGGACGGATAATGAGGATAAGTTAAGGCTTGATAAAAAGTGAGTGTGACAGAAAATTAGATCTGTTAGTACCTTGGCAGGAATTCTGTGAAGTTTCTCATTATCGGCTGTCATTATCATATCGTATGATACCTTTATTCTGTTTCAAAGAAATAATTGTTTCTTTTTTGATTTAGAAGTTATTGGTATGGGAAAATAAATAGATGTTGACTTAACCCAGAGAAAAAATGTTTTTGCTCACAGGTTGCTCTTTCATAGATCAACTTTGTCTCAGATGTTTTTTTTTTGTTTTGTTTTGTTTTTGTTTTTTTTGTAAATCCTTAGAAAAATAAAAATGAGCCAAGAGGTGACAAACATTAAAGTATAGAGTAAAATGAACATACATTAGAGTAAAATGAAGACTTTCAAATCTGAGCACAGTTTGAGACACTGCAAGAATGAGTCAGAATAGCTCATTACTGCATTTTAGACCAGCGCGGGTCATGACCTTTGACCTTTACCTCCTGCATGCACAGGGTTAGGCTGCTTCCTCACGGGGATGAAGATCACGTGGAAAATGCTGCGTACATTGAGGGCTATGGGGAAGACTATGACTGGGATGGAGAATATTACGAGCAAGAATCAGCTGCCTACGATGACTGCAGGTAAAAAGCTAAAAAAGAAGCTCTGAACTCAACACCTACACGCTGAGAGAAACTGAAAATAAATGAATTAATAAAATAAATACAATTAAGAAAATGATTTAAATTTCCATAACTTTACTTAATAAATACTATTGAAAACATCTCTTTTATGCAGTTTCATGCAAAATAACTACACTTCTCACATTATAATCACTGAAGCTGTATGCAAACATACAGGAAACACAGGACACAGGAAAAATAACTTCAAACCAGGTGCTTTCATTCTGAAAAACAACAACAAAACGCTAGCTGATGATGAGAAAAATAATGCAAAGCTAAAATGTAAATAACTTTACTTTCCAAAAAGAATTAACAGTGTAACAGAATGGATTACTTATATTAAGTATAACGTAATGTAAAATGTTAATAACTTACCTCAACTATATATATATGTATATCCAACACTGCATTTGTTTTACTCCATTTCTTGTCTTCTACTCTAGATCCAAGAGGAAATCCAGCAGTTCACCTTCCCCTCGGCCAAAAAAGAGGAAAAAGAAGAAGGCAAGAAGACACAGTCGGTCAGTGTGCTTTTTGTGATTTAATGCAATGCAGCATCATGTACATCTATGCAATGCATAGAATACTTAAATAACCTAAGACACCGGCCAAATGAGCAATATACAACAGAAGCACTGTGTCCAACAATGCAGTGAGCTAAAAATTAACCTTTAATTGCCAGTGTGATCTCTCACGTTGAGTTTTTGAGGCAAAAATTGAAATTTAATGTTTAGAGGTTTGTTCAGATTAAACAAATTCTTAGTATAAACAGTACTAGTAATGCTTGACATACTTCATCAAGAAACAAAAAGTTTTTTTTTTTTTTTTTTTTATGTATAGTGAAAAGGGTCAAGGAACATTTAAATATAATTCAGTGAAAAAATGGAAGAAAATGATGGTATGTGCTTGTGTGATATTTCATCCAGCAGTATTGTTGTTGTGTTTGTGTGACCCACAGAGCTGACAGCCCATCTCCAACTCGCAGAGACAAGAGGAAGAAAAGCGGAAAGAAACACAAAAGAGACAGGTGTGTGTGTGTGTGTGTGTGTGTGTGTGTGTGTGTGTGTGTGTGTGTGTGGTTATTCATTCACACAGATGTACATCATTCACCGATCAATTAACACTGATCTCCCTGCCAATATTCATTAGATTATACTGTATGCTGCAGTATGCAAACTTTCAGTATTCATACCACACAAATACCAATATGACCTATTACATTAGTCAAAGTGTGCATTATACACAAAACACACTACATGATATACTGTATCCTACAATGCAATGCACTAAATCTAAATTTCCATTTCTAATAACACAAATAAACTGACCATAATATTATTAGCCACTATTTTAAATGTTTTATCACTGTATTATATCTTCTTGACTTGTTATTTGCTGAGATTGCCTTAGATCAGTTTTGTTTATACACAAAATTGGATTAAAAATGCAAAATAACATTTGCATTTTAGATTAAATTGAACATGCAGCATAGAGAGATCATGTGACAACAATGCTGCAGTGATGCACATTGTTTTACATACTTCTTCATATAGTAGGTATTAAACAGTATACTTTAGGTGGCACTTTTCTATTCTGAACATATAGTCTCAGAGTCTAATTTAAATCTTTGACAAAATAAAAAATGGCTCTTTGAAGAGTAGCTAGGGCAGATTTAAACTGTTCTTGTTCATATTTTATTTTATATTTTATATCAGCGTTTGTATTTTGACCAGAAGCATCAAGGACTAGAGCAAACTCAACTCCACCAGACATGAACAAGAAAAGCCTGCTTTACACAAAGACCTTTCTGCATTCATCAAATATTCATGAAACTTCCTTGTCTAAATATTGATAACCGGACGTGTCAGCATTTTAGATGCTTCGGTTTCTGTCTGTCTTTCTATTATTATACTTAGTGTGTATATCTGTGTATCACCATACAGGTTTCTTCTGAGTTTCCTCTTGTCATGACCTCTACTCTATTAAAATTCATAAGGTGGTTTTTCACACAGCGGTCTATTTTGAACATGCTATATGATTCTCTGTATAGTGGTCTTGACATAGAGTTAGCAATGCGCTAGCAATACCAAGGTCATGTATTCAATTCCCAGGGAACTCATGCTGATAAAACATACAGTAAAGCTTGTATGTAATGTGAATCATTGTGGATAAAAGC
This sequence comes from Spinibarbus caldwelli, assembly GCA_039654775.1. Lineage (NCBI taxonomy): Eukaryota > Metazoa > Chordata > Actinopteri > Cypriniformes > Cyprinidae > Spinibarbus > Spinibarbus caldwelli. Next base: position 3,575,359 of record CM077222.1, on the reverse strand, counting down.
ATCTGCTGAATGAATAATTTATTCTGAATTTCCGGCTTACAGGCTGATAGAGTTTCATATAGCCTCTTAAGTGTATATTCAGTTTTTACTTCATGCGTTTTGGCTTGTGCCTGTAGTGTGATTTATTTATTGATTTAATTATATAATTTATTTATAAAATATTAATTGTATATATATATATATATATATATATATGTGTGTGTGTGTGTGTGTGTGTGTGTGCAATAAAAGTTATTTATATCTTAATATATTTTTTTTTATAAATAAATATATAAATAAAATATATAAATAATATTTATAATATGATTAACACACTTGATGTAGATACCAACATGCTGCATATTCCTCCAATTCAATGCAGTTTTCTCTGTACAGGACAGATCATTTTTATTCGTCTCACGTTACCCTGACGGCTTTATTACAGCTTTCTTCTCTCCTGCCTTTTTCTTTTTTCCTATATCAAGAAAACATGACAGGACTGACAGATGCTTGGGTGCTTGTGTATCTGTTTGTGTCAGATGTATATAATTGTGAACACACTACGGAAACATGGTGGATCCTTGTGTAGATGTCTTATCACAGCAGCTTCAATACTGACAGACTGTGTGTGAGGGGAAAAAGTGTGAAAGAGAGTTAGAAACTGAGCTTAGAAAGTCAAGTATTTCTCCTTTCAGTATAAACTGAGCAAAGACGTTTAAAGGTGAAAATATAGTATATGTATTCTGTGTTAAATCACTCAAAAAATCCGCAAAAGACCCAAAATCTTCCAACTAAGGCAAAAGTTGGTAAGACATATGTATTTTAACCATTGTCTTTAACACAACATAAAAATATATGGATATTTAAATCACATTTAAAAATGAATGTCACTGCATTAGATATAAAATATTGTTTAAATGCCACATCATCTTTTCTTTTCAGTAATGCCACTTTTCTTCATTATTTTAGCTCAGTGTCTTTTAATCAGCTGGTATTTGTTTGATTTGTAGTGAATGTCTGAAGTCAGTTATCCTTGATTTATTAATGGGCAACAACACAAGATACGTTGTTTTATCATTTCAAACCAAACAAACTTATTTTTGTCAAGTATTTTATTTGAAAAGCATGTTCGTGCATCTTTCTTAACTCTTTCCCCGCCAGCAGTTTTGTTCTAGTTTCATGCATTCTTTTTTATCAAAACTTGAATGTGGATAAGTTTCATGAAAAAGCAACATTTTGAACAAAAAAAATGCTATACTACATTTAAATCCGTCCGGTTCAGCAGCGTCCTATACCACTTCCTGGATTGACATTTCATTTGGTAATGTTAGGCAGTTTTGATTTATATGCTGTTTAATGTTTGATGATTGCATCATTTTATATATGCATCTGCTTACATATGCAATAATTTGTTTCTGCTTCTTCTTCACCTGTGTTTTGATCCAGAGATTCAGTACTCTTTCAGAAGATGTGTAATAACAACTTCTGCCATATAACAGTGAAAACACAGAAAGCCGGAAACTTCCATCAATGCCGGGGAAAGAGTTAACAATAAATGGCTTTTATATTCCAGTATCTAATTCATGACATTCAGACACAAAATCTGACTTCAGTGTCCAAATACTGAATGCTGAAGCCTAAAACTACAAAATCTACTCATATAAACAGCAGCAGTTTTCTGGTAGTCATAATCTGATATCTAACCCAATATTTCCTCTGTGTCAGGTCCACATCTGGCTCAAGGAAGAAGAGGAGACACAGGTACACACTGAGCTACCCTAAGATCCTTTAGATTTTATGGTTTGGGAACTGTGCTGGATTAGTTTTGCAGAGCCAACATCCACTTTACAGTTTTTTTCAAGAGGCATCCATTGACATGGAAAGTGACCAGCCACAGTTCATTTTGCTTGTATGTGCTGTTTAGAGGTGGATAAATCAAAAATTGATGATACCGCAGTTGTAGACTGGCCTAGAAAACACTCGTTTAATAGCAGTCTCTTTGAATAGCTGTACAAACAAAACTAAAGAAAATAGCGTAGATGTAATAAGTATTGATCATTTCATAGACATCACTCAGAAGACAAGGCAGAATATGCAGTTCTGCTTATAGATGTCTACACTCTAAGAAAGAAGGTACAGAAGCTGTCATCTTTGAAAAAGGTATACCTTTGCACTCTATTTACCCCAAAAGAGTGCATATTAGTACCTTAAAAGTACATGTTAGTACCTAAATGGTGCTTTATAGAACCTTTTGAAAAGGTACTATGACAACCTTTGTACCTTTTTTTCTGAGATTTTAGTGTCTTGAACAAAACTGAGTATCAGAAGTGTTCACTGAAGCAGTAACATAATTTAGCATAATTCTGTTTTGATTTTAAGACTTTAATGCTCCACACATAAGCTCTAAATTCAATTCTTATTTAGTTATATGTGTTTGTTTTCTCGTTTCAGATCTGGAAGCCCCAAAAACAAACACAAAGACAAGAACAAACAGAAGAAGAGGTGAGGGACGTTTATTCTGCTGTTTGCTTTTCTAAAAATGCTCAATGTTCAGAATTATGCTTTCATGCATCACAATGCCTCAGCCTGACAAAGAAAAGCCATTGCACTGATTACAGAGTTTAATGATTTAAGGATAGTAATGTTCTAAGCAATCAGAGTTGTTACTTTTCACTTGGGATAGTAAGCAAGCAGGCAGCAGCCATCTAGAATACCTTAGCAATTACCTATCACTGACAACCACTTGAAACATTTTAAAAACTACATAGCAACACCCTGGCAACCACCCTCAACACCCTAGTTACCATCTAGAATGCCACAATAACCACTAAGCCATTCAACTACATAGAACATTTTAACAACCACATATTAACACCCAGGCAACCACCCACAGCACCCTAGTAACCATCTAGAACAACCTAGCAACCACCAGCAATGCACTGAGAACCATTTGAAACATTTTTAGCAATTGCATAGCAGCACCATAGCAACCACCCACAATGATCTTGTGACCATCTAGATCACCCTAAAAGCCACCTGACATTGCACTGACAACCAGTCAAATCAAATGCGTAGCAAAAACCCGGCAACCACCCACAACACCCTAGAAACCACCTAGAACACCTCAGCAATGCACTGACAACCAGAACAAACAGAATCAGACAATTTTTTGTAACTAAATAGCAACACCCTGGCAACCACCCACAACACCCTAGTAACCATCTAGAACACCCTGGAAACCACCTAGCAATGCTGCCTACTCAGAATTTTTTGAGCAACCACATAGCAACACCGGCAATCACCCACAACACCCTAGTAACCATCTAAAATGCCATAGTAACCATCTACCAATGCACTGATAGCCACTCAGAACATTTTAGCAAATGCATAGCAACACCCCAGCAACCGCCTACAACACCCTAGTATCCACCTAGTAATGCTACTAATGCATTACAACACCCTAGTAACCATTTAAAACTCCCTAGGAATTGCAACATCCTGGCAACCACCCACAAAAAACTGTCTAAAACACCCTAGTAACGACATATCAATGCCTTGACAACCACCACCCTTTTAGCAACTGCATAGCAACCACCCACAACACCCCAGTGACAATTTAATGCACCATAGTGACCATCTAGCAATGCACTGACAACCACTTGGCAACACTCAGAACATTTTAGCAACCACATAGCAACACCTTGGCAACCACCCACAAGAAACTGCCTAAAATACCCTAGTAATCACCTAGCAATATCTTGACAACCACTCAGAACTTTTTAGCGACTGCATAGCACCCTAGTAACCACCTTGCAATGCACTGATAACGAGTCAAAGAATTTTAGCAACTGCATAGCAACTAGGGGTGGGAGAAAAAATCGATTCTCCGATGTATCGCGATTCTCTCTTCAACGATTCTGAATCGATTCTGAACTTGTTTTTTTTTTTTTCCCGCATATGGCACATGTGCGCGCTAGAGACGCAGCGGGCTTCATTGCACAGAATTTGCGCTGTGAGACACATGCACATTGCTTGACAGTGAGTGCTTCCACCCGCCGTGTTTTACTTTAGATATGCTTTCATTTATACCATTAGGAAAGCAGTACTATTAGATGCACGAAACTCGCGCACTGACAGACTTTCACGTGCGCTTTGTGTTTGTTTGTCCTGAAGCTCGATTGTGGCTGCGGTTGAAAAAAACTTGCATTTTCGAATGCTTTTATACGAAATTGATGTACACACAGTCAGTTATGTTTTCAGAGCAGGACAAAACATCTGATATATCGAAATAGATCTGTGCATTAATGTGAATTCAGCCTGTTAAAGCTGCCACTGTCTATGATCTCATCAGTAATAATCAAACGGCAATAATGCTGAGGAAAAAAGAAAAGCCCATAACTATTGTCTGTAAACTTTCGCATACTTAAAGAACACTTATTTTAAATAAGTAATTGTTTTAAAAAGTAGCCTGCTCATATAATTAAAAAATTTGTAAATTTTGCACAAAATAAATTTGACTTAAAATTTACATGAAAATGTAGCCATGTGCAGTAATATTGAAAACTGAGAATGTGACGCATCGTGATATTGAGTTGATAATGATAATCGTAATTGAATTGAATCGTGAAACCAAGATTCACACCCCTACTTTTAAGATAGCAGTACTGACACACAGAGATTCCTATAAACAAAAAGCATAGAAACTGCAATTTTGGTTAAGATGTAAAGTTGTAAAGATGTATTTGCACAGCAGAAGAATTAATTGGGGAAAAAATGTAGATCAAGAATCGTTTTGGAATCGGATCGTGACTCCCAGAATCGGAATCGGATCGTGAAGTGCCTGAAGATTCCCACCCCTAATAGCAACACCCCGGCAACTGCCCCCAACTCTAATAACCAATTAAATCTCCCTAGCAATGCCTTGACAACACTCAGAACATTTTAGCAAACACGTAGCAACACCCTGGTGTAACCCCCCCGGGTCCGCACCGCCACATCTCGTTCTTGTTCCAAGTGGGTCTCAAACCCGGGTTTCCAGCATGGGAGGTGGGCGCACTAACAAGGAGACTAAAGACCGCAGCCACTAACATCAGTCGCTAGTGCATCTCTTGAGATCAGGGGAGTGAGGTTTACCTGCACAGCATCTACCCGCTGGCCTCCATACACTGGCAACCACCCACAAAAAAACTGACTAAAACACCCTAGTAACCACCTAGCAATGCCTTGACAACCACTCAGAACTTTTTAGCTGCTGCATAGCAACATCCTTTCAAACAACCTACAACACCACAGTGACCTTCTAAAGCACCAGAGTAGCCATTAAGTAATTCACTGAAAACCAGCTGAAACATTTTAGCAAATGCATAGCAACATGCTGGTAACCACCCAAAACACCCTAGAAACGACCTAGCAATGCACTGAAAACCACTCAGAACATTTTAGCAAACACATGGCAACATCCTAGCAACCACCCACTACACCCAACACTCATACTCACATGTCAGTGTAGGCCGTATGCATGGATTGTTTATGAAAGGATTGATGACGCAGACTGTGAGGTGTATGATGAAGCGGTGTGGGCGGAGTGTGTGAGTGTGTGTGGTGTGACGTGTGTTTGTGTGTGTCCCGCAGGTGTTCAGTGGAGTCTCCCAGCAGGAGTTCTCAGCACAGAGGCAGCTGCTGTAGTTCCCGCAGCGGATCCGTCTCCTCCACCGCCAGCGTCTCCAAATCACCCAGCAGGTGCGGCTTATATTCGGCCTCTTATCTCCATTTCACAGGCCCTCCGACAAACCTCCTCTAACAAACATTTACTATGGTGAACATAGTTTCTGCCAAAATACCATGGTTACTACAATAAGACTGTGGTAATATGGTGTTAGTCACCACTGTCATCACAGAAAGGGAATGAATCACTATGACAGAAAGACAGAAAAGCTTCTTACACTCTTTGAAGGAGAGCCATAGTCATTTATTATGACTTCACTGCACTAACTATGGCATGGTTAAACTATGTAAGGACCTACACTACATTTCAACATTTCAAAGCTCAAGGCTGCATTTATTTGATAAAAAATACAATAATATTGTGTAATAAATAATATTACAGTTTAAAATAACTGTGAATATATTTTAAAATATAATTTATTTCAGTGATCAAAGCTGAATTTTCAGCATCATTACTCCAGTCTTCAGTGTCACATGATCCTTCAGAAATCATTCTAATATGCTGATTTGCTCCTCAAGAAAGATTTCTGATTATTATCAATGTTGAAAACAGTGCTGCTTCATATTTTTTATTGAAACCATGATTAATTTTATTTTTCAGGATTCTTTGATGAATAGAAAGCTCAGAACAAAAGCATTTTTTTAAATAGATATATTTTGTAACATTATAAATGTCTTCGCTATCAATTTGTGCTTACTGAATAAAAGTGTTAATTTCTTCTTAAAAATGGAAATATCAGGGAATTTCAAAATGTGATTTCCAGAATGTTTTTTTTTTTCCCCTCCTGCAGTCCATATAATTTTTAAGTATTTTTTTTAGTATTAGAGCATCTGCAATATCTGTTAATTCAGTTTTAAAAATCTGCATTGGTCAATTTCAAATTTATCCCAGTTGATCAAATTTGAAACTTTTAAACAACCTGCAGTATAAACAACAAAATAAAATAAAAAATAGCATTTCATGTCAAAACAGTTGCCAATCCCTGGACTGTATAGTTTATTATACATGGTACACAACAAATACACAGCAAAAAATAAAAAATAAAAAATATTTCACAGTATTTTTATCATTCTTACCATACTTCAGTAGCAAAATTATTTAAGGTTTAAAGTCTGATCTTGTTTTCTTAAATTATCAAAATTAAATGAGTTTATACTTAAGACGAAAAATATCGGCCAGTGGGGTCAGAAAAATCAACTTAATTCAAAGGGAAAACAAGTTTTATTTTTCTTACTCCATTGATAGACATTTGTTATTATTTAAAGCATGAAGCCACTTAATTTTAATAAATCTTTCAGAAAATAATACTTTATATTTTATGTCATTTTGCTTCTCAAATAAATGTGTCTTCATTTAAGAATGTGTAAAAATGAAAAATAGTAAGACAAAAATACTGAATAAGAAAATGATTTTCAGCAGTGCACTGCCATTGTACTTGTGAGTGAAGCGCTAAACTCAATCCTTTCCAATCTGACCTCTCAAACCAGATCAAGTGCAAAGTGCAGGAACGACAGGCACAAACAGGAAGGAAATGACCCCAGCCACAGCCCACTGCCGTCCCCCAGCGCTGAGCAGCCAATCACGTGGCAGAATGGGAACCACAGCGTCCGTGTACGCAATGGCAAAGATTCAGGAGCCAATTACACAGAGGGGAATAAAGGGAACGATGTATGTAGTCTCCTCTACTTTACCTTCATCTGTTCTCTGCCGTTACACTAATAATGCTGCAAACACTCACACACACACACACACACACGCCAACTGATTCAGTCATATCTGTGTGAGCTGACTCTATATCTCTTTTCCCTCTTTGGCTCCATTTTGTGAGTTTTTCTGTTCTCATGCCATTTATGTGTTTGTTGGGAAGGGTTTTTGTTTTGTTGAGACAGATGTCCGTCATTTTCTTTCTGTAATAATGTCATGCTTTATTTCACGCACAAGCCATGTTGACTTTTTCAGTTCTAGAAAGAGAATGAATGGAAATATTGAGGATCCATTTAAAAGTTTTTTTCTTACAGTGGAAAGTAAAACACAACCAATTGTTGAACATGTGGGATTTCATGGAGGCACCAGCTCCATCCCGAAGGCACAAACTGGTGGTTGTGGCATCTTGCAACAGTTTTTTACATAAAGCATCTATTGCTAATAATTCAATAGCTGGTGTTGGATATCATCCCATGAAAGAGACATTTGATGCCTCAACCAGATTAATTATAGATATTTTGGTAACACTTTTGCTTCATTTGTTAACATTAGTTAACTAAATTAGTTAACATGAACTAACAATGAACAAAGTAAATGGGTGCCGTCAGAATGAGAGTCCAAACAGCTGATGAAAACGTCTCAGGTTACGCATGTAACCATGGTTCCCCAAGATGGAACGAGACGCTATGCCCTCTAGGGGCCACTATGGGGAATGCAGTCTGCATGACCGGTGTCTGAAGCACGTGTGAAACGACGCCAGTCTATTGGCCCACATGGCCCATGACATCATAGGTGGGGTGCCCGGAAGTATAAGAGGGCACCTGCTGAATACGTCATCCACTTAGCTTTCTGAAGGAGACGTAGACAGGCAGGCCGAAGGCATGGCAAGGGGGCGCAGCGTCTCGTTCCCTCTCGGGGAACCATGGTTACATGCGTAACCTGAGATGTTCCCCTTCCAGGGAACTCCACGCTGCGCCCCCTAGGGGGCACTATGGGGAACGAAATCCAACCACGCCGTGCCGAGGCGCATGCCTGTCCTGATGGGAGAGCACCAAGGAAGCGACATACACCTAATCCTAGCCTTAGAAAGGGGCCATGCCACTGACGCCACGGGCCGCTCACACAACTTGACAGAAATGGGAGAACCTGAATAGATCAAGTGGAACATCCCACCCAAGTTAAGGGCACAGCTATCCTCAGATAGCTATGCTATGTGAGCAGAACTAGCCTGGATACACAAGACCACTGAAGAGTCTACTAGAAAGCCTCTAGAGGGGCTCAAGAGATTGCTACTTAAATCCCAGGTAAAGAGAGTAGCTACTGAGCTAGATCAGATCAGGTCTTATGAAGGCTTGTGGACCAGAATAACATAGCTGATATAGCCTTCCTACAGAGCTGCCTAGACCACAGAGAGTGGGCCATCTACTTACAACCCTAGCAGGGGAGATAGCATTGTATAGGCAAAGGCTCAAAGAGACCGCTACTTAAAGACCATAAGAAGCGGAGCAGTCACTGAGCTAGCACATAGATATCCTCAGATAGCTATGTTCCTAGGAAGGGCTACCGGAAGGGGGACTGACTGAAACTACCCAGACCACAAAGAATGGGCTGTCAACTTACGATGCAAGAGGTGAGACAACATTGTGTAGGTAAAGGCTCAAGAGACCGCTACTTAAAACCCTAAACAGGGGAACAATCACTGAGCTAGCACATAGCTATCCTCAGATAGCTAGGCTCTAGGAAAGGGGACCACTCTATAAGAGGGCTCACCGCAACTGCAGTAGAAGACAGCTAACCACCGATAGCTGTGTTCAGGTAAGCTCGTACTGCCATAACAATGGCTGGAATATAATCACCTACAGATGGATATACTAATCAGGACCCCAATCCTTGTCAGTCCTAGCGTAGATAGCCTTTCTGCAAAGCTGCCCAGACCACTGAGAGTGGGCTATCTACTTACAACCCTAGCAGGGGAGATAGCATTGTGTAGGCATGGGCTCAAGGAGACCACTACTTAAAGACCCTAAAAAGGGGAGCAGTCACTGAGCTAGCACATAGATATCCTCAGATAGCTATGTACCTAGGAAGGGCTACCCGAAGGGGGACTGGCTGAAACTACTCAGACCACAAAGAGTGGGCTGTCTACTTACGACCCAAGAGGTGAGACAGCACTGTGTAGGTAAGGGCTCAAGAGACCGCTACTTAAAACCCTAAGCAGGGGAACGATCACTGAGCTAGCACATAGCTATCCTCAGATAGCTATGCTCTAGGAAAGGGGACCATTCCATAAGAAGACTCACCGTAACTGCAGAAGAAGACAGCAGATGGTTATACTGAGGAGGTCCCCAGTCCATGTCAGTCCCACATTAGGCTAGCTAAGCACCATGTTATTGACCAGGAGCTCACAAAAGGGAGATCCGGACCCTCCGTAAATGATTCGCTAAAGAGCGAACACATAAACATCATAGTCAGTGATCAAAGCCTGATGTAAGCTGAGGCCATAACACTAGAGGGCTGGACACAGTTATCCTCAGATAGCAGTTCACTCAGATAAGGCTGAAGATAGCCCAGACCATGGAAGTGGACCATCTACGTAAACCCTGAAGGGGAGACAGCACAGTCCATGCAAGGGGCTCATGGAGACCTTTTTTATTTAAACAGTCTCCAAGCTGGAACACAGCTATCCTCGAATAGAAGATTCCTAGACAAAGACTTCAGCGCTTAATTCGGGAGAACTTGTGCCAAGGGGAACCCAACATAGTTAAGGAGCCAGGCTAGAACATGGTTGCCTTCAGACCGCCATACTCCAGAACAAAGTAAGCTGGGCTGGAGCATAACCATCCACAGACAGCTACACTCTGGCTTAACACAGGAAGAGACATTCCCCATAACCACTCTAGGTGCTGAAAACCCTGGGAGAGAAAACTCGCAAGTCTGTCTCCACAGAACATAAAAATATATTCATGCCCAGCGAGGCTCTCCACACACAAAAACATGCATATTAGAGAGGCACAGCCAAGCTGAATATAGCTCCGCCCACGATCCCGCAGTATCAGGGCTGAAACGACTCCGTGCTCACACTTCATCGTCATAACAACCCAGTAATATCGGTGATATCCAACAACCCGTTTAGAGAGGGTGTGTGGATCTCGCAGATCATGACTGAGAAACTGTGCCGTGGCAATGGCGGAACCGCGCCGCGAGACACAAACGCTTTGTTCCGCATCCCTCGGGAATAGGAACGAACGCGAGCGGAGCCTAGACACGGTGACTCATCACGATGCGCGCTTAACTCTGAACGCGCGTGCTCTTCGCCGAGACAAACGCGAAAGCAGAACATACCCTCGAGTGTTAGAATCCAAACACGGAGGCACACATCCCCTAAAGCGCCGCTCGACTCGAGAGCTATCCGCGGGACCCGATAACCCGAAAAGAGCGTCTAAAACCCGCGAATCTCGCGATCCGAGTCTTCGCTGTGCCTCGGCAACAGCGGGACCCGAACCACGAGATGCAAATACTTGTCACTCACCTCTCGAGAAGAGGGGCAAGCGCGAATAGAGCTTCTCATTGGACAACACTCACAATGAGTGCGTTCAGCGCCCTCGCGCACTGAACGGGCAAGCTCCTGACCAAGACACATGACAGATAGATCGTGCATGACCTCAAGTGCCAGAAACCTCTGGAACGGAGGCACACACTTTCCACACCGCTCACCTGCCTTGGTCTCTCACACGCACTACAAACAGACGGCTCCTGAAGACAGCAAGGAGGATGACGTATTCAGCAGGTGCCCTCTTATACTTCCGGGCACCCCGCCTATGATGTCATGGGCCATGTGGGCCAATAGATTGGCGTTGTTTCACACGTGCTTCAGACACCGGTCATGCAGACTGCATTCTCCATAGTGCCCCCTAGGGGGCGCAGCGTGGAGTTCCCTAGAAGGGGAACATCACAATAGTAATCCACACAACTTCAGTCCATCAATTAACATCTCTAGTTAATTTCTTTTTGTAAGAAACAAATCCATTGTTATGGACATTTTAAATTCAAACCAACTAAAATACAAGTACATAATCCATAATCCATAATAGCGCTTTCTCCAGTGAAAAAGTCCATCTCCTGTTTTCTCTCACAACCACCCATATATTTGTTTAGAACTGTTCTGGACTGTTTTTACTTGTAAACAGTGCTTGATCTGTGTAGATTTCTCTCCTGATTCAGATTAGATGACTTTTCACTGGAGAAAGCAAGGTAACACTTTATTTCGATAGTCCACTTTAGACATTGTACTAACAGTAAGTAACTTTGCAACTAAATGTCAACTAGCAGTCATTAGAGTATTAGTAGGCTGTCTGCTTAATATCTTCTAACACTTCATTTTGATGGGTCCACAACATACAACATACTGACTATGAGAAATTTTGCAAGTATATGTCAACTTATTCTACTAACCCTAAACCTAAACTAATAGTCTACTCTGAGAGTTAGTAGACATGTAGTTGCAAATGAATGAGAATTAGTTGACATGTAGTTGCAAAGTTACTTATAGTTAATAGAATGTCTAAAGTGGACTATCAAAATAAAGTGTAACCGAAAGCAATATTATGGATAGAGGACTTGTATATTAGCCAGAAACAATGGTTTGAAGTTAAAACGTCATAACGATGGATTTGTTTCTTACAAAAACACAGCTTTTGGCTTCACAAGATGTTACCTGATTTACTGGAGTGGTGTGGATTACTTGTGGATTATTGTGATGTTTTTATCAGCTGTTTGGACTCTCATTCTGACGGCACCCATTCACTGCAGAGGATCCATTGGTGAGCAAGTGATGGAATGCTACATTTCTCCAAATCTGTTCCCATGAAGAAACATACTCATTTATATCTTGGATGGACAGAGGGTGATTAAATTTTCATTCTTGGGTGAAACAATTTACAAAGATGAATACTACTTTGAACTAACATGAATAAACAATAACTAATTGTATTTCTACTAACTATTAACATTAACAAAGATTACTAAATGATTAAAAAATAAATTGTTCATTGTTAGTTCATGCAACAAATGCATTAACTAATGTTAACAAATGAGACCTTGTAAGTGTTACTGCTATTTTGAATATCAGTCTAAACCTCATATATAAATCATATACAAACACTTTTTGTTTTGTTTGTTTGTTTGTTTGTTTGTTTATTGTATACCACAAAATGTCAGCGCAGTATATTCAAAGACAGTGAGGAGGAACGAATTGCGGCGATCATCTTTTATATAGTAATAACACCACATTAATTGCATTTGTGCTGAAAAGAATGACAACAATGTAATTTAAATATGCGTGACATATTTTGTATGTATTCATACAGTCACACAGTGTCTAATACGGCCACAAGATATCAATTATTCAGCTAATCTTTGACCTGTGTTTGGAGAGATATCAGATATCTGGTCATACTTACTGTATCTGGGACGGTTTGCATGCAGTTTTTCAGAAGTTCTCATGCTCTCTTTCTCTCTCCTTTCATTTGCTGAATTCATCCCTCTGTTTTGTTGATTTCTTGACCTCTATGAATTCACATGATCTCTTCCCACAAATAAATGCCCAAACTTTTCTGTCTTGTTTGTGTAAAAAGCACTCATATGATTTGGAACTGGACCGAGTAGATTAAATGGGTATGTCTACTAGTTTTTCTTGTCAATACAGTTGAAACTCTCATTTTCTGCTCAGTTTTACCGTAGCACCCTTTTCCAGATGTGTATCAGGTGTTCAAAGAGCCGATGATCTGTGACCTGCAATCAGATCGTCCCTTATTGTTGATCATTTTCTGTAATGTAAGGTGAAGAACTATTAATCAAGAGATGGTTTTCATTGACCAATCCCTCAGACGCTTTTAGCCAATCAGCTGTCATTCCTGGTTCTGCTGAGAGGATGAATGAGTCTGAATGTTACAATCACAGATAGGAAATATGTGGATGCTGCATTTGGCTGATCTGGATTTGTCATTAGCACCGCCATCTTGGAAAGGTCAATGGATTGAAACATTATATAGTCCTTTATAAATAGTTTATTGTATTCTTCAGTTTATGGAATGTGTTTCAGATTAGGAATGTACAATTTATTATTATTATTAATATTATGGTTAATAATTTAAAAAATATTAATAAATTGTTTTCATTTAATTATTTTTAAATTGATATAATAATTATACAAATGAAAAATAATAGTAATAATAATAATAATTGTTGTTGTTGTTGTTGTTATATCCATAAAACATCATATTTTTGTTAATTGTTCATGGCCTCATAGCTTTAATTATAAACTTCAAACAGTCAGACTCAGAGCTCTATGATGATAAATTGTTGAACAATAAAATGTTCTTTTTTTTATTTGTTTGTTTGTTTATTCATTTATTTATTTATTTACAACATACAACAACTTTTCTGCCACTAAAAAAACTGACATTGTTGGGTAATTGAAGAAATGCCAGTTTGGACATTATGATTTTGTTTGGGTATGTCTATTACTATATCTAAAAACCTGTGTTTGTTCATTTTATCTATGGCCTTATAGCTTTAATTAGAAACTTTAAGCAGTCAGAACTCTATAACAACTGTACAAAGTGTTTTATCAATACTTATTTTGATACATCTGCAATTAGCAGAATTGTATGGTGGTATAATTCTTATTGACCTTTCCAATATGGTGGACATGCTGATGTATTGTGGTAATTAGAATGGTTGCCAATTTGATTATGCTTGTAAATACCAATAAGAGAGTAATTCTGCCTCATTCCCCCAAATTTTCATCCAAAACCAACATAGAATCCAAAAAATGCATTTTCTATGTTTTGGGCCTGTTAATGCAGCATCTATATCTGTGGTCACAACAGGCTACAGATTCATGAATTCTCTCTTGGGTAAAGGCTGACAAATCTCCACTGACAAGGGCCGGTTCAGTGCCATTGGTGATTTCAGATGGTTTTCATCGACATGGTTTCTAATGCTCACTTTTCACTAGCACTTGATATGTATAAATATACATTCTTATAGTGTAACTAGGTGTTTGTTTCCTTCCTGTCAACATTTGAGTGGTGTAATGTACGTCTAGATGTTTGACAGGACGCTCTGTAAACATTATCTAACAGCAAACTACACTAACTAGGGTCATTTTAGTAAAGTTGTTACACTAAAAGGGACCCAAGCCATTTGGATTCTCTTCCTAAGCGAATGTGGCATCTTTGCATCCTTTGTGAAAGACTTTTGACAATTGCTGAGAGCAAAAATCTACTTTTAGTTTTAGCAAGTGCCAACAAACGAGCACTAAATTGTCAATGTGCAGACCGATCGATAACGATACGGCTTAACGAACGTGACTGGGGTCCCTTTGAGTTTAGTCGTCCATCCTAGAAGTGACCACCCTCCACCCAACACCCCTCTCCCTTCACCCGTTCATCTGTGCTGTCCGTTGTCCCGACATGCTTTCTCTTTTCCCATTAAACCACATTGCGCATGCATGGCCATCGATATTTACGTTCCTTCTAGCAAATTGGATTTGTTGAGATTTTGTCGCACCCTAACGCTCCTTAACGTACGATAGAATGTGGCTGCACATGTGTCCAAGCGAAAAAGACAGCAATTCATTTAGATTGCTTTGGGGGTTTCTTATTTCTGATTAATTTCGTTTTGGGTTCTTTGTCGTTTTTGATTTTTCCTTTTGTATGTCCACTCTTTTTTTGTTTTGTTTTACTTTGTTTTGTTGGAATTGTCTCCTTTAGTCTGTGGATCAATTATCTTAGCCTGGATACTAAAAGAATTCATTGTCTTTTTCCCATTTCGCTGCGGAGAATTTTCCTTTCTCCTTTTTGTTTTTCCTTTTTCTTCCTTTGTTTTGTTGATATTGCATACGTGTCACTGATTGAAGCGGAAGGTAGGTAACGCTCTGCCTACGCACGTGGAGAATGTGACAAGCACCCTAGCTTGACATCAGTGTCTCTCTCTCTTTTTCTCTTTGTTTATCTGAGGAAAACCAAAGGTTGGCGGGTTGTTTTCATTGTTTTCCTTTTAGAACTGTTTGCTATATTTTCATTCTTTTTTTGTTTCAATCTGAAATCTACCTTTGCTTTCATGCTTCAGTCTTCAGTACACTGCCCTCCCCACAGGTCCATCTCTTGTCTGCGTTTTATTTGATTTTTCTTATTATTTTTTGGTAGAATGCATTTCCTGTCTGTGCCGCATTCCTTTTGTCTTTGGTGAAATGGTACATGTCATATGATTTGGTCACTTTCCCTCCTTTTTATTTTTTTGGATACACAAGGGCTGTTTCTGAAGTATCTGGGGTTTACGTTCAGCTGTGTTAATTTTTATTATTTTTTTTTTAAATATGATATTATTTATTTATTTATTTTGGTTAAGTTAGTGTTTGAGATCGATCAGAAATCCTTGCCTTCCGTTGGTAATAAAAAAGAAACAGATGGATGAATAGTGTAACACATAGACATTGCTTTGCTTAGTGTAATATTTTAGCCTCAATTTTCAATTCTGCTGCTAAAGATGATCAGTCTCAGCTGTGTAAGTCTTTTTTAAGGACCCCATGAAATCCAAATTAAAGTTTTGTAGTTTTTGGTTTACGTGTGTGAATTTGACCTGATCCATACGCTGAAAATTTGGTGTAGAGACAATTTTCACTCGGATATTGCTAGTAAATTACACAACCATCAGGTAACATATTAAATTGAATGTGAAATTTTGATTAGATCATATTGCACTTCAAAATCAAAAATAAAAATAAATAAATAATTATGTATGTATGTATGTGTATATATATATAAATTAAATATTTTATATATATGATGTATTTTCAACACTTTTTGAAAATTTTATATTACATCCATCCATCTATTCATCGTTATCTGGGACTGGGTCGCAGTGGCAGCAGACTGAGTAAGGACACCCTTATGTCCTTTTCCCTGGCCACTTCCTCTAGCTCATCCTGAGGAATCCCGAGGTGTTTCCAGGTCAGCCGAGAGATATAATCCCTGGGTCTGCCCCGGGGTCTCTTCCCAGATGGACATGCAGGAACACCTCCACCAGAAGGTGTCCAGTAGACATCTTTACCAGATGCCCGAACCACCTCAACTTGCTCCTTTCAACACAGAGGAGCAGTGGCACTATTCCAAGTTTCTCCCGGATGTCCAAGCTTTGCACCCTGTCCCTCAGGGTTAGCCCAGGGCCCCGTCATTCATTTCAGCCTCTTGTACCCGTAATCTCATTCTTTTGGTCATAACCCAAAGCTCATGACCACAGATGAGGGTTGGAACATAGATCGACTGGTAAATTGAGAGCTTTGCCTTTAGGCTTAGCTCTCTCTTCACCACGATGGGCCGGTACAACGACTGCATTACTGCTACTCCTGTCATGCTCCAACTTACCCTCACTCGTAAATAAGACCCCGAGGTACTTGAACTCATCCTTGAACTTGAACTTGGGGAAGCAACTCACTCCCTACCCGGAGTGGGCAATCCACCATTTTCTGGCTGAAAACCATGGCCTCAGATTTGGAGGTGCTGACCCTCATTCCTGCCGCTTCAAACCTCCCAAGTAAGCACTGAAGGTCACAGCCTGATGAAGCCAAAAGGACGACACCATCTGCGAAAAGCAGTGATGCCACCCTAAGGCTGATGATAAACGGGGCAACACTTTGAGCAATTTTGCCGGGCAGCTTTTTATGAGACATGTTGCTTGGTCACTTTCCCATTGAAAATGGGTAACAAATTTCTATCTGGATATTTTAGATCGGTTGTGGGCTCTGTGTCTCACCTGGTTGCCTGTTGACGGCAACACTGCCCAAAGTTGTCCGACAACATTGCTCAAAAAGTTGCCCCGTGTATCATCAGCCTTAGACCCCCGATCTGGACACACTCCATCCCCCTGCTCCGCCTTAAGATCCTGTTCATGAATATATAAAACAGGATTGGTGACAGGGAACAGCCCTATAGAGCATGCATGAACCTGGATGAACCCAGCACCCCATACTCCCGGACCACACCCCTACAGTATAAGCAATCCCAGGGAACACGATCATAAGCCTTCTTCAAATATAAAAAACATGTAGACTGGATAAACAAACTCTCATGCCCCCTCCAGGACTCCTGCCATGGTAAAAAGCTGGTCCAATGTTCCACATCTGGGACGGAATCCGCATTGTTCCTCCTCCAATTGAGGTTCAACAATTGGTCGGAGTCTCCTTTTCAGTACTCTGGCATAGGCTTTTCCAGGCAGGCTGAGAAGTGTGATTCCTCTATAATTGGAACACACCCTCCAGTCCCCCTTTTTAAAAAATGGGAATCACCACACCTGTCTGCCAATCACCAGGCACTGTCCCAGATTCCCACGCGATGTTGGACAAGTGTGTTAACCACAAAAGCCCAACTTCATCCAGGGCCTTCAGCTTCTCAGGGCGAAACTCGTTCACCCCTGGCACCTTGCCACTTCTCCTCCCACACTCTGAGTCTTTGCTTCCCTGCCCACTGTGGCTGCGGTCCTTCTAGCCTGCCAGTACCTGTCGGCAGAATCGGGAGTCAACAAGTCAACCAGACCCGAAAGGCCTCCTTCTTCTGCCTGACGACCTCCCTCACCGCTGATGTCCACCAGCGTGTACTTGGGTTTGCCGCCACAAAAGGCATCAACAACGCTCCAGCCACAGCTCGCAGCAGCCATTTCCACAATGGAGGCTTTGAACAGGGCCCACTCGGTATCCATGTCTCCAGCTGTCCCTGGGAGCAAGGAAAAGCTTCTCTGAACATGGAGAGTAGAAAATATTCCAGACGGGATCCTCCGTCAGATGTTCCCAGTTAACCCTCACTATTTGTTTGGGTTTCCAGGGTCTGTCCGGTGGCCTCCTCTGCTATCTTATCCAAGTCATCACCAGGTGGTGATCAGCTGACAGCCCTGCCACTCTCTTTACCTGAGTGTCTAGAATATAAGGACACAGGTTTGATGATACAACTAACATAATCGATCAATACCTTTGGCCCAAGGTGGTCTAGTACCAAGTACACTTTTGAACCACCTTATGTTCGAACATGGTTTTGGTCCATGCTGAGCACAGAAGTCTAATAGCAAAACACCACATGGGTTCAGATCAGGCAGGCTGTTCCTCCCAATCACCCCCTCCAGGTTTCTTCATCATCCCCAACATGAGCATTAAAGTACCCCTTCCAGGGCTCCACCCAAGACCTCCAAGAAGGCCAGATACTCTGATATCTAATATCTGATATCTCAGATCTAATATCTATCTGGTAACACTCAACCTTCTGCACTAATTCTGGCTCCTTTCCCACCAGAGAGGTCACATTCCATGTACCAAAAGTCTGCAGGGCCCCCCTGCCTGCCGCCCATAGTACATCGCACCGGTCCCCTCCGGTGGTGAGCTCACAAGGAGAGAGCTCCATGAGCCCGGCCACCAGGTGCTCACCTGCGAGCTCCTCTCCCAGGCCTGGGTCCAGGAGAGGACCCGGTATCCCTTTTCCGGACAGGGTCTCACTATCCTGACTCCTGTGTACCATAAGGGATTATTGGGGGGGTGGGGGTTGGGTGTATATGTGTAACATTATTAGAGCACAAATTCTGAGTATGGTTCACCGTACTTGGCCACACATCATTTCCCCCTTAAAATTAAAATAATTTATAACTACTATTATGCATATGTAATATTTTATTTTTTATTTATTTATCTATCCATTTTGCATTACAGTAAAGGAAGTTTAAGGTACAGTATGCTTATTTTCTAAATTAAAATATTTTATGTAAAATATGTTTTTTTATTTTATTTTTGCATTAAAGAAAATAAGATATTGACTTAAATAGGCTTCATTGGCTTTATGCAAAATATGATTTATTTTCCTTTTCCTTTGGTTATGGGGTGCATTATGACACAAACACGTCCTTGATAGGTTTTGGCTATTTAAATATCCCCTGTATTGTGTGTGCTACTGCAACTTTCTGTTTCAACAAGAAATTCATGAACAGAAAACAACCGCTTGTTGAGCCATTTCATGGGGTCTTTAATTCAACTGATGGATAACCATAATGGACGTTCAGTTAAAGGTTATTACTCAGAAACTGTTGAAACGAGAGCATCCATTCGTAGCATATTACAGTCACTCTTGAAGCTTTAAAATGCACCGAAGAGTGAACCGCTGTTAAAATGCACTCAAACTGTTCGCGTTCCAGCCCACACATTGTGAGATCAGTTTGAATTTGATTTCTTTTGTGTGTCTTTTTCTCTCTTTGGTTTGATTTTCATGCATTGTTTCATACTCACTATCCAGGGAAGGGTGTTGTGTCTTTTTCTCTTGCATTTTGTGAATCTAATGATGCACTTATGTTGCCCCACTTTTCCCTTCTCTTCATACCTTACCTACTAAAGGAGGGAATACCACTTTATTGGTAAGTGGATGTTAACCAAAAGGGAGTTGAAAAACAGAATAACCTTTTAAAAAAGCTATTAAAACAGGAAATGGGTCGCTGTTCACATCTCAGCAATTGTCTGCAGGACAAAACAAATCCACAAGCAAGTTCTATTGAGTAGAAGACCAATTGTTTTCTAATTCGATTGAATCTATTCTTTATTTCGTTCCTTCCATTTCTGTGATGTTCCGTCAAGTCTTTTTTTTGTTTTCTAGTTTTATTTTTCACCTTTTTTGTTTGTAGCTCTTTCTGAAATTGAAAAAGTCCTCTTTCTCTTCTACTGTATATTCTCCAGTCTCTGTCGCTCTTTATATTCTCTCTAAACTTTTTTCTTTCAGAGTTTCGCATTTTTTCCCTCTATCCCTTTTTTGTTTCGATTTTCTTTCGGGACTATTCTTTTCAAATCATTATGGTTTTGCATGCCGAGTATTGCATGCGCTGCACAATAGAGGACTGTCTATAAGCCAGAGAACAATCCTAGCACTTTCTTTTAGATATTTTTTTGCCAAGTACACGATAACGCTCTTCCACCCAGGAGGAAAAAGAGTCTAATTTCACTGTTCTCTTTCTGTTTGTTTTTTTCACATTTATTTCTTTTTTCCCTTTGGTTTGTTGGTTATAATTCATCTACAGAAGCTTCGATCTCTGGCTCCGTCTCCCTCGAGCACGCAGACGCACGCGTCGCCTCATCTAAGAGGTGCTAAACACCACGCCGACCGTCTCAAGAGCCCCGGAGGACCAGCGGTGCAGACGGGAGAGGACGGCTGTGCAGACGACAGGCCGGCGATGGGCAAACCGCTCTCAGAGTCATCGGGGAGACGCGGCGGGAGGCCAAGGGTTCGAGAGAAGACGTCACACTCGCCGGCACACAGCAGCGACACTGAGCCACACACCAAAACCAAGAATCAGAAGAAGTAAAAACATTAACATTATGTCATTATCATTTATGCAGATGAATGCATTACTAGTCAGAAGTTATATAGGAATATGTTTTTTTTTTTTGTTTTGAAAGACTTCTCTTCTTCTAACCAAAGCTAATCCTAAGGGTTTTGACCTAAAATACAATAAAAATTGTGAAATATTATAAAAATTTAAAGGGTTAGTTCACCCAAAAATGAAAATTAGCCTGTTATTTACTCACACTCAAGGCATCCTAGGTGTATGTGAATTTCTTCTTTCAGACAAATCCAATCGGAGTTATATTAAAAATTGTCCCGGCACTTCTAAGCTCTATCATTGCTGTGTGTGGGTGTTTCTGTTCTACAGTCCAAAAGACGTAAAATAAAGCATGTGCATCCATAATAAAACGTGCCTCACGCGGCTCCGGGGGGTGAATAAAGGCCTTCTGTAGCGAATCCATGCGTTTTTGTAAGAAAAATTTCCCTATTTCAAACGTAATAAACACTTCTCTCTCACTTCATCTAACTGTCATACGCAGAAGCCGTTCCGGCGGATGATACGGAACGTATGCGTTGCGTGATTAGTGACGAACACGGAGAGAGAACAAAACAAAACGCCGGTCATGAATTAGAAGTACAAACCGAGGATTTGTAAAGAAAAATGTCGGAGGATTTCGATATAAGCCAAGAGGAGACTGGATTTCCTTTGCTAAAATAGGGAAACTTTGCTTTCTTTGCTCCTGTAAACAAACTCGTGAGACTAGCATATCTCAGAGTCGTGCGCTGCTCATACATCCTGCATCATCCACCGGAACGGCTTCTGCATACGACAGTCAGCAGAAGTGAGAGAAAAGTGTTTATTACATTTGAAATATGGATATTTTTCTTACAAAAACGCATGAATTCACTACAGGAGGTCTTTATTCACCCCCTGGAGTCGTGTGAGGCACGTTTTATTATGGATGCGCGCGCTTTATTTTATGTCTTTTGGACTGTATAACAGAAACACTCGCCGACTGCAATGATAGAGCTTAGTAGTGCCAGTACAATTTTTAATATAACTCCGACTGCATTCGTCTGAAAGAAGAAAGTCATATACACATAACCCTTTGCATTAACAGTTTCTTTATGCGAATATATTTTAAAAGGTAATTCATTCCTGTGATCAAAGCTGAATTTTCCGCATCATTACTACAGTCTTCAGTGTCTCATGATCCTTCAGAAATCATTCTAATATGCTGATTTGATATTGAGATATGATATAGACCATCATTCAAAAGTTTGGGATGAGTATTTTTTTTAAATAAATTAATAGTTTTATTGAAAAGGATAGATTAAATTGATCAAAAGTGACAGTAAAGATGTTTATAATTTTATTTCAAATAAATGCTGTTCTTTTTAACTTTCTAATCATCAAAGAATCCTAAAAACATGTCACGGTTTCCACAAAAATATTAAGCAAAAACATAATACTTAATGTTTTCAAAACTGAGAATAATAACAACCATTATTAATAATTGATCACCAATAATAATTGATAATAGCTGAGCAGCAAGTCAGCATATTAGAATGATTTCTGAAGGATCATGTGACACTGAAGCCTGGAGTAATGATGTTGAAAATTCAGCTTTTCATAACAGGAATAAATTACATTTTAAAAAATATAATAGATTTTTTTTTTAACTACTAATAATTTTAACTTGCAATAATACTTCACAATATTACTGTTTTTACTGTGTTTTTGATAATATAAATTTAGCCTTGGTGAGCAGAAGAGACTTGCAAAACATTAAAAAATCGAAATTATTCCGAACATGACCAGTAGTGTGTATTACATAAAATATATTTTTACGTGTTTTTGCACCTTTCTGTCTAATACTGCATAAAATGCAATTAATAATTATTTTAGTATGTATGCCAAGGGTAAATTAAGCAAGAAGTGACAAATGTTAAGTTAGCTAAAATTCTGTTCACATTGAAGTCAGAGAAATCAGATACATGTCCAATATATTTCCATATCAGAAAGTTTCCCAGATCATAATGAAAAATGTCTGATTAAATGTGATTTTCCACATCTAGGGTCACATTCAGCTTTAGCTTGAATGTAGCTGTGCAAAGATTTGCCAAAATGTTTCACAAACAAAATCTGCTATCAAAAGTCAGAGATCTCAATACGAACTCAAACATTTTTCATGCTTCACATTCATTTTATAACTCTGTACTCTTACTGTATGTCAATTTGAGTAAGTTTAAGAGAAACATCTACATTAGATCCCTAAATAAACCAAAACTGAGATCTCTTTTAAGTCTCTTGATGATGAAAAGCAAGCATATCGAGCACTATTTCTCAAGCCTATCACTGTATTCTCACACAGAACGAAAGGATCCCATTCGTCTAAGCGGCACAATCACGGACGCAGTCAGAATCGCCACCGGAGTTCCTCTGTGTCACCGGGTCGGCACAAACACACGTCCAAGAAGAAGAAGAGCAAGAGTCACGGGACGGCCCGGCAGAGGAGCAGTTCCTGGAGCAGCGAGAGGTCATCGTCACGAGCTCATTCTAGAGAACGAGGATCCAGCAAGAACAAATCACCACACGTCCGACAGAACAACTCCAGGTACACACACAAAGGTTTAGTGTTTTTTAGAAAAATATATTTTTTAGAAAAGAAACTCATTAATATTCTTGGAAGAAGTGTGATTTTGCAAACTAGTATTTTTGTCTTGTTTTCCAGTACAAATATCTAAACATTCTCAAATCAAGATACGTTTACTTTATAAGCGAGATGTTAAGTATTGTTTTCTGAAAAAAAAAAAAAAAAAAAAGATCAGACACGAGAAACATGCTTAAAACTAGAAAATTTTTAGTCAGTAGGATCAGAAAAGTAATCTTGTTTTCCCTTTGAATTAAGTATTTTTCTGACCCCAATGGCAGATTTTTGTTTCTAATTTTGCACATAAAATTGTTTAATTTTGATGGATTTTTTAGAAAAGAATATGTTTTTGTCTAAAATAAGAAAAAATATCTACCAAAGAGATCAGAAAAATTATTTTGTTTTCTCTTTGAAATATATATTTTTTCTAATCTCAGTGGCAGATATTTTTTCTTGTTTAAACATTAACTCAATTAAAAAAAAAAAAATTGAAAACAAAAATGTGGAAAAGTAAATGAGTTTTTGTCAGAAATAAGAAAGAAAATGTGCCAATGAGCCAAGTGACACACTCATAAACCTCAATATATTTTATGCTTAAAACAAGAACAAAACAATCCCTGAAAAGTCCCTAAAATAAGTGAAAGTCAGATGCACCTCAAGCGATCTTCCTGCAGTCTCTGTCAAATAAATCCAGTCATCTGAAGGACATCACGTGCCGTGATGAGCAGACGGTCCTCAAATCCTTTCAATCCCAGCATGCTTTGTGTCTGTCTGTCTGCAGGGAGAGAGACAGTCCTCATCACTCGGATGCAGAACGAGCTCGCCGCCGCTCGCGCAGCTATTCTCCCATCCGCAAGAGACGGAGAGACTCGCCCAGCTTTATGGAAGCTCGCAGGATCACCAGGTAAAGACATCTCACACTGCCTCAGGAGTCTGTGGGTGTTTCTCCTTCTGTTTAAAGTGCAGTAATGGTTTTGAATGGGAATGCATGGTCATTTCTTCCTTTACAGGCTGTTTTCAGGTCTGACTGCAGGTAGCCTCTGCTGGTAGATGTCATAACTGCACCATCTAGAGGCAAATGTTTCTTTTTTTCAAGCATATTTCAAGCAAATATTACATTTTACTAAAGTAGATCAAAAGTTCCTAGCATGAAATGGATTTATATTTTCCCTGTCTGTATTTTAAATTTTTTGAACATCACAGTTGCTTTCAGTCCCAATAAATAATTTCCACCTGAATCAGTGTTATTTTAGTGTCATTAATACTATTAGAGTTTTTGTTAATATTTTGAATTAATTTTATTTTGATATTTTCTGTTTTCACAGTAATTTTAGTTAAAGTTTTAGTAATTTTGTGTTTTTATCATTTTTATTAGTTTTTTATATATGTCTATAGTTTTTTATTATTTTATTATTTTATTTTATTTTATCCTTAAGAAGGCTTTTAAAGCCGAAATTACAGTGCCCTCCACTAATATTGGCACCCTTGGTAAATATGAGCAAAAGTGGCTGTGAAAATAAATCTTCATTGTTTATCCTTTTGATCTGTCATTCAAAAAATTCACAAAATTCCAACCTATCATTGAAGTAAAACAATTGAAAGTAGGGGGAAAATCTCATTGTGAAAAAAATGCTTTCTCTAGTTCATGTTGGCCACAATTATTGGCACTCAATTATTGCAACGTAATTTTCCCAGGGTAACAGCTCTGAGTTTTCTCCTGTAATACCTGAAGAGTTTGGAGAACACCTGGTAAGAGATCAGAGACCATTTTCTTCATCCAGAATCTCTCCAGATCCTTGTTAGTACTTCTTCTCTTCAGTTCACCCCACTCATTTTCTGTAGGGTTCAGATCAGAGGACAGGGATAGCCATGGTAAAAGATTCATTTTGTGCTCAGTGACCCATTTTTGTGTTTATTTTGATGTTTGTTTCGGATTGTTGTCCTGGTGGAAGATCCAGACACGGGCCATTATAAGATTTCTAACAGAGGCAGTCAGGTTTTGATTTTTTATCTGTTGGTATTTGATAGAATCCATGATGCCATGCATCTGAACAAGATGTTCAGGACCTCTGGCAGAAAAACAGGCCCACAACATTAAAAATCCAGCAGTATATTTAACCGTGGACATGGGGTACATTTTTATCCCTGTTTGTACTAAACTCATCTGGTGGGTTTGCTGCCAAAAAGCTCTTTTTTCAGTTTCATCTGACCATAGAAGCCAGTGCCATTTGAAGTTCCAGTCGTGTCTGACAACTGAATTTGCTGGAGTTTATTTTTGGATGAGTGAGGAGAATTTTCCTTGAAACCCTCCTGAACAACATGTGGTGATGTAGGGAATGTTTGATATATATTTTTTAGGCTTTCTGACTCCAAGACTCAGTTAATCTCTATAATTCTCCAGCTGTGATCCTTGGAGAGTCTTTGTCCACTCAAACTCTCCTCCTCACCGTGCATTAGCACGATATAGACACACGTCCTCTTCCAGGCAGATTTTTAACATCTTTAGTTGATTGGAACCTCTTAATTATTACCCTGATGGTGGAAATGTGGATTTTCAATGCTTTAACTCTTTTCTTACAGCCACTTTCTATTTTGTGATGCTCAAAAATCTTGTTCTGCACATCACAACTATATTCTTAGGTTTTACTCCTTGTGATGGGTGACTAAGGGAATTTGGCCTTTGTGTTCCTCAAATTTATAATTCTGTGGAACAGAAAGTCATGGCTGGACAATTTCATGCTCCTAGTCACCCTGGTGTGCTAAAAAATGTAAATATGAATGGGAATATACTTCAGAGACAGAGATCAATGGAGGGCACTGTCTGCTACTTCTTCCCTCATGTCTCCCCGACGGCCGAAGCGGTTAAGGGATTAAAGTAAAGTAAGTAATACTTCAGAGATATTTTACTCATAAGAATTTCTAGGGGTGCCAGTAATTGTGGCCAACATTCATTGGAGAAAAACATTTATTTCATCATGAGATTTTCTCCCCACTTTCAATTGTTTTACTTCAATGATAGGTTAGAATTTTGTGAATTTTTTGAGTAAAAGATCAAAAGGATAAACAATGCAGATTTATTTTCACAGCTGCCTTTGCTCATATTTATCAAGGGTGCCAATATTAGTGGAGGGCACTGTATTTATTTTAATGATTTAGCCCAGTTAATTAAAGGCTTTTTATTGTTACTACGAGTGCCTTGGAGTAATTCATCTTTATAGTTTTTATTAATTTGTATTTATTAGTTTATTTAGTTTTAGCTATTTTTACTTTTTTTTTTTTTAATTAACATTCATTTTATTTCAAATAAAAAATATATGGGTTTAGTTTTAGTTTTAATTAATAATATTATGCAGTTTATTATAATGAAAGCCTTTTATAGGTATAACCCATATAATCTATATCAACTCGAATAGGGGTTAAGAAATATGGAAATTTTCTCTTTAGTGATTGTGTGTAATCCATAGCAAATAAATGTTGCATCAGATCAGTGTTGCATATTTTTTATTTATATTTTGAATGTATGTTTATTTTTATATTTTAATTTTTAATTTTAATTTTAGTTTAAGTTTTAGTAATTTTGTTATGTGTTTTTTTCATTTTTATTTGTTTCTTAAAAATATTTATATTTCAATTTTAGTCACTTGAACTTATTTTAGTTGCCACATTAGTTTATTTTAATGTGCAACATTTCAAATTTTTAGTTTTAAGTTTTTCACCATTTTCATTTCATTAATATCAACTTTATTTCAATAACTGAAAAAGTTAAAAGGTAGTTAAATGGTTTTTATTTTATTTTCAATAACAGCACTGACATTGACCAGGCAAATTAAAGAAACACTCGCACCTACAGGCCAGTCTGTGTACTGCAGGATTCTGCACTCATTCTTTGAGTGTTTTCACCAATAGCAACTCATTTTAGCACTAGAGCAAAAAACAACTAGCTTTGACTTACAGTGCAAAAGTCTGATTTTGATTTTCCTAACACAAAACTCTTTTAATATATTATCAGCATAAGAATTGGAGTGAAGAATTTCTAGACTTTTTTTTTTTTTTTTTTTTTGAGTGAATTTTAAGTATTTGGCATGTCCTCACTTTGCTTTAATCACAATTTTTAGGTTTTCAGTATGGACTGTGTACTGGAATGAACATTCATAAGCATTATAAAATGATTTTTCTGTACTAATGCAAATTATGAAACATTTTCAAATGATTTCCCTCTGCTCTGATTGGTCAGGATTTGAACTTACTCTGTCCCATGTGAAGGTTTCCTCAACGACCTCAATGATGCTAAACTGCAGGCATGGTTACCATGGTAACTGTTGCCATGCATCAGGACCCCCTGGTTTCCTCCTGAAGCAGCTCTCAGCGTCTCAAGAGTACAACTATATCTGTGTCTCTTTAGCTTCTGTCTCACTCCCTTTCTCTCTGCTTTTGTCGTTCTCACCACTAAACGAGTTCTCTTCACAGATTAACACTAACAATCCCACACAGTTCACTGACACAGAGATACTGAGAGCCAGAATGCACTGCGATGAGCTCAGTGAAAACATCCATCCAATACGGGCCCTTTAATACATCCAGTAATGTTGACTGAAAATAGACTTCACTGTTTACTGAATAACACTGAGAAACAATGATACTCACTTGAATCATACAGAAGAATTAATTAACAGTTGATTTACAGATTTTGATGTTAACATGTTGCTACTCAAATAAGCACAATTTCAGTCTATGTATCTTATTGTTAGATTGAACTACTCTATCAATGTCTCAGTGTTATTTTATTTAGAATGATATTTATAATCAGCTTTTTTTCCCCTGAGCTTTTAGAAGTGCATTCTGGCTGTTGTGAAAAAGAACACCACTTCAGCATACTTTCAAAATTATTATTATTATTATGAAAAGAATATACATAAATATGAACTGTGTAATTTTTGGATACTTCATTGTGTGTTATTTACAACTGAATGAAAATTTATTAGAGTTTCAATTGATATTAAAAGCAATAAGTTGAACTTAATATTGTTTTTAAGCCACTTAAGTAGGAATTGAGTACATCTTTATATGTAATTTCATAATTATGTCTATTGTCTTTAAAATATGGTTAAAGAGTGAACTGACAAAATTAATATAGAAATTATTATATTATAACTTTATATTATAAAATTAACTTTAATTATAAAAGTGATAAAAATGAACTCTAATATTATAAAAAGAAAAATGTATTATATTATAAAAATAAGATTTAAAAAATAATTTAAAAAATGTAATGAAAATAAATATGGTTAAAGTGTACTGCTGTGTAGATTAAGATTAATTTTAAAAACATTATATTATAACTTCAATATTATAAAAATGTAATTTAATTAAAAAATTATAAAATCAACTATATTTTCTAAAAAAAGTATTATAATTAATATATTATTTAATATATAAATATTTAATATATACATATATTTTTATATTATTATAAAAATAATATATTAAAAAATGAATACAAAATAATTAAAATAAATAAAAATTTCATCAAAATAAGTAAATAAGTAAGTAAACAAATAACCAATAAATATAACACTACATTACAGTAATGAGTAGAAAAACAATGTTATGTAACTTAATTGAAACTAAATATTTTCCAAACAAATATTTTAGACAAGAATTTTTGGTGAACTGAAATATACTTTAATAACATTTCTATTGAAACTTGTATTTAAATATATTTATAAATTACACAATTGTAATGATAAACTTCCAATTTAGTACATGTAAAATATATTAACTTTAAATGTAATGTCAAATAACACACTACAGTTAAAATTATAATCAAGTACTTTACATGTGTTTTAGTATGTTAGTCAACACATCAAAATAAGGGTACTTCTATAAAGCTTCTTTGACTGAAGATTATTAAGATAGAATGACGTAAAAGCGTTCTTAAGTGTGTTGATAACCTAGATCAAACTATGAAGCCTTAGAACACTGCTAACTACAGTAGTAGGGTACAGCACAGATCAGAGTCAGATCTCTCTCTGTGTTCACAGAAACTAACAGCCGCTCACTGCAAACACTGAAGGCTACTGGAGTGTGAATGTGTGTCTAACATACTATAAGAACTGATGTTTTTCTTTGAAGACAGAGCCCATGTGTGTATTTACAGTGTGTTTACATGATGACGATGATGATGATGATGATGCGGTTAACACTCACTAACTAAAGCTCAACCTTTTCCAGACATTTTCTCTTACAGAAACTAATCATCACTGCAGCACGCTAGCACTTCCACCGCTTTGACCACAACAGTGTTTTGTTGGTATATGTTAAGGCTGAAACCTGCTGTTGATGGTCAGTGGTTCTGCATGGTTTCTAGCTGGTCCAATAAGCTGGTCTAGATCAGGGGTTGTCACACTGGGGCCTGGGAAACGTCTCGGGAAGGATAATTAATTTTTAAAAAAAATAAAATAAAATAATAATAATAACAATAAGAAAAAAAACAGATTAAAATAAATAAATACAAAATAGATGTGTAAATAATTTTAAAAATAATAATGTAAAAATAAATATAGAATTAAAATAATTTAAAAATAAATAAAAATCATTAAAAATTTTATTTAAATAATGTAAGTAAATAAACAAGTTAAATAAATAATACTTTTACTTAAAAACAGTGTACAAAATGTAAAAATAAATATATTATAAAATACAATTTACATAAAAAAATGGAATTAAAAAAATTAGATTAAATTAAAAAAATTTAATGGAAAAATTTAATAAGTATATAAATGATTAAATCATTCTACATTGTACAAAATGTATATAAATAATACAAATAAAAATTTGATTAAAATAAATAAAAATGTTTTTAAAATGAGTAAATAAAAGAATAAATAAATAAATATACTCAAAAACAGTGTACAAAATGTAAAAATAAATAAATAATAAAATTAAAATTTTTGGTGTAGGCCGGGGCTCGCAACCAGAAGACCAGTCACTGTTGTCGTAGCACTACCCACTCAGTGAGATTGCATAACACTGGGAAAACGTAACCGTTCCACTTGGAACAGGAACGTTGCGGAAGCCCCATCCTTCCCGAAGAAGGTTTCGGAAGCACTTACACATATGGACAACCGTTTAGGTGCATATGGAAGATTTAGAGGTGGTTTTAACCCTCTTTGGAAATGGCAGAGAAATCTGCCGGGGAAACACAGGCTTGAAGCTATACCGTGGAAAATACTCATATGGGATCCACTCAGGTCACTACATATGGCACCCAGCCCTCTACTGGTTCTCACGGATTCATTGAGTGAGGGCCTGGCATCAGATGCTCCGCCACGTCTGGCTGCCGAGGGGATGGAGGAGCTCGACAGGGCGTACGGTACGGGCACTCTGGAGCAGTTTAGCAAGCCGGCACTAAACCGGGGCCTCTCAGTGCTTCTACCCATTTGAGGTGAGAACACAGGAGGATACCGGCTCAACACGAAGGCTATAGAATCTAGCGAACGTGTTGGGGGTCACCCAGCCTGCAGCTCTACAAACATCTGTCAGCGAGGTGCCATGAGCCAGCGCCCAGGAGGATGCAATACTCCTAGTAGAGTGAGCTCGCATCCTGAACGGGCAGGGCACACCCTGTGCCTGATAAGCCAGGGTGATGGCATCCACTATCCAGTGGGCCATCCTCTGCTTAGAGGCGGCATTGCCCTTCTGCCGGCCTCTGAAACAGACAACGATCTGATCTGAGCTCCTGAAGCTTTGTGTCCGGTCCACATACCATCTTAAGGCACGGACGGGGCAGAGCAAAGCTAGGGCTGGGTCTGCCTCCTCCGTGGGCAGTGCTTGCAGGTTCATTACTTGATCCCTGAAGGGAGTAGTAGGAACCTTGGGCACATAGCCGGGCCGGGGCCTCAGGGTTACCTGGGAGTCAGCTGGCCCAAACTCCAGGCAGAATTTGTCGGGGGGGGCAGCTGTGTGCCAGTGCGTCCGTGCCGAGTATTCCCTCAGTCAGGAAGTAGAACAGCTGGCAGTGAGAGGTTTCTGGAGAGGCAAACAGTTCTACCTGAGCGGCTCCAAAAAGTCTCCAAATCAGCTGGACCATCTGGGGATAGAGTCTCCATTCTCCCAGGAGCGCAGACAGTGACAGCTCGTCAGCTGTACAGTTGAACAGACCCGGAATATGAATGGCACGAAGCGACCTCAGATGCTTCTGAATCTAGAGGAGGAGGTGGTGGGCGAGTTGCGACATGAGACAGGAGCACAGACCACCTTGTCAGTTGATGTACGTAACGGTCGCAGTGTTGTCCATACGAACCAGTATGTGCTTGCCTCGTAAGTGCCTTTTGAGATGGTTTAAGGCAAGGTGCACTGCTAACAACTCTAGGCAACTGATATGCCACTGCAGTTGGGGGCCCGTCCACACCCCAAGACTGCTTGGCCATTGTACGTGGCACCCCAACCGGTGGTGGAGGCATCCGTGTGTACCGCAGCATGCCTGGAGACTTGCTCCAGGGGCACTCGTGCCTGAAGAAACGCAAGGTCTGACACTGGGGTGAAGGTTTGGCGGCAGGCTGGTGTAACTTGGACCCGGTGAGTGCCACGCTACCACGCCCACCTCAGGACTCGGTCATGAAGCCAGTGCTGAAGCGGTCCCAGCAGTGTAACTGGGACACGGGGGCCTTGAGGAACCAATCTTTGTCGGCGTCCCTCATGTCGGCCAGACACAGCCAGAGGTGGGACTCCTGGACCACAAGTGTGGATATGGCACGACCCAGAGAATTCACAGAAGTTCTCTTTCAGAACTTCCGGATTGTGACCACCCTCGTGCAGGTCCCTCAGTGCCTTAGCCTGATGGACTTGCAGTAACGCTGTAGGCACGGTTTGCCCTGCCAGGTGGAGGCGGTATTAGGACACAACTGCATCGCTACCAACCACTCCACCGGGGGACCCCAGTACACCCCCTAGCTGCACCACCGTCGAGGGTGGTGAGGGAGGAGGAGCTGGCAGGTTGGTTTCTGGCAGTAAAAGGTGCCGTCCATAATCTGGTAAGCTCCTCGTGCACCTCCGGGAAGAATGGCACCGGGGTGGGGTGCTGAGAACCAGCACGGGCCACCCCGAGAAACCAATAGTCCAACCTTGAGGGCTCGGGACATGGTGGAGGTCTCCACATGAGTCCTACCCTTTCGGTGGCCCGGGAAAGCATAGCTGTCATTTCTGGATCCGATTCAGGCATTGCTACCATCCCAGAGGGCAGCAGAGCAGCCGAATCTTCCTCTCCAGAAAGCTCCGGTTCACCCTCCAAGGCAGCAATCGACATCTGATCACCAGGAGGAGCGCCGAAGGATACTGCTGATATACTCCTTGTAGAGGGCCCAGCATGTTCCTTTGGCAGCTCAACTGGTTGCGGAGTGCAAGAGGAGTGATGGTCCCCTGAGGGTTGGTTCCCTGGAGGGTTTGCCATCACTGTTACCCTCAGACTGCCCATGCTACTGCCTGAAGTAGCCCCCGCCTGACTGCCGCAAGGATGAGAACTAGATCGATGTAGAGGCAACGGAATTCCGCCCCTTTTGAGGTAATGGAGCTTGGCCCACAACTCCGAGATCCTCCCGCAATGAGAACATTACTCATCCACAAACACCACCTCAGCATGCTTAATGCCCAGACACACGAGGCAGCGATCGTGACCATCACCAAGCACCAGGTAACAACCGCATCCAGAATCGCATGGGTTGGACGGCATCTATACCAAGACGCAACATCGTCTTTACAAAGATGCAACGTCAAGTTGGTACAGACACATCGTCTTTAAAAAGATGCGCTACGCGTGAATGCTCTTTTAGGGAAAAAGGCTCTTTTAGCGTGCTGAAGTGCATAGGGGAGATGGCTGCCTGCAACACAAACGAGGTAGTGCAGCCTGATGTGAGAAACCCACTAAACATGACTCAACGACCACCACTGTAGCACCGCTCCACCAACAGGAAGAAGTTCCCTTAGAGCGTGCTGAACTCGTCTCGTTCACAACCGAAACTTGGTAAGAGCAGAACGATTGATATCGCTCGGCTCCGAAGCGAAAAGCTGAGTATGCGTTGCACCTGCTGCCTCATCAGCGGCAGCTGGATGCCATCATCACATGCCAATGTGCATTGGCTCGTTTCGTTTACACTCAAAGTAGATTGGTCTTTCTAGCGAGATCCCCAATTCATCGGTCATCAACGGGACGTCGAGATTGACCGACTGAAAGGGAACTAAATATTTTCCAAATAACATTTTAGACATATGTATAGTTTTAATGTTTCACAGTATAAGTTGGTTCTTTATATAAGATTGTATATATAAATAGATTGCTAAATCAGCTTGGTCAGTATAGTTAGACCACCTTGGACCATCAAGAAACAAGCTAACATGTAAGAAAATTAGAGTAAATTTACTAAAGTGACCATAGTTACTACCAAAATACCTCTAACAACACTCAAAAAATGAGTTTTGTTTCATATCTTCTTTGTAATGAAATAGTAACTATGGTCGTTTTTATACAAAGTGATGGCACTGCACATATTTGATGTTATCAAGTGGTCAAAGTGGTATTAAAGTGCTTATGAATTTTTTATTTTATTCTATTACGTGTCTGTATTATATGATCTCTCTCTGCCATCTTTTCCGCAGCGCACGGAAGCGTCCCATCCCGTACTATCGGCCGAGCCCATCCTCTTCCAGCTCGGCCAGCAGCTACAGCAGCTCCAGTCGCAGTCGCAGCCGCAGCCGCAGCTACTACAGCTACAGCAGTTACAGCAGCCACAGCCGCAGCCGCAGTCGCTCCAGGAGCCAGAGCCCCACTCACAGTTACTACAGCCAAAGCAGCTACGACAGCCCCGGATTCTGAGACCCAGTGAAGGTACGGAGGGGAGACGAAACAAACATCGCAGCTGTGCAGGATGCCGCAGGATCTGTGTTGGAGAAAACACTATATAACATGCAGATGTAGTGCAGCGGGTATCAGGGTTTCCGGAGGGTTACCTGACAGGACGCTCCATGCATACATGTTAGCATGCAAAAACTGAACAGAAATGATATGATATGTTAAAGATGAAGTGGGTAATTGCATTGCAAAAAATGATTCTCTTATTTAGTATTTTTGTCTTGTATTACAGTACAAATGTATGTCCAGTACAAACATTATTAAATCACTTCAGAGGGTAAAATGAACAAAATGCAAAATGTTTTATGAAAAAGATTGTCAAAATGAAGTGAGTTTATGTTTAAAACCAGAAAAAATATCTGCCATTAGGGTCAGAAAAAAAATAAAAAATCATACATTTTTAAGAAAACAAGACTTATATCTTAACTTCATTTTGCTTCTTAAAATTAAATTTGCTAAAGTTTGATCCATTTAATTTAAAAATATTTACATATTTATACTGGAAAATAAGACAAAAATACTGATTAAGAAAATCATTTTTTGCTGTTTATTTATTTATTTTATTGATTTAATTTTTTTGGTATATCTGACTCAAACTTGGCTATATTTATTATATTTAATATATTTAATATTATATTTAAGACAAAACATGCTTATTTTGTGACCTTGTGATGCAGAAATCACACCCTTCACCTTTAACATAGGCTTTGTTCAGTCAGAAAGCAAAAATCATTATTAATTTTATTTATTTATTTATTTATTTATTTATTTATTTATTTTTTGGTGTATCTGACTCAAATCCACTCTGTCCAATTTTTTATACTTTAAACAATATTTAAAAAATGCATAATATCAGATTTTTTCATCCATTCTTTCCACAGTGACTTTTAAAATAATTTTACCACGTTATCACTATGGTAAATTATGTAGATACACCAGATATAATGCATAAACTACACTGTCTGAACAAACACGTCTGATGAGAAATGACATGCAGACTTGAAGAGTGGATTTGAGTGTTCAGTGTGAACAAAAGCATTTTAGGAAGTGAATTGGGAAATAACTGCAAACAATATATTTGACGTTACACAATAAAACACAGGCAGTCTGTACAGATTAAAATCAGCCGCTCATTTTACTCACCAAGAGTTGCTAACGTCAAATACTGTAAGATGCTGACACACACACACACACACACACACTTATGATGCTGTCAGCATTCAATGTTACAAATAGATCCAGTGTCTCTATTTAAAGACTAAAAGGCCTGAAGAACAAAGATGAGATGAGCACTTTTTCCTGAAATTCTTCCACGCTGCAAAAATAACCAAAAAACTGGGTTAACAATGAGAGACTAATGTGATGGAGTCTAAAACGTTCTCCAAATCAAGAGACTTTATTCCTACAGTGAAGATTCAGACTCAACTTGATGAACGAAAGCAAGAACAAATGATTCGGTTTTATAGTAGCTTATGATTTGGGTGAATCTCATAAAGAAATGTCCACGTCATAAAGAAATATAAGATATATATATATATATGTATACACACACACACACACACACACACACACACATTAATAGTACTTATACAATGTTTTATTTAGGCTACTGACAGTTTGGTGGTTTAAATGTGTTTAATTGTTAACTGTGTTTAATAATCTTGATTGTGTTAATTATGTTTAAAAAGATTATAAAAATACATGCTTCATTTACTTTTATTATGCAAAATGAATTTTTCTTTTTTAATTTATTTATTGATGATTGGGTGGTTTAAATGTATATAATAATAAAAATAAAAAACAAAAATCTTTTTTATGCAATTTTTTTTTTTTTTTTTTTTTTGACTGACAGTTTTTGTGAGATTCACCCATTTAGTATGTAAAAAAACTCATGTTTTTTCAAGAAGTTGTATTATAATGATTGTATGTCAGGATGTTTCAGTTTGAATATTTACGCTGCAAGTTTTGGCTGTAAACTATGCACTGTATATTCCAAGTTCTATAGCGGATTATATAAAGGCTTTGTATGTGGAAAAGCTTGGCATGATGCAGAGGAGAGGCTGCGTTTCTGGGTGTCAGTCCTTTACTCTCTGATCTCTTTGGAAAATCCATTTCTGATGCACCTATAATGCCATTCCATTTTGGAGATGTGATATTTCTTATTATATACAGTATTCCACTTCTATTTTGGCTGTGTTTAGTGCATATAAATAGAGCTCTGTGTTATATAGACACCATGTACAGTTCTGATCTCTGTTGTTTTTAAACTCACGTCTCTAGTGTAGGTGCACTTTCCTGAAACCAGGCTGCAAAAATATACACGCACACGTCTTTTTCAGCATATTTATTCTATTTATTCAGTGACTTATTCATGTGATGCTATTTATTTATTATTTGTTGTATATTTATTTTGTTATTTGTTAATTTTTTGCTCTGAGAAACTGTTTTTATAAGGACTTTTCTGTTCGCAAAGTACGTTGGAAACACATTTTGGATCATTTGTAATGACAAGTTTCTGCATTCTTTAAAGTCAACATGGAATCGGAATTGATTCAAATTACTTTCTTAATGCTTCTGGTCTTATATGATTCATCAATGCACATTATTCCAAAAAATTGTCTTTATTATTTTTCATCTCTGAAACAACTTCAAAAATACTTTTTACCTCTCAAGCATCTGCCAACTTCATCATCCAATTAATTCCTGATGCATTTTCTATCTTGCATTTTTCTGTAATTAAAAAGTTGGTGCAGTCTGAAGTGCGTTGCATTTTGAGAATAAAATGAGCTTCATGTTGACCTTAAATGCAGAACCAAGATGAATTGTTGTCAAATGATTTTTACGAGCAGAAGACCGATTGTTGTTTTACGAGTTTGCATTTTGCAAATAATTATTTTGATTTATTGTACTATTTATTCTCTCATTCCCTCCTTCAAATGGAGACTGAACTGGCCTTTATCAGTGATTTCTTTTTCTTTCTCAATCTTCCTGTGAGTTCTGGAGAGAGCTAATAAAGGAGCCGGATGACAGTGAACCTCGTGATGCAGGAATCGGCCTCAGTCTTCCTTTTTCAGTGTTATATGGTTTTACAGACACCTGTTGAGTTACTCATGTGAGTTGTTACGGCTCTCACTTCCCAACTGTATAAAGTCAGTAGATTTAGTGACCAGTCATAATTAAATACATAATAAAAGTATCTACAAATGGATCATCTTCATGTGCTGTTCATGATTTTGAGTTTCCCTTTGTTTCTTGTCAGGGTTATTATCATAAAATACATCATATAATATATGAATGCTAGATGAAAAACTTGAAATTTGAAATGTTGCCTTGCCAACTAACTAACTTGAAGCACTAAAATTACTAACTGGAAATAAAAAACTAAAATTAAAACTGAAGTAAAAATAAATGAATCCTAATTAGTAATATTGAAAAAAAATAAATAAATAAAATGGCAAAAGCTCATAACAAAATTACTAAGAAATCATCTTAAAATGAAAACTGAAAATATAAAAATAAAAGATCATTCAAAACATTGATGAAAACTTTAATAGTGTATAAAAAGTAAATAAAAAATAAAACTGAAATAAATTAATCCTAAATAGTAATATTAAAACAGAATAAAACTGATAAAAGCTCATAACAAAATGACTAAAAAAAGAGCTTGAATGAAAATAAAAATGAATTCAAAATATTAATAAAAACTAATAGTGTATAAATAAATAATTAAATAAATAAATAGAATTAAAATAAAACTAAATTAATCTTAAATATTAATATTTTAAAAAGAAAAAAACAAAAACAAAAGCAACAAATAAAACAAAATGACTAATGAAAACAGGAAATGAAAATGGAAAATATAAAAATAAAAGCTAATTCAAAACATTATTCAAAACTATAATAGAATAATAAAACTAAATTAATCTTTTAAAAAAAGAGAGAACAAAAAAAAATACAATAAAAATGACAAAAGCAAAAATCAACTTGAAAGATCAAATGAAAACTGAAAATATAAAAAGAAAAGCAAAATATTAATAAACATAATAATGTATAAATAATACTTAACACGTTTCTAGTGCTTAGAATGGCATACTAGCACATGGCAAATTGTACAGTGTTGATTTTTATAGGACATGCTGCAGAATTTGCAGTCATAATATGGCAGTATGCTACTCTGATCACTGTTTTTCGAGTGTCTTCAGCACTAGATGGCGTTACTGATGCTGTAGAAGACGCTCATGTGATCTGGATTTGCCTCTGGAAGTTTCCTGCTCCTTCACAAACTCCAGCAGATCACCTGGGAAAATGGATCAGTTGTATTTTTAGTCCTGTGCGCAAAACCAACAGCTCAAATGATTGTCTAGCCATTTCTACTGCCTTCCATTAGTTTCTTCCAGAATTTTATTTACTGAACATTTCAAACTCCATAAAAGCTGCTAAAACCACTTTTTTTTTAATCAGTTTGTAAGTTTGGATGAAAGTGTGTAAATGAATTCATTTTAGTGAAAATTTGAGTTATTTTTATCTTAGTAACTATTTTTTAGTCTTGATATCTTTATATCTAGCTGCAGATATTGTATAGTCAGTCCACCTTCATTATATTTTCATAGTTCTTTATACCTTATTGCATATGGTACTTTAGTCTGAAAGCATCTGTACAATCGATGTACTTACATTAATTCATTTGACAAACACTTTCATCCAAAGCGACTTACATTGCATTAGAGGTTTACATTTAATAGTCTAGTTCATGCATTTGCTGGGAATCGAAACCGTGACCCTAACGTTGCCAGCACTCTAGTGTTTGACCTACAGGAATGCATTTTTTGCGAGGCGTCGATGCAGGAATAAAAGCTTCTGTTCATGCAGTCAGGAGATTTACAGTCTGAGTTTAATGCAGAACGCGCCGCAGAGCTGAAATCAAATTGCAGACACACTATTTGAGGGTTTAATTAAACATCTGAGTGCTGCTTTACTGATACACGTGTGCCATTACTCTATATTTCACTGTAATATAAGATATTGTTCATGAAGATGTTATGATGTTGTCAAGCAGTTCCCTTTGAATCAGTGTTATTTTAATATAATTGATATACCTTTATAATTTTTGTTAATTTTTTGGTTTTCACTTTTAGTAATTTTGCGGTTTTGTCACTTTTGTTTTCTTTTTTTTTAAGTCTATATAGTTATTTATTTCTATTTAATTTCTATTTATTGTTTTCTTTTTTTTAGTTTCAGTTGGCAACTAACTGAAATAAAATAACTTAAACTTTTTTTTATTTTATTTTATTTCAGTTAACATTTATTTAGTTTGAAGTAACAATTAAAGTAAAAAAAAAAATGTTTATGGTTTTATTTTTAGTTTTAATTAAAGATAATAACCAAGCTTCCAAGACATCCTCAGAAGTAAAAATGATTCATAAAAGAAGTAATTTTTCTAGCTTTTCTACATTTGTTTGATTTTTACAGTCTATGTTTCCCTGTTTGTTTTCAGTGTTATTTTATTTTATACCATTATAGTTTTCATTAATATTTTAATTTAGTTTTTATTTTTATATTTTTATTTTAATTAAAGTTTTAATAATTTTGTTGTAGGTTTTTATAATTTTTTAGCTTTTTTATGTTTTAAAATTTGATGTATATAATTTTATTTTATTCAAAATAAAGATCAACAAAGATTAATGAACATTATTATTATTATTGTTATTATTATTACTATTATTATTTCAGTCTTTACGTTAAATTGTAATTCAGCACGTTAATTTAATGTTTCTAATTATTTGTGAAGTTTAAAAAAAAAATCTGAGTCAAAAGTAAATCCTAGGCTAACTGTTTTCCAGTGTGACCCTGTTTGTCTGTATTTTAATTTCTCTGTCTGTTTTGTGTTCTGTGTATTTGCAGATTCACTGAATTCCTCCTGTGAATTAGCACATGTGTGTTTGGTCACCTGTTGTATCTTTGTGTTATCAGAAGGCTCGGTTTGTGCTGACTCGCTCTGACCTCCAGATTCCTCCGCTCCTGTGTCATGACAAGAGAATGTGTTTGTGAGATAGGTTCAACCATCCAGGAAAGGAACGGTGCCGGCTTTGGGAAGGCCTTTGCCTTGGATTCCATTCTCATGCGAGGCCGTCCATGAATAGACATTCTAGTCACTTCTATAAATATCTGGATGGGAGGGGGTGTTGCATTAGTGTGGAAAGGGGAGGGTCGGCTAAGAACACTCTTATAAATCTCAGCACTCCCAAAAAGGACACAGCACTTGCCAGAAAACTTTCAGAGCAAGAACAAACTTCAGCCATGGCCGAGAGACGCATTCCCTTCACCTTCATGCACGGCCCATCCTGGGACCCTTTCCGCGACTGGTACCAGGGCAGCCGGCTCTTCGATCAGACCTTCGGGATGCCACACTTCTCCGAGGAGATGCCCACCTTTCCCAGCACACACTGGCCCGGATACATTCGGCCCTTTGGATTTCCAGAAATGGCCTCTTTAATGCAGAGCCCAGTGGCTCAGATGCCCATGTCGCCCTCCGCCACCATGATGCACCCCCCGAACTACAGCCGGGCCCTGTCCCGACAGATGAGCTCGGGAATGTCTGAGATAAAGCAGACGCCAGACGCCTGGAAGATCAGCCTGGATGTCAATCACTTCGCCCCAGAGGAGCTGACGGTGAAGACCAAGGATGGGGTGGTGGAGATCACCGGTGAGCACTTTGCTTCGTAATTTCAACATTTAGCCCAAGAAGAGTGTCTCAT
This sequence comes from Spinibarbus caldwelli, assembly GCA_039654775.1. NCBI lineage: Eukaryota > Metazoa > Chordata > Actinopteri > Cypriniformes > Cyprinidae > Spinibarbus > Spinibarbus caldwelli. The sequence goes on along the minus strand of CM077222.1, from coordinate 3,534,272 downwards.
AAAATATTTGGACACTAAAGTCACTCTTAAAAATGTCTGAATGTCAGTGCATTAGATTCCAGAGTATAAAAGCAAGCGTTGTTTATTGTAAAGAAACATGCCTTTCACAAGAATAGGCTTGTCTGGTTTGACATGCTAAAACAATAGATGCCAGTATTGTGTTGGTTTGTGATTATTTAGTGGATGATGTTGCTAGTTAATGTGATTCTTTACACTTGTGTGAACTGATTCATATTGAACATCCACTAAAAATCACCAAAACACCAGCTGATTTCAAACATAATGAGTCTTTAAACGATGCAGAAAAGATCTTCTTGATACAATGAATAGTAGTCCAAAGTTTTGTGTGTCCAGATGCTACAGCATGTAAAAACTACTATAAAAGTTCATATTTCACTTTCAGGAAGGAAATTAGAGCTGGTTTGTTTAGTTGCTTTGGAAGGGAAATGTCCAGGAAGTATAAAAGCCAATTTCTGCTACATAAAAAAAAAAAACTGTTTTGATAAATCATAATTCTGACATAAAAATTGATATGAGATATAAAAAAAAAATTGTTATGATAAAGTCAATGACAAAAGAAGTCAAAACTACAAGATAAAACTCAATTATGACAAAATTTGACATTTTATGTCATACTTATGACTTAGTATGTCATGTCATAATTTTAAGTTTTTATGTAATATTTTTTCATGATTTAATATCTCTTAATTTTGACTTTTTAATGTCATCATTTCAACTTTCAAAATTATGACTTTGTATCTCATATCGTTTTGTCATAATTGAGTTTTTATCACATAATTATGACTTAGTACCATAATTTTGACTTATTTGTCAATTATGACTTTTTATCTCAACTTTAATTAGAAAATATAATTTCTGTAATTTAAACCTTTTGTCATAATTGAGTTTTACCTCATAATTATGACTTAGTAGGCCATAATTTCAATTTTTAGGATCATAATTTTGAATTTTTGTGTCAATATTTTAACTTAATCTCATCATTTCAACTTTTTGCCTCCTAATTTTGGCTTGTGGTCATTTTGACTTTTTTTTTAAATTTACTTAGTGTCTCATAATTTTGACATTTTGTCATAATTGTGACTTTTATCTCATCGTTATGATGTACCAAAGCATGTTTTTTTTTTTTTTTTTTTGCTCACTTTTGTGGAAGAAATGGGCTTCCCTAAGGAAGAGAGGTGGTCGAATGTGGCTGCTGAATAACAGGCATTGCTGGGAGAACTTTTATCTTCTGTAGGGTGGGAGCTGAACTTCCTGAGAAATTCCTGAGATATTACATAACCAGAGCACAATGCAGTTAAAACAGCATGTGCAGAATGCAGAGGCCAGAGCTTGCAGACTCAAGTTCTCATCTTTGTGCCATCCAAGTACAAAACTTTTTGAATGTAACATCATCTTTTTTGCTGTCTTACATTTTTACTTTTATTTAATTTGGAAATGCATCAGAAGTGAAATAGGAAGCGTTTCATGTTGAGCTTGTGAAGTAATACACACTGGACTCCTCTCTCTTAATGACTCTCATATCTCATCTGTCACCGTGGCCGTCTGTCAGATGGCGACGGTTCTCTGAGGTCTCAGTCGTGTTGTCTAAACAAACAGAGCTGGTGCCGGGTGTCAGCCAGAGTTTAGGGCTTTGAGGAACAGTCAAAGGACAGAGAGGTCAAACGCACAATGTTATGTTACACATTCAAGAGAAGGAGCAGATACTTGTCACCAAACTGAGGAAACTTAAACATGACACAATAGAGGCAAAGCTCAGTCAACATGTAGTTAAACACTCCTGATTGTCTCAATCCACTACAATCAACACTACAACAGGAACGTAACACTAATCAGATTTTGCAAATATAATCAGATTTGTACATATCTGAATAATGTGAATGGTGATTGGTTGCCAAGATGTTGCTATCCAGTTGCTAAAGAGATCTTATGGTGGTTTCTTATAAAAATAGACACAACTGAGACAGTTGATATACAGCGAGAGTATGTGGATAGCAGCTTAGATCTTTTGATCCCGGGAGATTTTGATGAGAAATGTCCATTTGCTCTCCTTTCAGTTCAGTCTTTGCTGTTTTGAAGAATCTGAGAGATATTTCATGTGTGTTTTTTCTTTTTCATGTGTCTGTTCTTCCTCTGATCTGCATGCAGGCAAACATGAGGAGCGGAAGGATGAACATGGCTTTGTGTCCAGATGTTTCACCAGGAAATACACGTAAGTACTGCACACTTGATAGAGAGCATCAAGAGTCACAGTGTCCCGAGAATTCTAAGGGTGGGACATGTTTGAGATAATGGCTCTTGACAGTGATTCATGCATCACAATGCATAATATTTCACATCTGTTTTTGAAAGAGCTGAAACTCTCTGTGGACCTGTGCTCATATTTTGTGTTCATTTCTCTGGAGTTTCAATGGCTTGCAATTGCATTTATACAAAAAAAAAAAAAAATTAACATTAACTGAAAAATTTGTGTGTGTGGCAGATACTTCTATGAAAAAAATTGCACTAAAACTGGTATAGAGACAATTTTCACTCAGAAATTGCTGGTAAATGTCACAAGTAAGGGAATATGGCCAGTAACACATTGAATTAGACAAGAAATTTTGAAGTAGAAAGACTGAAATAGTATTTATATATAACCGAAATAAAACTGAAATAGTATATACAGGTATATATATATATATATATATATATATATATATATATATATATATATATATATATATTGCATTCATTGCAAGAGATGACAGATACTTTAATGACAAAATTAGGTTTAGAAACAAATTTCACTCAGAAATTGCTAGTAAATTTTACAATTACAGCAGAACAGCAAGTAAAACATATTATTAAATGTGAAATTTTAAAGTGGAAAAACTGGAATAGTATTTTCTTTTAAAACACTCCAATAGGTGTAGTAGTTTTTGACCTAAAGAAATATATAGTACAAATATAATATAAAATATCCTCTAGTCTAGATAAGTCAAATACATTTAAAACTTGATGTGATGCCTGTCTAAAGATGACCTTTTTTCTGGAGCTGTGATTTCCTGAATGTCAGGTGATTGTCTTGTGTTGCAGTCTGCCCTCTGGTGTCGACTCTGAGAAGATCACCTCCTCTCTGTCTCCTGAGGGCGTCCTGACCATTGAAGCTCAGCTGCCCAAACCTGCCATCCAGGGCTCTGAAATCAACATCCCTGTCAACACAGGCAGCGCAGTGACTGCCAGCAGTACAAAGAAACCCTGAGCTCTACAATACACACACACACACACACACACACACACACACACAGGCAGATCAGTGTGGTACTTTGAGTTTGTTTTCTTCAGCATGAACGCAAATTTTCCATATTAATGTCTTGATACTTCTATTCTTTGCAAACTGCAGGTAGGAGAGGAGGAATTGCCATATTGCATTCCCATTACTCTTTTTCCTCATTGTCTCTTCATTTTATCATCATCCTCTCTTCTACTTGTAGTAAATCATAACAACTGCGAACACACCAATCTCTAGAAAACATGCTCATATTTCACCCCTAAATCAAAAAGATTAATATCAAATTATATTTTGCATAAAGAAAATTAAGCCTGTTTTATGTTTTTATATATATATATATATATATATATATATATATATATATATATATTACATTACTGAAATATGTATTATTTACATATTAAAGAACATAATAAAATATTATTGTGCACATAGCATTTGTTTATATGCATTTTTTAAAATTTTGTCTGGAGGGATTGATTTTATTCAATGTGAATGAGATGTTTTTGTTGTTACAGTAATGTAAGAATTTAAAATAATGTAACAATGCAAATGGTCCTAAAATATGGATTGTCTTTAAGAAAAAATAAAAAATAAATAAAATCTTTTGATTTTGAGGTGAATTATGGCCATGACATTTCTTCAGGAGCTTCACAAAACTGCAGTTTTACCATATGCTGGTAAAATGTTGGTTTTTATAATATGTATTCATCAAAATGTATACGTTGCGCTACCTGAAACTTTTTTTTCTGCTATGTGACCTTGTCCATGTTAGCTATTAGTTAATGTTGACAAGTAAATACTGTAGCTTTTTAGCCATTGTTTTAGGCTAGCTTTTTTAAAACCAATCTAACTCTATTCTCATATGAAGCTGAAGAAACTGAAAATGAATTCCTTTTGAAATGAAAAAAAAAAAAAAGTTACACTTGACTTTATCATACAAATAGATTCCACCAGACATTGCCATGCTGTTTAACTTCAGGAAGTGCAACAACATGCTTTCCTCACATCAGTCGTCTCAGCCAGTAGAACAGCAGGGAGTGTCTTCAGATTGGTCTCTTTGGGTTTTGTGAGGCATTGCATAATGTTTTAAATTACTGTAATAAAAGCTTTATTTCAGAATATCCTCATGGTGGAGTTGGGAATAAACATCTTCAGGCAGTCTGGATTATCTGGTGTTTATCTGTTTGATCACAATTATTTATTTTTATTTTGCTACATTTTTACCATATTTAAATCAGATTAAAGAATTACACAAATCCTGACTGTACTTGCTAAGTCATCTCTCTCACATAACAGGAAACTATTTAGTCACATCTTTTATGAATTTAAACATAAAATCAATATGGTGATTGACTGTAACTGTAAGAGGTGCTTTAAAATAGCAGTGATGAGACAGAAACTGGTAGAAACCCCTTTAATAAGTAATGCACATTGTTTGAAATGTTTTATGCATAATGCATTTCATAGTGTTGTCATGCATGTATGCTTCATCTACTGAAGTAGCATCTTTCATGTTCACTGCACACAGTTTTCATCATTGTCAGGAAAATCCTTGTGTTAATATTACCCTTGCACTTCTGTGGTGAACAAATTACAGATGTTTTTAACCCTGTATGGTGCTTTAGGAGATAATGCTAGTTCTAAAGGAAACTGCACTGATGAACTGTATTGATTCTGACAGCTCTGAACAAAGATCGCCTTAGTACAAGAGCCAACAGACCACTGAAAGTGCAATGTGCTGTTATCATTATGTAATTTTAGATTTACCAACTGTCATGCATTTCATGTTCATTTTGTATATTAAAATGATAACACATTATAAAAGCAATGAAGTTTTCCCGTTTGTTACAAAACAAATATGTACAGTATGCATAAAAATGAATGTGTATCTTAATTAATTTTAATTTTAATTTTAATTAATTTTAGGCTAGTATAGATGAATTTAAGTTGATGTTAAAATACTTATATTCTAGCTTTATATGCAGAAGCAACTGTAACCTATTCTTTGTGTAATGTAAAAATATTCCTAGTGGCCTGACATTGGCATAAACCAATGGCATGAGATTGAAGGAAATTGTTTGTCCAACTAACTCCAGATGGGTGAAGTGTCCAAGAAACCAAAACTAAAGTCATTATTTTCTCTATGTTTGACTGCACTGTTCTTCTGAAAAGCTTTGCTTCTTTCCCATCTATTGCATCCATCCATTCCTTATTTTGCCAGCTGTCCTTTTCTGAGCCACTCTGTTCTTGTGTAGTGAAATGAGCCGAGGGTTTGATTGGAGGAACCACAGATGTGTGCGCATGCACACCGTCAGCTGAAACGCAGAAGTAGGCCAGCTCTCCTAAGACTCTGTCTCACTAACTCTCATTTCAATAATATTGATACGACTGCCAAAATGTTATAAAAGCAATATGGGGTGCAATTTATCTATTATATTAAATACAGAGAGAGAAGTGTGAACTGGCCAAAGGAGAACATAAAAATAAAATTTAAAAGGACTGAGAGCTAGATCTGATTAAACTCTAACCCTTATGGATTAACAACTGGCAATATTTCAGCATATGCACATCTGAGGGATGCTTTATGGAAACTATGCACTAAGGAACCTAGAAACAATAGGCCTATTTCAACATGGTATATCAAGTTGGTTCTGTGTAGATTAGCAAATACAGGATTTGACTTCAGAACGTTTCAAGATTTGTCTAAAGTTCTTTATCTAATAATTACATGAAAAGAATGAATTCTGCAGCATATGTTTAGGACTTTCTTGGTTAAAAAAAAAAAATGCTTGAAAGAATCTAATTCTTTCACATCATGACATTTTATTCACCCACACTACAACAAACTCAACATAAATTGTTGAATCTCTATGCAATGGATGTTTCTGCCATGTAGCCTATTAAAAAAAACTTAGCCTAAACATACCATCTTCAAATTTAGCATTCGAGGTACATGAGATGTATCATTTATATAGTAGTGCAAAATGTAGTTTTTTTTTTTTTTTTTTAAATGTATAGGGGTAGTGTTTATCCATACCCACCAAAACCCTCATTTCAGAAATAGTCGAATCTCACAAAATCAAAAGAAAAGAAATAAATAATTGCATAAAGAAAATGGTGAAATTGTTTTCAGGCGCAAGCAGGGACAGTAGTAATTGATTATTAACTGCAACTTTTTGTTATTTAGTAATTATTTTATTCCTCAGTCACTAATTACCTTGAATAAAGTGTGCAAGGAATTGTTTTGTAAGTGAAAGGTCTATGCAAAAAGATTGGTTTTCTAGATCATATTATCATTATTAATGGGGTTTGGAAGAAAGCGATCAGGCATCCTCATGCTACTGGCAGGCTTTGCCAGACTCGCTGGCCTTGCTTCTTTTGTTCGTAATCATTGATTTCCCATTCTCTGTCTTTGCCTGATGGTATAATGTTCACACAAACTCATCAACCCCTCACCGAATCAATATTTGCTTGTGTTGTAGGATTTAGTTCAACGTGCTTACGTTTGCCCCACTGGCTCCATCTTACTCAGGCAGATTGCCTACTTGACTTTGGACTGGAGTTGGTGGCGTATACAGCTATCCAGGAGCACAAGGGCGCCATTTCATTAGTATTTGTTTATGAAACATTGGTACTTTGTTGCAGTATCATGCCGTTATGTATTTACGTAAATACTAGTGATTTTTGCCTTTCAGTGACATTCTCGCAAATGCATTGATTAAATGTCACAGTTTAAAAAAGAAAGCATTTAATTAGTGTATTATTAGCATATTTGAACTGGTGTACCATCCATATTGATGCTTTTTATAAGGCAGGTAAGTCTCATCAGTACAGAAGTCCTTGTTATAGTTATAGAGCTAAGGGTAAGGTTACATGACAACAATGTTTTTCCTTTGCGTTTTTGAAAAGTTTTGAGTACAGATGACACCATTGACAAAACGTTCCCAGTTCATACAGATCCTCAAAAACTACTAAAAACCCTGTATTATGCCTGCCAGGCCAGTAGTTGGCGATGTCACGTGGTAAAGAAATTAGCACATGCCTATACACTGAACACGAAATACGCATGCGTGTAACATCACTGTTTTCACTAATTCACATTTTTATCATTTACACACAGTTGCTAACGGTATTGTTTTCAAAAATGTGCACTTTGAAACCCGTTTTCAATAGTTTGCATTTTTGGGCCCCCAAAACACCATTGTCATGTAAATAAATGACCAAAACGCATAAAAAGTGTTTTGTTTCTAGTTGAAAATGGCGTCGTATGAACACTTCCTTGGATAGAGTCATAGCTTTCATTGGCACACTTAATGAATATTAATTTATGGTTGCAAAGGGGTTGAATATTTCTGGAAATGTTCTGGAAGTTTCCAAAACTTTTTCAGCCCCTTTGCAATCCTATTAATATTACAAAAGTGTTTATCTCACTCTCTCTATACCCATCTTATCAATACCTTTGGAAAAGATGAAGTTAAAGAGATACTTCATTCAAAAATGAAAATTCTTTCATTGTTTTCAAAAGATATTTTAAAGAATGTGGATAAACAAATGGTTGTTGGTAACATTGACTTACCTAGCATGGAAACAAATAAATAAATAAAAAAATAAAACATACTATGGAAGTCAAGGGGGACCAGAAACTGTCTTCAAAATATCCTCTTTTGTGTTCAGCAACAGAAAGAAATTCATACAGTTTTGGAAGAACTTGATGGTGAGGAATCATGACTGAATTTAAATTTTTGGGTGAACTATGCCTTTAAAGAAAACCAGCTTCACCCGAATGAACTTTAAACTAAAGCAGAGCTGTTGGCACTAACTGTGTGGCAGATGCTAGCATTAAGCAAAGCATTTGCAGAGACAGCCTTCAGCCATCTAGGAGATAGCACGGGATGGCACCGACTGGGAGGGGAAAAAGGAGCTCAAACAGTGTTGTTCAGTATTATCTGACTACTAGACTAACCACTGTGCCATTGGATGTGCACTATAATGATAATAAGTGATAATAAAAGTGCCATTAATAATAGCACATCAAGTTTTTCTGATCATGTCAACAGGAAACAACTCAGTCACGTACAACAACAGCACTGAAATGGTGGTTAGAAGAGCACAGTCATGTTTTATTTTTGTAATTATCATTATTATTATCATTATGTTTCTTTTGTGCAACCGCTACAAGACTCACATTTAAGATACCGGTAGACGAGGAAAAAGAAAGAAAACAGAAATCATAAGAATAGGTAATGTTCCATGACTGAATCCCATACAGAAACAGATTCTGAGAAGGAAAAAAACAAACACTGATATTACAGCAAATCTTAAATATCTCACAGTAGAATTTGACAGAAGAAAGCACAGAAAAGGAAAAGTCATTTTAAGAACAACATTAATCGTTTCACAATGTAATCATAATTTACCGTGACCAAACACCAGATGTGGTGTTCTCTTTTTTTTTTTTGTCTTTTCGCTTCCTTTTTTGTTTATTAAAAACCAAATACAAGAATCGCATGTCACTAGAGCAACATCCATAACAGATTATTTCATGGTAAACACACACTGTTTTGGTATAGCGTACTTCAGCAAGGAAAAAATATATAAGAAAAAAATCATAACAGATTGAAACAATCCAATATTAAGTAATAAATAGAAAATAATCAGATTAAATTCTTGTCATTTCTTGTTCATATGAATACATAACATCTACAGATTTTAAAGTTAATAAAGTCAAGCTATGGTATATAAATACATCACCAGCATGCACAATATTGTATTATCAAGAATATTGGAGCTGTAATCATCCTACACTGAGAAACAGTATAATAGGCAAGTGCATTTAATGAGAATAAAAAAAGGAAAAAAAAAAAAGAACAAAAGCAATTTTATGCCAGTGCTCTGTCAAAAACTCAAAATAAATTAACTGAATAACAAAAAATAGTCTATGGTACCAGTAATATTAATCAAACCAAGTGATTAGGCATTACTTTAGAGAGGTCTTTTTTTCTGCTAAGCATTGGGCATTTTAGTTTTTTCGTTCTTTTCGTAAATTTTATTTTTCGCCTGTATCTTCATTTGAGTATTTTAGCTATAATATTTAGAACTATTCTTCAGTGCATTAAAATCAAATCAAATTTTTCTCGTACAGTGTGGGTCAGGCTTGACGATTTTTGAAACTGCATCCATAATAATAATGATAATAATAACGATTGGAAAAGGGTTTTAGCTTTGGACTGAAAAGGCCATACATGTACCAGGGAAGTCATAACTGTGTTATTTTTGCACACCTAATCAACATTACTGTAATACAGTAATTTTGTGTGGTTCTGAGGTGAGATGCATACTAACAATGTGTATCATAAATGGCACAGATAACCAGTTCAATGTAAATGACTTTCAAACATTAGTGGGTGCGATTCAGAATCCGTATGAACGTATATATCAGACAAAAACACGACCATTTACGCCCAGTGCAGCCTGTTTGCAAATACCTACTTTTGCGAGGCGATAACATTCAAGTTTTCACTTAAAGATTTTTTTTGTCATTTAAGCCCACCTTTGATGCTTTAGAGTACTCTTTACTCACAATGTAAATTAATATAAGCAGCTCCGCTTCGTATTTCACTACAAGAACAGTCCCTATGCCAGCGGGTTTAGCGTAACCCTTCAGCCATTTAGAAACGACTGACGCACTGACAAGCTTTTTCCTCAAAGTGTTGAGTAAACGTCAACGAAAGAGAGGTTTAATTTATTCTTTTTAAGCTACTTCTTAATTTTTTTTGAGACATACCATTCTTTGTAACTAGCATATTTCTCTCAATTGGTAATTTTGTGGAAAATAAAGAAAACTGCGCTGCTTTGCTATCAGCAAACGTGGCTGACACAGTTCCATCATGCCCCCTTTTGTGAATTTTTCATGTAACTTATACTTTTTTTGTTTTTCTTTGTTGTGTGAGCACGCGTGTTTTATGTTACGGCTGAGAGGAAAAGGGTCTCAAAGATCTTCTCTTTTCAGCTTCAACGCTTAATTGTTGCCTTCGCCTCCCTCGTCGTCTTGTTGATCGCTCGTCCAGAGCGTCAAGTTGTCTCGCAGGAGCTGCATGATGAGCGTGGAGTCTTTGTAGGAGTCCTCATTCAGGGTGTCCAGTTCGGCGATCGCGTCGTCGAAAGCCGTCTTGGCCAGATGGCAGGCCTGCTCGGGTGCGTTCTGGATCTCGTAGTAGAAGACGGAGTAATTGAGCGCCAGGCCCAGGCGAATGGGGTGCGTAGGCTGCATGTGCTCTTTGCTGATCTCGTGGGCCTCGCTGTAGGCCTTCTCAGAAGACTCCACCACCGTGGCTCTCTTTTCACCCGTGGCCACCTCCGCCAGATAACGGTAGTAGTCGCCCTTCATCTTCAGGTAGAAGACTTTGCTCTCGTGCTGGGTGTCGCTGCAGTTCTTGATCAGGAAGTTGTCGAGGAGGTTGAGTACATCTTGGCACACGGCCTCCAGCTCCTTCTCGATTTTCTCGCGGTAAGCGCGGACCATCTCGATTTTCTTCTCGTTGCCATCGGCGGAGGTCTTCTGCTCAATGCTGGAGATGACGCGCCAGGAGGAACGGCGCGCGCCCACCACGTTCTTATAGGCCACAGAGAGCAGGTTCCTCTCTTCGTTGGAAAGGGCCTCGTTCAGCTCTGTTACCTGAGAGACAGGGAGAAGGTGGAGAGGTTACGTAATCATTCTTTCAAATTTTAACAGGTTTACAAAGTAACAAACAGGCCCAATGATACATGTTCCCCACACTTGATGAATAAAATGATCTATTTACACTACCTTTTATTTAGCCTCACCAAGGCTGCATTTATTTGATCAAAAATTTTTAATTTTAACAATTTAAAATGCTAATTTTCTACATGAATATATTTTAAAATGTAATTTTATTTAACGTAATTTAATTTAATAATGTAATGTTATTTAATGATCAAAGTTCAGCACCATTACTCCAGTCTTCAGTGTCACATGATCCTTCTAAAATCATTCTAATATACCGATTTACTGCTCAAGAAACGTTTCTTATTATTAGTGTTGAAAACCAAGTTTGGGATAAATAAGATTTCAAAAAAAAAAGAGAAAAGATTATTATATATTTATTCAGCAATGATGCATTAAATTGCTCAAAAGTGACAGTGAAGACATTTGTAATGTTACAAAACATTTCTATTTTAGATTGTTCTGTTGAACTTTGTGTTCACCATGTTTTCACCATTGAAAATAAGAAACGTATTTAAGCACAAATAATAATTGAAAATTTTGCACCAAATCGGAATATTAGACTGATTTCTGAAGAATAATGCTTTGCCATCACAAGAATAAATAAAAAAATGGTGAGCACTTACTTCAGAAAAATAAAAAATCGTAATTATTCCAAACTATTGACCGGTAGTGTACATGTATGCATTAGGCAGGCACTTTCATCCAAAGCGATTAACATTGCATTCAATGTATACATTTCATCAGTTTATACATTCTTTCAATTTTCGCAACCATTCTCTAATTTGTTCAATACACTCCAGGTTAAAATGACAGTCTTCAATGGCATTGAACTATGGTGCAGTGCAGTCTTATTTTATGAAATTATCTTGTTTTCTCCATCGTCTTCTACTTCAGGAAAAGGAAGGAAGGAAAACCTGCTGTACTGCAGTATGCATTTTGATGACGTCTGCTTAAAGCATAGCTTGCAATCCAAAATAGCACACTAACTCGACGTTTAGTGAGAGAGCTGTTTATGCAGCATTAGGGTCACTCATAATCCTTCTTCATTTGCATGGGTCACTAATGAAAACTGAATGGGAGAAGATTGTCTTTATACACTAATCTGTGTCAACTTCAACCTTTTCTTATGTCCATTACATTTGAATAGATGAACAGTTTAAGGACGTGTCATTTAAGCACAGAATAACAGCAGAGATGTGGATAAAGTGTTGTGTTGTGAATGGTAGTTCACAATGTCCTTTTGTGAGTCATTCGGGTGAACGGTTCAAGTAAGCTTCAATGTGGTGATATGCCAAATGCCTCTTTATGGACATGGCATCTTCGTTGTTCGTTTTCACCAGCACATATACCACATGTCCTAGTGTAGGCTGGAAGCCGTGTAGTAAATCTATTCATAGAAGACTGGCAGCGCTTCAAAATGAAAGAACCATTTGGATTAACATGCCACTTGTTTTGTTTAAAAACACATCGCAACCTGAATTACTGTATGTTGTTTACAGTGCGACATAGTGAAAAGTGAGCCTACACATTCCTGTCCAAATGAAAGCATCACAGCTCATCGTCGCAGAGATGCTTTGATTTAACAGCCTGGCAGTGGGCGGATGAGCTGGTGCCTACAAATCTCTCTCTCTCTCTCTCTCTCTCTCTCTCTCTCTCTCTCTCTCTTCTACTACTTTCAGATGCAATTTCCTGCATCCTTTGGAGAAGCTCCATGATTTACTGCATTTTTTTTGCTGTATCATTCACTGTCTGCGTCATCGTCAACCAAAACGCAAGCACAACCACATAGCATGCCGATGCATCATGCTCAAATTTTATGCAGAGAATGGCTGTTGATAACACAAGCGCTCATCAACAAAGCAGGTTTGATGTTACTATTATTCAGATCCTGTTTAATTTGACCTAAAATATTTACTTGAAATGCCCAGAGATTAAGTTATTACTTAAATAATTTAACAACATATGCTTACAGTTCTCTAGCAGTGGTTAACCCCCTGGTGCTGTTTAGTCGTTTTTGACCGAAACATTTTACGTTTTGGTTTTTTAGAATTTTTTTACTTCATCGGAATGGTATAAAACTTGGTACAGGTTTTGGCAATTACTATGAGAACACACTCACACACACACACAAAATCATGGACATGATTCGGAAAGGTTAAATTTTCTTTGCAGTCAAAAATGAGCGCAATGGAAATGAATGGGAAGTGAATTCCATCTAGCAGAAACGTTTGGTACTGCACCCAAACAAAATTGTAATAAAAGCTATTTTTTTTATTTATCAGTTTATATAAAATTAAAAAAAAAAAAAATGTATATATTTTTGTGTTTTTCATAATAATAATTCTATAACGTTTTTATATAATAATAATTATAAGTAATAATTAGTGTCTTCTTTAAAAATAGACCAAACTTAAGTCTGTGATACAAAGCATTCAAGATTTATGAAAATTGGACCTGGTTTCACAGACAGGGCTAAAAAACATTACTGGTGTGCATCTCGACACAAAACAAAGGCACTGGTATATTTTAAGATCAGTCAGTACAATTTTCTTTGAGTTTTATTCTGGGACTAGTCTTAAGCCATATCTGTGAAACCAGGGGTTTAAGTTGGAAATTTAATTTTCAGGTCTACACTCAAAAAATGGTACAGATAATAAATGGATCATATAACTATTCCATAAATATAATTTGGTACCAAAAAAATCCCATAAAATACTAAATATTAAATAAAAAACACTTTTAACTAGAATATAGTACCTTCATTTCATTTTTGATCTCCATGCGAACAACACCAGAGGGTTAATGGACACATGACATGCAGGTAAACTAATAAAATAATTCATATTTTTCAGCGAAATTTTGATCGTAAAAATTTTTAATAATTAACTTAAAATTAAATTAATCATAAAAATTTAATTAGATTTTCATCAACCCCTTGTTCCCTCACAAACCTCAGTTTGGGAAACCTTGTGTGATTGGCTCAGTGCAGACAAAACTGCATTTTCACATAGACATCTTTCTAAAAACAGACACATGTGAAAAAGTTTTGTAGTAAATGGCACAACTGATTCATTTCCATTAACAACTGGTGCTTCCTCAAAAGAACTAAAAGAATCTGAATTATTAAATGGATTCAGAATCAGAACCATAATTAGGGTTGGATATCATTTAAATTTTTGTGATTCTGATTGTTAATGATTCCCAACTTCGATTCCAATAAGGTATAAAAAAAATTAAATCAAACATTTAAATTATCAAACATATTTATTCCATCTTTTTTGCAAAACTTTCTGTTGCAGCTGAATACCATGAACAGAAATCAGCACACAGGAATCGATAAGCGGAATCGAAATGCACATATCTTATCGAATCCAAGGTTCTTGGAAATGTGGAACTAGTTCTCAATACCCAACCCAAACCATAATCGATTTCTCTCATTCCTACATACATCATGTAAGCAACACAAATGTTCAAAGCCGCATTTAGTGTTTGGTTTTATTAAATATGCACTCGTTTATGAACAGACACACAATCTGTTTCCTGCATCAGACTGGGAACAATTTATAGTTTTACCGATAAATTATTCCACAACTTCCTTCCTTCATCTCAAGCACAACAGCCATTAAACACTGAGATTGAAAGAGACAGTCACTGAATCACTGTGTAACACATTTACTGGTATTGCAGACATAGTTTTGGTTGTGTACAGTAGTTGTTTTGTTATGTTACCATTTACAAACTGCCTTTAACCTCTTCCGCACATAACCTCCCATCCAGAAAGTGGGGGGTAAGTAAAGAGCGATCTCCCGTCTCCATAGAAACAAGGCAGTCTTCTTTGTTTGGACGCAATCGACTATCTCTGCTGCTGCCGTGGCAACAGCAATGATGTCCACGCTTCTTGCGTGTGTGTGTGTGTTTGGGGAGTGAGGTGTAGATGTGTGTATGTGATGCAAGTGCGAGCTTGTGGGTTGGATGTGTTGTGCTGTTTTACTTTGCCACACATGGATTAAACTCAAACTGTCAGAAAAATCTGCAGATGTGTGTTAATCAAGCAGTGTAAATAGAATATCCTGGAATTTCACCGAATGCTCAAACTTTTCTATGTACATTTTGAGCTCAAATTTAAAATTATAATACCGTGTTATTGTGTGGAATGTAATGGAAGCTTATAGTTTATCTCTTACAATTATTTTTGTTCCCGCAACAGAAAGGTACTTGAGAGGTTATCTCACAACTGCAAGTTGATGTCTCACAATTGTGACTTTTCTCCTTAGAAGTTTTCAGAATTGTGAGAAAAAAGTCAGAATTGAGAGAATTGTGCAATTAAAAAGTTGCAATTAAGTTTATTTTTTATTCTTTGGCAGAAATATGACTCCATAGAATGTTATTCCCCATGTATAAAATAAATTGTCACCACTATGATTGGATCACCCGAGACAGATCAAAATACTAGATTTAAAGGGGCTTAAATGATTTCAGAAGAGGAGTTTGATTTGTAATATTCCTAACATGTTCTTTGTTTTGGTTTTTTTTGCAGCGTTGTTCACAGTGATCGTGAACTTGCAACGTATCTACACTGGAAGTGACCGAGGTGAGGACCAATCAGCTGTAAGCTTGATGCTTGACTTCAGGCATAGTAAAATGGATAAATTTCTTTATTTGTTAAGTTACCTACTTTTTCAATAGATTAAATACTGACTTTAAATTGTCTATTTTAACATAGTGATTAAAAGCAAAAGACAGTTTAGTAACAAGAGAGAAGAAACATCACAAGTTCACTTTGAAGTAATGATTAAGTAACATTTATAGTAATAAATTCATGATATTTGTAAATAAACTAATTTTATTAAAAAAAAAAAAAGGGAATATAGTGGATGCAGCAAGTGTGCTGCAATATATAAGGCGCACTAACCCAAAATCCAGTTAGTAGTGTTTATTATAATGGGAGCAATTTTGTTTTGTTTCATCAGTTATGTCTGGTAGCCTAATGATTTATCACGATAATGTGGGTCTAGAAAAACAAAACTTTGTAAACATATATGATTTAAATACAAATAAATAGTCAATAGTATGTACAATACAACTGCATAAAGTTCATGTGATGACATAAGCAAAGAAATAAGCACATTTCTGTACAGTTCGCACATGTGTATATCAGTGGTTGTATGTGCAGAGTCGGGGTTTGATGAATGAAGACAGGCTGCGCTTATGTCTTTTCTTCCTGGTGGAGCCTATTAGCCTTTTCATTTCTCTCTCCTGGCCTGGCCTTTCCTCTTGATCTCACTGAAGTAAGCTCAAAACCTTGAAGTCAGCTTGTAATCAAACTTGTCTTCAACCAGTGGGTGAAACTGTTTTAGTTTCTTGTTAAATATCCTATTTCACTCAGTAATATGTCACATTATGGTCATCATTTACCCACTATAATGTTGTTTGAAACCAATAGGAACGATACAAGTCAAATCTGGCAGCTGCACAAAATGTGTCTACAGCTGGAAAACATGGTACTTTTTGTCCTTTTTTGGGGTGGACAATCACAATTACTAGTCACTGTGGTTGTATGGGAAAAAAAAGCAACTTGGACATTATGCTAAATAACACGTTTTGTGTTCTGCAGGAAAACAAACAAATCACAGGTTTCAAACATGAGTCAGTATCTTCAAGAACAAAAGACCTAACACAATGCTGTATGATTCATGATAAGTGTAATGGTTTTAATGGAAGGCAAATCTCAAACTACTTTGTTTTTATGATGCCTTGTCAATTTCTTAGTACTTTGTTGGCGTGCAGCCTCAAGTATATAAATCATACACAACCTGTTCTAGCACAAGCATGGTAAAGCACTTGATTATTTGGCCTAATTAGATACAGATGCATTGAGCAGTATTGCACAACAGTGCAATGATACAGCTCTTGTAGTGTGCTAATTCTGTCTGTGAGCCCTTTGTAGTCTCTGTAATCTCAGGGCACTTGCAGTTGGGGTTGCATCATAAGACTCCAATAAAGCCGCCAGCTATTGCAGCAGCGAATGTTCGTCAACTTTTAGCCCTGGTTGTAGATTATGACAAACACAAAAGGGTGAAGAAAAGAGAGATGGACATTAGATGGCAGGAAGTAAGAAATGAGATGTTTATGGCCATCAAAATCTAGTTAATGTGACGTCAGTTCAGTGTTATTCTAACACTCTTTTCCACTTCATTGCTTAATAACCGAGAAAGCTCCTTTAATGACCCACTGTTACTGAGCCATGCAGTCTCTCCCAGCAATGAATATTATTGAAATTATGGATGATATCATTGTGGACTTGACAGAGACGACTAGTGCCATTTCCTGGTAATCTGGTGATTTCAGAATGCATGTACTGTGACAATAGAATAGAAATGTGTCAGCTGTAGAGATTTTGCTATACTGTTTATGACTCGTTAGCCTTATTTGTGCAGCTATCAATGATTTACATTATTTATGCATAAGATTGGCAAAGAAACACAAAGAAATATGAAAATGAAAAGTGAAACACTTCCCAAACAATTTTCCATATTAATATTCAATTTGTGCAATGAAGTCGAACTTCATTTGTTCTAAAAAATCTGATATTTTGGTTTGCAACTATAAAGTTCCATATAAAAAGAGAGCTTGATCAAAATAGAATTAATTAGTTAAAATGATCAAAAGACTGTGTACATGAAAAGTGGGAGGTATGAACAAAATTTTTCATTGATTTTATCTGCAGGTTACATCATTGCACCAGTAGGTTGTGAGAAGTGACCGTCTTTATAAGTAAGTCAAAGATTCAATCATTCAACTGATTCGTTAAAAAAATACTGATTAATTCTGGAACAAATCAAGTGTGACCTTCTTTATGAGTGAGTCGTTGAATCGTTCACTCAACCTATTCATTCAAATCACTGATTCATTCTGGAACAAATTAAGGGACTGTCTTCATGAGTGAATCATTGAATCATTAATTCAAACAATTCATTCAAAACAGTAATTCATTCCACTGTTGTGTTGCTCAGTATTTATTATTATGCACTAGGGCTGGGTAGGGGTTGAATGACTTCTGATTTTTTAAAGTCGACGTTTATGTGATGAAAGTCGAGTCGAAGTCGACTAGTCGCTGATGACGTCATTAATGAACAGATAAGTGTGGAGCTGTGACAATGTGCTGCCCACATGGCTATTGCTCCTATAACAGCTCGTTTTTATCAGTTCTTTTGTCTTTGGGTCATTATATGTGTCACAGATTTCTGCTCGTTCTAAATCAGATACAGATAAAGTAGCACAGAAAAAAATACATTCATATGAACGCATTAGTCAGAGCGATTGTGTGTGTGAATTAATTCTACCTGGCAGCAACTCTCTACTAGTAGTGAAGCTGTGGGATTTAGTTATTAAGAAATATATGCTTGAACTTTTTTCTAAGTTATTTTATTGAGAAATAAAATAGAACAGTGAATAAATAAAAAAAGAACAGTGTTGACAATACATTTCCGTGCTGAACGATTCTGTGCACGTGCGATTTGCGCGTGATGTAAGCACTACTGTCTGAAGCCTATGTGTGTGCGTTACTGAGCAGCAGTGCATTATAGTAGAACGGCGATTAACTGACCTGTACTATAAGCGGTTTAAAACGTGCATTCCCCCCTTCAATTTCGAGCATCCAGTAATATAATCACACATGTCTTGTGGAGCCTTTCAGAATATGCATTTATTTGTCATTTTAACTGTTTGGAAACGGAGCATAAATATGGAAGTCCTTCAGAAATTTCTTATACTGTTGCGCCCTCTATAGGACCAGCGACTAGTCGACGTCAAGCTTAAAGCGTCATGGCAGAGCATTAAAGTCGACTAGTCGATTAGTCGGTTAGTCGGTGCAACCCCTAGCGCTGGGCGATATGACCTAAAATCAAAACCTCAATTAATTGAAAACTTTACCTCAATTACGATTATTGAATCATTTATTTATTCATTCATTCTTGCCCTCATAGTTCATTAAAGGTGTGTACTGTAAATATACTCAACTATTAAAGGTGCCGTGGGATTTTTTTTCTAATGAAAGAGTGCATTTCTTATCTTTGTGATTTTAAAATAACTGAAGGAAACAAACTATTTGTGGTTATTCGTTGAATAGTTCGAACAATTAAAATCAGAGCTTGCTTGGAATGAAGACATCTTATGAATAAAGTCACATTTCAGTTTTATTGTAAAAAGCAAGTTTCCTTTCTTGCAACCAAAATAAAACAATATTGCCATGTCAAAAGTAGAAAATAACCAGCATTTCTTGCAAACAAAATAGCCTACTTTTTAAATATTGTCATGCGAAAAGTAGAAAATAATATCTTGCATCTCCTGTAAACAAATATTTTAAATAATGAATGTAAATGGAACACTGCTGATTAAGAGAAAGTGCTTGGCACCATCTCAGTGATCCTGTCATACTATATGCGCAAGTATTTACTCTAAGTTCTTACTGGCCATTCACACAGAACACGTCTTTGTGTCTAAAACCGTGAGACGCGGCACTCAGGAATGGTTTTTAAAAAAGTCCAGTGCAGAATGCCTATTCCGCCATGTTGCTGTCAAATACAAAACTTGCCATGCCAACCTGCTACTGTAAACACACTTGCCCCGCCTCTGCGGTCTTCTGATTGGTCCACTGTTTTGGAACTGACATTGATAAGCAGCACTGCGTGTAAAAGTTTACATTCTTTTAACATGCCTCTCATGTGTGAGACGCTGCAAAAGACGTGAGCGCGACAGTCATACACGGTAAGTATCTTTTTAAGGGGAAAAGATTAATAGGATTAACAACTGAAATAACCTACATGGGAAAATTACGTCGGTTAGAGGTTCTGAATTTCGGTTTCGATTTCTTTTCGATTAATCGTCCAGCCCTATTATGAACAATATAACAATATGACAATTCATTGTATAGTATATTATATAATATTAAGTCAAATATATTAATATTATATATAAAATCTAAGTTTGAATATTAACTTCTAAATTTTTCCAGCAAACAATAACTCATATATACAGTATATACTGTTATCATGATATAGGCCTACAATTACTCGTACAGTGAAGTAAGATATTGGTCATACTGCCCTCTCCTTTTTATTGTATTTGGCAAAAGAAGAAAGGTGATTGATATTTATCATAATAAAAGAAGAATCATGTGGCGGATTTGACTGACAAGGTGCTATTGTAAGCTTGACTAGTGCTATGGTGTTATCATGAGCACAATGAGGCTCTTTATTCTTTTCTACAACCCGACAGTCTTTTAAAACAGCTCATAATTCATCTGCACATTTTAAACATCATGTTAACATAGATTATCTGAAAACAACAATTAGGTCTGAGGTAATAAGTCATTTAAGTTAAAGTCAAATATGCTAGTGCATCTCAAAACAACAAACATCTCAAACAAAGCTTTGATTTTGAGTTTTGATCAAGTTGTGCTGTTAAGTTGGGAACTGAATTTAAGGCTAAGCAATAATCATTATGAATTATCCTAATTCACACAGGTAAGCGGAAATGCCCAGTAGACCCTTTGCCAAGCTTGTCAAAGTCTCTTTCAGGTAACTTAAATGTGCTATTTTCTGTGTAGCTAATAGGCATACAGGTATTTTGGTCTGTGGAAAGTCCAAATGTGTGTCAAAAATGCATTTCAATAACATATTTCATGTCAGCAATTAAATTAAAGAATATAAAGGACAGTGCACTGCATACTGTAATACTTCAGTCAAATGAAATCCTGGCTATAATTATGGCTATTGCTTCAAATCAAAAGTAGCTGTGAAAATGCACAGAAATGAAGTACCCATAGACTGAAGTATTTCCATGGTGAAAGTGGAGCAGGAAGATGCGTTAAGGAGTGAAGGATGGGATGATGGGGATGTTGTAAGGATGGAAGAAGGGGATTCTTACTTAAAGTAGCTCATTGTTGTTATATAACCATCGAGTGATTGCAGATGTTTTTTCAAGAAATGTTTTTGCAGCTGCTGCAGGCTTCTAAAAATAAAATGCATAAAAGCTTTATGAGCATACTGTTTTGGAAAAAACATGAGTTACTGTCTTAAAGCCACGTCTATGGTAACGCCAGATGAAAGACAGCGGATGGAGGTGGATGTGGGTTGAACGCTGCACATGTATGATGGATAATTCAGAGCATAAGCACAGAAATTTCATAATCATTTAAAAAATGCAACGCCTCTAAAATTACTTTCCTTTTTTATGCAAATCCCTGTTTTTCAAACGAACTACATTCTGGTACGTAATGCCAGAGACTGTATAACAGAAACAGTCTGCTTGTAAATATTTAAATGGGAGAAATGGGACCCCTCAATATGGCGTCTGTAGTCCCACATTACAGTTACAAGAGTCACTTGCATTTTTCATAGTATCCCAACACAGCTGTATGAATGAAAGTCCTGCTTACAGTTAAAAGAGCCAATGCGTTGGTTACTGTAGAACAGGGATTCCCAAACAGGGGTTTGTGAAACCATGAAAAGCTAATAATTAATTACATTGTATGTAAAATTAAAATAAGATGGGCTGCACAATAATTGCAAGAAAGCTTTTGTGCGATTATCAAATCAAAGGATGCAATTTAATTAAATAACTAGTCTGATGCAAGAGTGTGCTTCACACTTGAAACATTATTATAATTAATAATCTTCATTATAATGATCAAATATATACTTTTTTATTTTACAGTACAACTGTAATATATATACATACATATATATATATATATATATACACACACACACACACACACACACACACACACACAGGTGCATCTCAATTAATTAGAATATCGTGGAAAAGTTCATTTATTTCAGTAATTCAACTCAAATTGTGAAACTCGTGTATTAAATAAATTCAATGCACACAGACTGAAGTAGTTTAAGTCTTTGGTTCTTTTAATTGTGATGATTTTGGCTCACATTTAACAAAAACCCACCAATTCACTATCTTAACAAATTAGAATACTTCATAAGACCAATAAAAAAAAAAAAACATTTTTAGTGAATTGTTGGCCTTCTGGAAAGTATGTTCATTTACTGTATATGTACTCAATACTTGGTAGGGGCTCCTTTTGCTTTAATTACTGCCTCAATTCGGCGTGGCATGGAGGTGATCAGTTTGTGGCACTGCTGAGGTGGTATGGAAGCCCAGGTTCCCCTTTCAGTCGGTCACTCCGAGTCACGTCGGATGACCGACGAAATTGGGATCTCGCCAGAGAGACCAATCCACTTCGAGTGTAACTAAACGAGCCAATGGACATTGGCATGCGATTATTGCATCCAGCTGCCGCTGATCACAGCGTGAGCATAAGAGGCAGCTGATGCACCGCATCAATTATCCTTTCGCTTCGGAGCCGAGCGGTAGTGGTTAAAGCTACTGCTCTCCCTTCCAAGAGAGTGTTCTGCGAGCGAGTGCGGGCGTTACGGCGCGGCAGCGGTGGTCACGGTGTCCGGGAGAGAAAGATCGTCTTCCTGCTGACAGCCACACTAGGAGTGTGCGGTGGCCAGCTCCCCTGCGTGCTTCAGCACTAAAAGAGCATTTCTCTGAAAGAGCAATTTCTCTAAAAGAGCAACACGGGTGATCGCGTCTTTTTAAAGATGTCTTTTCACCCGTGCGTTTCTGGGTGTGGTCGTTTCCTGGCGCCTCAGGACGGTCACGATCGCTTCCTCACGTGTCTGGGCATTCAGCACGCTGAGGTGGCTTTCGTGGATGGTTCATGTTCTTCTGCGGGGACATGACCATCTCGGAGTGCGACTCTGCTATGTCAAACATGGCAGAGTCCCTCTGCCTGCCGTGATCCGGCGTGCACACTGGATCCGGTGGAGTTAGAGGTGATTGAGGATTACGGTGAGGGCTTCCCCAAGTGGAGCTCCTCACCCCTCAAGCACTCCGCAGCCGGTGGAGCTGCCGAAGGAGCGCGCTGGCCACGCGTTTCCTTCGGTGCCCCCTCTGACGACCAGATGTCGATCACCGCATCGGAGGGCGGGCCCTCTCTCTCCGGGGATGACGACCCGGCTGCGTTGCCCCCTTCGGGTGTGGTAGCGTTGTCCGTGCCAGACCCAGAGATGACGGCTATGCTTTCCCGGGCCGCCGAGAATGTCGGGCTCGTGTGGAATCCTAAAAAGCCACCGTGTCCCGATCCTTCGAGGCTGGGCGAGTGGTTCCTCGGTGGGGGTGGCGCTGGTTCTCAGCGCCCCCCTCCGGTGCCATTCTTTCCGGAAGTGCATGAGGAGCTGACAAGATTGTGGAGGGCACCTTTCACTGCCCGAAACACATCTTGTAGTTCTTCCGCTCTCACCACCCTCGATGGTGGAGCCGCTTTGGGGTATGCGGGCATCCCCTCGGTGGAACGGTCTGTGGCCATGCAACTGTCCAACAGCCGCTTCCACCCTGCGGGGTGATCCGTGTCTCCCCTCACGGGCCTCTAAGTATTCGTCAGGTCTAACTGGCAGTGCTTATAGAGCCTGTGGGGAGGCGGCTTCCGCCCTCCACGCTATGGCGTTGCTGCAGGTCCACCAGGCCAAAGCACTGAAAGACCTGCACGAGGGTGGTCACGACCTGGCGGTTCTACATGAGCTGCGTGCTGCGACGGACCTCGCGCTACGAGTGACGAAGGTGACCGCACAGTCTCTGGGTTGTGCGATGTCCAGGAGCGCCATCTCTGGCTGTGTCTCGCTGACATGACGGGGCAGGAGAAGGTACTCCCGTGTCACAGACCGGCCCTTTCGGCGACGCTGTCGAGAGCTTTGCCCAGCAGTTCTCGGCAGCCCAGAAGCAGACTGAGGCAAACACATCATGCGCCGGAGGAAACCTGCTGCTTCCACCCCGGCTGCAGCCACTCAGCCTGCTCGTCGCCGTGGGCGCCCACTGCGGCCGTCCCCGCTCCCGCGCAGCCGCAGCAGCCTTCACCAGGCAGCGTCGTGGAGCCGGTCGCAGGCAGGACGCCCAGCCCGTCCAGGCCCCCGCCAAACCTGGCGGCAAGCGCAAGTGCAAGAGGCCCTGGGACGGTCGACCCAGAGATGGAGGAGACTGCTCATCGGGAGATGGTGACTGCACCACTCCCTCCCCCGGAGGAGGGCCGGGTGGAGTATCTTTTGTTCATTTTGTTCCACCGCTGGCCCAGCAGCCAGCGGTACCCAAAACATCAGTAAAGAGCGGTCTCCTCAATCTCCGGGTCTCAAGAGGAGGAGAGTGGTGATCCGTGCATCACAGGATCACTTCCCTCCTCCTCTCTCGCCAGCAGGCAGCGGGTGGTTGCCCAAGAGCACCCCTCCTGCCCATTCGTGGAACCAGGTAAGGGCAGTAGCACTCCAGTCCCCGCTTCAAGTCGTCAAACGCCGGGCTGTCACAAGCCTCAAGCCGGGTTCCTGTGTCTCCTCCCATGCGAGGAGAAATCAGGTGAGTGCTACACTACACACCCAGACCCCGCCCCCTGCCGTCACAGGCCAGGCCGTCACAGGCCCTGGGGCCGGTCCCTGTGTTCCACCTCGCTGCCCCACCGCGGGCATGTCGGTGGGCCCGTTGGCCCCGCTGGTGCGGTCTCTCGGAGCCTGGTTAGCGCTCCCCAGCCCGTCCCGGTGGCTCCTGCGGACCATCAGACTCGGCTATGCGATTCAGTTCGCCCGGCGTCCCCCCCAAGTTCAGGGGCATCCGGTACACTTCAGTCCAAGCCGTCGATGCCCCTGTCTTGCTCGCGGAGATTGCAGTCCTACTGGCGAAGGATGCAATAGAGCCGGTCCCTCCAGCCGATATGAGGTCGGGGTTTTACAGCCCTTACTTCATTGTGCCCAAGAAAAGCGGTGGGTTACGACCGATCTTGGATCTGCGAGTTTTGAACCGTGCACTTCACAAGATGCCGTTCAAGATGTTGACGCAGAAACGCATTCTTGGATGCGTCCGTCCCCTAGATTGGTTTGCAGCAATCGACCTGAAGGACGCGTACTTTCATGTTTCGATTCTCCCGCGAGACAGGCCATTCCTGCGATTCGCGTTCGACGGTCGGGCATATCAGTACAAGGTCCTGCCCTTCCGGCTGTCCCTTTTCGCCTCGTGTCTTCACCAAAGTCGCAGAGGCGGCCCCTTGTTCCCCTGAGACAACGGGGTGTGCGCATTCTCAACTACCTCTACGACTGGCTCATACTTGCACAGTCTCGAGAGCTGTTGTGCGCACACAGGGACCTGGTGCTCAGGCACCTCAGCCAGTTGGGCCTTCGGGTCAGTTGGGAAAAGAGCAACTCGTGCCAGTGCAGAGGATCTCTTTTCTCGGCATGGAGTTGGATTCGGTCAACCAGACAGCACGCCTCACCCAGGAACGTGCTCAGTCGGTGCTGAACTGCCTCAAGACTTTATCAGGCAGGACAGCGGTCCCACTGAAACTCTTTCAGAGGCTCCTGGGGCATATGGCTGCAGCTGCGGCCATAGTTCCGCTCGGTCTGCTCCATATGAGACCGCTTCAGCACTGGCTCCATGATCGAATCCCGAGGTGGGCGTGGAAACGCGGTACTCACCGGGTTCAGATTACACCGGCCTGCCGCAAGACCTTCAGCCCGTGGTCAGATCCTTCGTTCCTTCGGGCAGGAGTGCCCCTGGAGCAGGTATCCAGGCATGCTGTGGTATTCACGGATGCCTCGGCCACCGGCTGGGGTGCCACGTACAACGGGCACGCAGTATCAGGGGTTGGACGGGCCCCCTTCTGCGTTGGCATATCAATTGCCTCGAGTTGCTGGCAGTACGCCTTGCCCTGTGCCGCCTCAGAGGGCGCCTTTGGGGCAGGGACGTTCTGGTCCGTACGGACAACACTGCGACCGTTGCCTATATCAACCGGCAAGGCGGTTTGCGCTCCCGTCGCATGTCGCAACTCGCCCGCCACCTCCTCCTCTGGAGTCAGAAGCATCTGAGGTCCCTTCGTGCCATCCACATCCCAGGAGTGTTCAATCAGGCGGCCGACGAGCTGTCTCGAGCGGCACTTCCTGGGGAGTGGAGACTCCATCCCCAGGCGGTCCAGCTGATTTGGAGTCGGTTCGGAGTTGCTCAGGTAGACCTGTTTGCATCTCCAGAAACCACCCACTGCCAGTGGTTCTACTCCCTGTCCGAGGCAACGCTCGGCACGGATGCACTGGCACACAGCTGGCCCCAGGGCTTGCGCAAGTATGCGTTTCCCCCAGTGAGCCTGCTAGCACAGACATTGTGCAAGATCAGGGAGGACGAGGAGCAGGTCCTGTTAGTGGCTCCATATTGGCCCAACAGGACCTGGTTCCCGGAACTCATGCTCCTCGCGACAGCCCCTCCCTGGCCGATTCCTCTGAGGAAGGATCTGCTTTCTCAGAGACGGGGCACCCTCTGGCACCCGCGTCCAGACTTGTGGAAACTTCATGTGTGGTCCCTGGACGGGACGCGGAGGTTCTAGGTGACCTGCCCCAGGAGGTAGCGCTCACTATCGCTTCAGCACGAGCACCGTCCACAAGACGGGCCTATGCGCTGAAGTGGAACCTGTTCGTCGAATGGTGTTCCTCTTACCAGGAGGACCCCCGGAGATGTTCGATCAGAGCCGTGCTTTCCTTTTTGCAACAAGGGTTGGAGCGTAGGCTGTCCCCCTCCACCCTTAAGGTATATGTTGCTGCTATTTCTGCCCACCACGACCCCATAGAGGGGAGGTCGGTGGGGAAGCACGATCTGGTCGTCAGGTTTCTTAGGGGGGCCAGGAGGTTAAATCCTCCGAGGCCTCCCTCCCTTCCCTCTTGGGATTTGGCTTTGGTGCTAAGAGCCCTACAAACTGCCCCCTTTGAGCCATTGCAGTCAGTCGAGTTGAAGTTTCTTTCTATGAAAACCCTACTCCTGACTGCATTGGCCTCAATCAAGAGGGTGGGGGACCTGCAGGCATTTTCGGTCGACGAATCGTGCCTTGAGTTTGGGCCGGCTGACTCCAGTGCAACACTGAGGCCCCGGCCCGGCTATGTGCCCAAGGTTCCTACCACGCCCTTCAGGGACCAGGTAGTGAGCCTGCAAGCGCTGCCCCTGGAGGAGGCAGACCCAGCCCTAGCTTTGCTCTGTCCTGTACGCGCACTGCGTCAGTACGTGGATAGAACTCAGAGCTTCAGGACCTCAGAACAGCTCTTTGTCTGTTACGGAGGACAGCAGAAGGGGAAGGCTGTCTCCAAGCAGAGGATGGCCCACTGGATAGTGGATGCCATCACCTTGGCCTACGAAGCGCAAGGTGTGCCCTGCCCGCTCAGGTTGCGTGCTCACTCCACTAGGGGTGTCGCATCGTCCTGGGCGCTGGCTCGTGGTGCCTCGCTAGCAGACATCTGTAGAGCTGCGGGTTGGGCGACTCCCAACACGTTCGCTAGGTTTTATAGCCTACGTGTCGAACCGGTTTCCTCCTGTGTTCTCACCTCAAACGGGTAGTGGCACTGAGAGGGCCGGCTCAGAGTCGGCTTGCGGCGTCCTTACGCCTAATTCTCCAGAGAGTTCCTTAACCAGGCAAACCCTGTTGAGTCCTCCAGCACTCCGGCGTCCGGACACGGCGGAGCGTCCGGCGCCAGGCCTTCAGCCAATGAATTCTTGAAAACCGGTGCGAGGCTAGTGCCCATATGAGAGACCCTGTCGGGATCCCATATGTGTATTCCACGGTATTCTTATTAGAGCCGTGTTTCCCCTGGCGGACCACGTTCTGCCATCTCTAAAGATGCAGCCTGAGCCATCTCAGAGACTTCCATGTGCAAAAGGGCCCTCTGGGTTACTTCACATGTTTGAATGTCACTTAAACCCCCTTTGGGAGGAGGTGACTCCGCAGTGTGCCTCTTCCAAGTGGAAGGGCACGCTTCCCAGTGTTATCCTAGTCCTACTGTTTGGGTTGCTCAAGGAACACCAGTAGTTGACCTTCTCTGTGTAGAGCCCGGTCCTATCGTCTGCCTTATAGGAAGGGTCAGGGGCCCTACACAGGGCACTGGAAGGGGCAGCTCCTGTGGCGCTTTGGTAGGGATCCCAATTTCGTCGGTCATCCGACGTGACTCGGAGTGACCGACTGAAAGGGGAACGTCTCGGTTACGTATGTAACCCTCGTTCCCTGAAGGAGGGAACGGAGACGTCACGTCCCGTCGCCACAGTCGCTGTACCACCGCTGAGCTGCCGGGTCGCCGGCTCGGCTCCTCAGCGAAAACATAATTGATGCGGTGCATCAGCTGCCTCTTATGCTCACGCTGTGATCAGCGGCAGCTGGATGCAATAATCGCATGCCAATGTCCATTGGCTCGTTTAGTTACACTCGAAGTGGATTGGTCTCTCTGGCGAGATCCCAATTTCGTCGGTCATCCGACGTGACGTCTCCGTTCCCTCCTTCAGGGAACGAGGGTTACATACGTAACCGAGACGTTTCTTTGACAGTGGCCTTCAGCTCATCTGCATTTTTTGGTCTCTTGTTTCTCATTTTCCTCTTGACAATACCCCATAGATTCTCTGTGGGGTTCAGGTCTGGTGAGTTTGCTGGCCAGTCAAGCACACCAACACCATGGTCATTTAACCAACTTTTGGTGCTTTTGGCAGTGTGGGCAGGTGCCAAATCCTGCTGGAAAATGAAATCAGCATCTTTAAAAAGCTGGTCAGCAGAAGGAAGCATGAAGTGCTCCAAAATTTCTTGGTAAACGGGTGCAGTGACTTTGGTTTTCAAAAAAACACAATGGACCAACACCAGCAGATGACATTGCACCCCAAATCATCACAGACTGTGGAAACTTAACACTGGTCTTCAAGCAACTTGGGCTATGAGCTTCTCCACCCTTCCTCCAGACTCTAGGACCTTGGTTTCCAAATGAAATACAAAACTTGCTCTCATCTGAAAAGAGGACTTTGGACCACTGGGCAACAGTCCAGTTCTTCTTCTCCTTAGCCCAGGTAAGACGCCTCTGACGTTGTCTGTGGTTCAGGAGTGGCTTAACAAGAGGAATACGACAACTGTAGCCAAATTCCTTGACACGTCTGTGTGTGGTGGCTCTTGATGCCTTGACCCCAGCCTCAGACCATTCCTTGTGAAGTTCACCCAAATTCTTGAATTGATTTTGCTTGACAATCCTCATAATTACCTACCATAATTACCATAATTACCTTATCTGTGTCCTGTCCTGTTGCTGTCTTTCTGTTGCACTGTAGAGCTTCTGTCACTAAAACAAATTCCTCGTATGTGTAAGCATACCTGGCAAATAAAGCTCATTCTGATTCTGATTCTGATAAGGCTGCAGTTCTCTCGGTTGGTTGTGCATCTTTTTCTTCCACACTTCTTCCTTCCACTCAACTTTCTGTTAACATGCTTGGATACAGCACTCTGTGAACAGCCAGCTTCTTTGGCAATGAATGTTTGTGGCTTACCCTCCTTGTGAAGGGTGTCAATGATTGTCTTCTGGACAACTGTCAGATCAGCAGTCTTCCCCATGATTGTGTAGCCTAGTGAATCAAACTGAGAGACCATTTTGAAAGCTCAGGAAACCTTTGCAGGTGTTTTGAGTTGATTAGCTGATTGGCATGTCACCATATTCTAATTTGTTGAGATAGTGAATTGGTGGGTTTTTGTTAAATGTGAGTCAAAATCATCACAATTAAAAGAACCAAAGGCTTAAACTACTTCAGTCTGTGTGCAATGAATTTATTTAATACACGAGTTTCACAATTTGAGTTGAATTACTGAAATAAATGAACTTTTCCACGACATTCTAATTTATTGAGATGCACCTGTATATACACACACACATCTAAGGGGTTTGTTTGACAAAAAAGTTTGTAGATGTGCATTAGTATGAGCATAATAAATAAATAAATATTTTGCATGATTTGATTTAAAAAAAAAAAAAATATATAAATATTTTGCAAGATAAATAAACATTATAAATAAATAAATAAATAAATATTTTGCATGACTTGAGCTTAAGAAATAAAATATATAATACCTTTGTTGTATGATTTTAAATATATATTATGAAACAATTTCAACAAACAGTTACAGATTTTGGTCTTTCCTTGATCAAGTACGAGTAGGAGCTTTACTTAAATGACTAAATATTTTGTAAAGGAATGCAAGCTGAATTTGCTTTATTAGCATTTTTCATATCAACTTTGATTATGATTTAAAATCACTTTTTAACCCACACCTTCTCTCTCTTCTGCTTATTAAAGCAGAAAATGGTGTGTTTCTGCTGAATAAATGTATGTAGTCTAAAGGTTCAAAGCCGTAACTGTGACAGATTGGGTACAACGTCAGAATAAATGTACTATAATTAAACAACTGAGTGTAAAACTGCAACAAATGAATAAAACTCAATGTATGCTTAGAAGTCTAAATTAAAACACCTGACATATAACTGAACAGTTTGCAAGAGTCAGAACATTATAGTCTGGAAGCTAGTAGCCATCAGCAGTGGAAGTATAAGTAATAATTTGCATTACAAATTTTCTAAGTCTCATCATTAGCAAGGTATCTGATTTCTTATTCCAGGCCTTTAAGGGCGTAGGCTGCCGACAGGCAGTGAGCATCGCTGCAGTGATGAGAGTTTAGTCCCATAGTGAGAAGAAGACATGACTGAACACACACCCCTGAGCTGCTGAGGGACCTTCCAGCTAGCTAAGCTTTCCAGTCAGCTGAGGAGTAAATCAATACATGGTCAAATCAATCCATCCTCCAGTGTGTCTCAAAAAGAGACGATGCTGAGTAAATTGCATCAATCCCTTTGCATGCATAAGCACACTGAATGAAGTTTAAGTCAGTCACTTCTGCTCGTGTGTACTGCATGGAAGCCCGTTTCTGCCACTGAATAAAAAATTAAAAAGGTAATTGCACAATTCTGCACTTTTCTTGTAAATGCAAGTTTACATCTACATCAACAAAGTTGCAGCTGCATGTTATAAAGTCAGAATTGCAAAATATAAATCCGAGTTTACATCTGGCAATTCTGACTTTTTTCTCAGAATATGAACTCTCAATTCTCTGAAAAAAGTGTCTTTTTATTTCCACAGATTTGAACTTTTAAACTGAGAAAAGACAGATTTGTGACATAAACTCACAATTGCAAGAAAAAAAGTCCGAATTGCAAGATACGGAAGCCTGTTTCTAACACTGAATGAAAAAAAGGTAATTGCGACTTTTTAATCTCACAATTCTGACTTTTTTCTCGCAATTGAGAGTTGCAGTTGCAACTTTATATCTCACAGTTCTGACTTTATAACATGCAGTTGCAACTTTCTTGTTTATAAGAAAGCAATTGCAGGAAAAAAGTCAGAATTGTGAGATTAAAAAGTCACAATTATCTTTTTTGTTTTTTATTTAGTAGTGGAAATGGGCTGCCATACGTGTGAGATCAAGTATGTACCTTATAAATATTTAAGATTCACATTTGGGCAGAAGAAAGTGACTCTTGAGAGCCAACGTGAACCCAGATGGGGTTGGTACTGTACATGCCATTAATGGCCGGTCGGAATTATTTATTAGTATAGACCACGTAAAAGCAAACGGTTTAGAAAGATGATGGAGATCTGGGGGAGCTAATCATTGTATAATATTTGAAATACACAGGAGTGGAACCAATTTGTCAAGCTCATCGTCTCCGAATGAAAATTGTTTAGTAGAAATCATTATATGAACCGCACTAATGGCAGACCGGTGTATCAGAGCCACTGTGCAATACACCTTATCAGATGTCAAGAGATAGTGCAATTAGACTATGACTGAGCATTTTTCAGTAATGGACAGCATGTGAGTAACTAAATGGAAATGCACTTTCCTTTTTATTTAAATGGTTGCAAGAAGTTCATTAGCCCAAATCAAAACTTCACATGCAATGATTTGCAAGCCAATAGCCATTTTTTTATTGCTGTAGGCAACCTACACCTTAATGTTATGACATTACTCTCATATGCTGTTTCATAACTTTTTAGAAGTATGAAAATGGCATATTTAGTCCCTCTGTCTAGTTTTTAATGTTTTTATCACATTCTAATGCACATGTCATCTTTGCAACATTTATTTAGGTTTAGTTTGGTCTGTTTTTTCACACATAACATTTATGGGGACTAGGAGTGATGCTAAAAAATTAAATGCATTTTATTTTCTGTGATAGAATTTTATCTGCATAAGTCTATTGTCCATTTAAAAACTTATTTATTTCCACTTTAATGATTGAACTGATAACTGATTTCATTTTATTTGTAAGTGTCACTCCTAGTTCTCCACATATATTGATATTTCAAGTCGACTTAAAGAAAACCTTCCCGGTAGATGTTTTCACATTTCTTAAACGTTCCATTTTGATTATTATTTCACTTTAAGGGTGGTTTCTAGAACATATTACAAACGTTGTAGCACATGAAATGGGTGTGTTAGATAAAGGAGACATGCAAAACTTCTATGAGAGGAGTCAGAAGGTAACAATGAAATATGATTTTTAAAACACTGTATTTAAAAATCTGATGCAAACTACTGCCTCCTTGCATTATGGCCCTATCAACTTTCAATGCAAACATACGCCCTTGATAGAGAGAGAGAGAGAGAGAGGGGTTGGTGATTGGACCCTATTGGATGGAGGCTGATGGATCGGATGAAATGGTGCATTACGGGCACTGCACCTTGGCACACGCTGCGACACGCCTAGTGCGAGCGAAACTGCAAAGCCACATGCGTAAAACCACATGCCATCGCTTTGATTTTCACGACATCTTCACACGCGAATCGATGGACGCAACTGTCAGCGCTACGCGTTCAGTAACTGCTTCGGATTGCCTCTTTATATGAGACAAAGAGAACAGCGTCGATTTAAGGGTTTTGCATCATTAACCAGCGTTATTATGCCTAATAATGCTTATAAATCACAAAGCGCTTTATTATGGCACGGTTTCAAATTCCCGCACTGGAGAATACGGCTTTGAATCGGAATAGACGGGTAGGCTACATCATTAACGCCAGCTGATTTTAAGCAAAACTCTGTTACAATTACACCCATGTGCAATAGTGAAGTGTCATCCTGTGGTCATGTTGTACAGTTCGTTCGGATCTCGAAAAGGCACCGCCCAAAGTTCCGCTGCCAGTTTCCAGTTCAAATCTGGATTCACATTCAATGCTGTATTTTACTCCAGTTTAATGAATGATGGACAGTGACATATAATATTCCGAAATACGCCTCCTCATCATTTCAGCAGGACTGTGACCTGTCAGTCGATCCGGATCAACTTATACGGGCCTTTAAACTGAAGAACGCGCACTCTAATTCGAATCGATATAAGAACTGGCAGATCTTTCAAAAAAAGACTCGATCGCGAAAATGAACGGAATTTCCAGTGGCAATGCGACATGACCAATGCATTATTTTATACAGCTAGAACGTAATTATGAAACAAATAACGTTACGATAACTATCTGAATAACTGAATCATTCATGAATTATGAATGCACATAATAATAAAGCAAAAGTTGCACTTACCGATTTCATGGCAGCAGCCATATCGTCATATCTCTCAGCCTGCTCAGCCAGTCTGGCTTTCTGAACCAGCTGCTCGCGGTCGACCATGTTTAAGTTGGTTCAGGAGCTGTGTAAGGGTGATCGAGGTGTATTTGGTGAATATGCAGTCTTGCCGCTGCAGCTGCTCTCTGCTGTCTGCGCGTCGCGCGCGTGCCGATGCAAAAGAGCCCCCCCCAGCACACTTTCACTGGATTGCGTCATCAGTTGTGAGGGGGTGCGGTGCGCCCTCGGCGTAGTGACGTCATTATCATGGGAAACTTGCGCGACAGTGACTTGCCGAATCATCCCGTAAAATTTAAATGTGACCCTGGAGCACAAAACCAGTCAGAAGTAGCACGGGTATATTTGTAGCAATAGCCAAAAATTATCAGTTTTTCTTTTAAAAATCATTAGGATATTAAGTAGGCTAGATCATGTTCCATGAGGGTATTTTGTAAGTTTCCTGCCGTAAATATATCAAAACTTAATTTTTGATTAGTAATATGCATTGCTAAGGACTTCATTTAGACAACTTTAAAGGTGATTTTCTCAATGTTTAGATTTTTTTTTTTTTTTTTTGCACTCTCAGATTCCAGATTTTCAAATAGTTGTATCTCAGCCAAATATTGTTCTATCCTGACAAACCATACATCAATGGAAAGCTTTCAGATGATGTATAAATCTCAATTTAAAAAAATTGACCCTTATGACTTTGATTGTGGTTCAGGGTCGCAAATTACTACTTTTTTTTACTTTTTCTTTTTCCGTTGAGTTTCTTAATCTGTTGCTCCTATTATCTGTGGGGTGCCTCAAGGATCCATTTTTGGGCCACTTCTTTTTAATTTATATATGTGACCATTGGGAGATATTATTAGGAGACATAATGTTTCATTTAATTTATATGCTGATGATACCCAGTCGTACATACCATTGAAAGCAGGCAATACCATTGAACCCTTATTGGCCTGCCTTGGGGACATTAAGAAATGGCTAGCTAATAGTTTTCTTCGACTTAATGAAGATAAAACGGATGTAATTGTCTTTGGCCCTCCAAAGTTGAGAAGTGGTCTTATAAATGACCTTGGCAAGCATTTCTCCTCAGTCTCTTCCCAGGTCAGGAATCTTGGTGTCATTCTGGACACTGAACTTTGCTTAACTAAGCAAATTAATACAGTTGTCAAGAACAGTTTTTATCAGTTACGGATCATCTCGAGATTGAAATCATTTTTGTCTTTTTATGACCTGGAGAAGGTCATTCATGCCTTTATTACCTCCCACCTTGATTATTGTAATTCATTATATTTGGGTCTTCCTCAGTCATCCATTGCACGCTTACAGATGGTACAAAATGCTGCTGCAAGGTTGTTGACTAGGGCAAAGAAAGCTGATCACGTTACACCGATTTTAGCCTCTCTTCACTGGCTTCCTGTCCATTTTAGAATTCAATTTAAAATTTTGTTGTTTGTTTTTAAAGCTCTTAATGGTCAAGCCCCATCTTAGCTCAAAGATCATCTTACTCCTCTTTCATCCTCCAGATCTCTAAGATCTTCTGACAGGGCTTTCTTAGTTGTCCCTCGTTCACGCTTAAAAACAAAGGGTGATAGGGCTTTTTCAGTTGCTGCCCCCCGTCTTTGGAATCAACTGCCACTGGACATCCGCCTTGCACCTTCTATTACAACTTTTAAAATGAGGTTGAAAACATATCTTTATTCCCAGGCATTTTAATTTGGATTTTATCTGTTGTTTTGTTTTATTGTTTCATCTGTCTTGTTTATTTTGTGTTTATCTTTGACATTGTTCAGCACTTTGGTCAGCTTTGCTGAGATAAATGTGCTATATAAATGAACTTTACTTACTTACTTACTTACTTACTTACTTACTTTTAGATATCGACATAGATTGTTCTCTTTGTAAAAGTCATCCTGAGACTGTTGTTTATATAGAAGTACAGCAATGCTTAATCCTCGTGCGTCCTTAGGGACATTGTCTTTTTTAATTTCATTTTTTAAAATCATTTTGGCTGTCTTAATGCAAACAGCATACATTTAGTCAAAATGTGTATTTTAATTGTAAATTTAATATCTGACTTTCTTTTCAATCTTTATTTTTATTTTATTTTATTTTATTTTATTTTATTACTATTTTCCATGTGATTGCACACTTTTCTCAGGTTTGGGCTATATGAGCTTTTCCTGTTTTCTGCTTCTGCTGAAAAAAGGCCAGCTAAAATAATGGTGCACAAAAATAATAATGCATAAATTAATGTTGTTAGTAATCACGGGCATATCTAAGACTGTAATAAAGCAAAAAAAAAAATAAAAAATAATAATAATAATAATAGTAAAAAATAAAAAAATAAAGAAAAGAAAAATAAAAAAGAAAGAAAGAAAGAAAGAAAAAAGCAATTCTGCTTAGCACTTAGAATATGGAAAATAATTAATTTATGTACCACAATTTTATGTCCCAGAAAAATATAAATTCATAGATTTTTTTTCTTCCTTCAGTTTTTGCTTTTCCATGAAATCTTCCCTGACTTTTTTGTTTTTGTGTGAATCTATTGTGATATCTTATGTTTGCTCTTGTAAAGTATCTTACTTTTACTTTACTTACTTTACTTTTAGTCCTTTAGCAGACGCTTTTATCCAAAGCGACTTACAAATGAGGAGGACAACAGAAACAATCAATTGTAGTATTAAAACAACTAAAACTGATCCAATACTAAAAGCTAAAACTTTATAAATAGTATATATATACACACATATTAAAAAATTTAATTAAATAAAAATGAGAAATACATATGACAAAATTTCTAAACTTAACATTTAAATGAAAACAAAATAAAGCTACAAACAATTCAAAATATTAAGAGAACAAAAGGTATAAGAGTATAATAATGATTCTAACATAAAACTAAGCCAAACACCAAAAACAACTACGTGTGTATGTACACACACACACACACACACAGACATATATGCACACACACACACACACACATATCCATAAATTCAATATTATTTTATTTCCATGTAGTTTGCTGAAGTACTAAAATAACTCAAATTAAATAAAACTAAAACTTAATAAATAACTTATACAGAAATAATGGAAAAAAAAACTAATAAAATGACAAACATTACTACAACTGTAACTAAAACTAAAATAGATAACATATACAAATCAAACTACATTAGTTTAACAGTAATCCTAAAAAAATAACTGTGCCAAACATACAAGTAAGAAATGGTCATAAAAACTGAAAGAGAAGTGAAACAAGTAATAGGAAAGAGAATAAATGAAAAGCGATACTTATCCCTTGCTGGTGTCCCTGTCCGGTGGAGTTGCACGGTAGAGTCGATGGTCTTTACACACTTCGGTCTTCACACGACGAGGGCTGCCGCGACCGCTGCCGTGGTATAATAACCTTTTTTTTTACCCGTCTAACAAATCACTAATTGAATTCAGCTGGACACACTTTCCTGTTAATCACAATAAATGGCCACGCAAGCGCAGACACTAACAAGGTACGCCATACAGTACGAGACCAAACATGATCTTGTGATGATTTTTTTAAGAGAGTCATTTAAAAAAGAATAGCCAAACCATAGTCAGGCTCAATAATTAGAGGATCATTTATTTATTTATTTACTTATTTATTTTTATTAGAATTTTTATATAGGTTATTAGAATATTGAGAATTATAGTGTTACCAGTTTGCTAGCCTTTGTATGATAACCGGGGCTAGTTGTCACAAAGTACATTTTACTCCAGTGAATATTTTTTATGGTTGATTTATTTTTCAAAGTCATTTTCTGTAGAGATATATATATAGGCTACCGTACCTGCTACTTGGCTACAGAAAAGCAATTGAAACAAAAAGTAAAAATCCAGACTCCCTTTATAGCTAGTAACTAGTAATATGTTAATTATAACTAGTAACTTAGTAATATGTTATGTATTGCATATTCATTATTTTATCAAATTTGTTTTACAGTAAACGCAGATAATTAAACCTATAGAGCACCTGCAGTAAGAATAAATAATGTGTTATTTTGACTTACTAGAAGATAATTGTATAGATGTTTCAATTCAAAAAACAGCTTTAGTCCACCTCTGTTAATAATAAGAGATTCATAGCTTTATTTCCATATATATTGACATAAACATTGATGTTTCACCCCAATATTTTAGGAAAGTCTGTACAGTAAAAAAGTTACATCAAAAATATTTGATCAATTGTCTTCTTTTTCTTTACTTTTTTTCTTCTTTTATTAAATTTAGGATATCAAATGTTTAGTTATATATTACATACAGTATAAAATATCTTAACTTCATTTTTGCCCCTAATTTCTTTCCTAGCTCATAAAATAACCACCTAATATACTAAGAGGTTATGCAATTAGGCCAATGACATGGTTTAGTTTCCTCAGTGGAAGTGCAATATTCCTTTTATCCATTAATTTTTATTCTGTTCATCTACTAAAAAAAAGAAGAAAAAATAGACAAATGAAGAACAGAAGAAAATGATAACCATTTTTTTGCATTAAAGCCATTATTTTTCCCAATCAAATTGGACCTGAGAGCATATTTTTCTAAACAAGCCAAATTATTATTTTTTTCAGACTGAATAATGAAGGCTATTTTTCATTCAGCAAAATGCAAAGATCTACACTCTTAACTTTTAAGATGTGCAACACAACAATCATCAAATATTTAAAATATAAATATTTTATGTTTTACTTTTAGCATTCAGGAAACAGATCCAGTAGAATCAAACCTTTTTATAATTGGAAAAGTACTAGACGTACAGTCATGAGTTTTTTTAAAAAAAACTTTTTATGGCATAATAAATTTGGTGCTTGCAATCAAAATGACAGGCTAAAAAGAGTCTAAAACTTTGGTTTCCACTGTATATCAATAGTTTAAAATATGTTCAGCATATTTATTCACCTATGTGTACACATTCTTATAGTTTATAAAGTGCATAATTAGAATTTTCATTCATAATATTTATTACAGTTATTTATATAACAGTATTAGCATAATTTATTTTTTCTTGTTTCACACCCAATAACTATTTCATCTTTAAAATCTCCTCATCAGGGTTGGCGTGAGGTGTTATGTACAAAATTTATACAAGTCCTTGAAACTCTTTTGCCCTCACTGCATTCACTGGACCGGGGGTGGTGGGTGTGGCTTGTGGTGGGCGTGGCCTGTGGTGGGTGGAGTCATTAGAGTCCACATGTGACACTGGCATCCTCTGAATGGTCACAGTTGTGGACGTTCCATGCTATGTGAGAGCACTGATTGAGAGCAGCTTCTGTGCCTGTGCACTTCAGATTGTCCATCTGGATTGTGCCACGGCCGGGACCAAAGTGGGCCATCACCTGGGCGGCTTTAGGCAGCCCGCAGCCCATCTGCCTGCACACCACCTTCGCATCTGCAAGATCCCAAGCATCATCACACACAGTTCCCCATTCTCCTCTCAGGAATATCTCCACACGGCCCTCGCAGCGGTTCAGGCCCCCAATAAGCCTGATGGTACCTTGAGAAGAGAAAGAAAGGCATTAGCTGTGTGCCAATTCAAACACTAGCCATCCTAAAGTGAGATTAGAAATAGTGTGTCCTAAATCATAGTATGTAGAAAACAGACGGTCAAAGGTGAAAAATTTGTAGTTTTGTAGAAGTGTGCATTTAAGCGCGCATTTTCAGTTTTCCACAACCCCTATTATTTTAAACATTTTCTTGCTTAATATTTTTGCCTTGTTTTCTGGTACAAATATCTAAACATTCTTAAATAAGTCTTGTTTTATGAAAAATCTATTAAAAATAAGCAAGTTAATACGCTTAAAAATCTGCCAGTGGGGTCAGAAAAATAAACTTAATTCAAAGGGAAAACAAGATTATTTTTCAGATTTTTTTTCTTGAAAAGATCCAGACTTCTATTATAACTAATGACATTCAATACCAAAATCTTATCACATCTATCAAATCTATCACATACTCATTATTTCACAAAATGTAAATACAAATGATGAAACATTTATTATATAAAAGTTATTATATGAAGAATAAATAATGTCTCGATTTGTCTTAATATGAGAACATTTCTAAAAAAATATATATATATATATATATATATATATATATATATATATATGTACTGTGTATATTTATTATGTATATATAAATACACATGTATATATTTAAAAAATATATTTGTATGTATATATATATATATATATATATATATATTTATACTTGTATATAATTTATATTATATATAAATATAAATATTTTATATATAAATCTAACATATTTTTTCTTAATATACACATCTATGTTTGTGTACATATATATACATAATATATATACACAGTGTACACACCTATAGCATGAAACATAAACTTTTATTTTGAATGCGATTAATTAAGATTTTTTTTTTTTTTTTTTTGCAGCCCTAGAATATATAATAGATTCATAGCATTCTTTATTTCTATATGGCAAAAATGTTGCTGTTTCTGTCCAATACTTTATGAAAGACTGTACATTAAAAAAAATGATGACAAAAATAATTTAAAAATATATATAAATATATAAAAATATATTCTGAAAAATATATACTTTTTTTTTTTTTTTTTTTTTTACTTTAGGTATAACAAATGTTTAATTATATACAGGGTTGTGTTAACTTTGAGCATGAAGTCTTAAAAACATGAAGTCATGGCATAAAATGTGGCATGCATCAGTAAAAAAAAAATCATCAGTATTTTTGTTTTGTTTTCCAGTACAAATATCAGCGTATACTTAAATCAAGACATATTTTCTTCTGATGCTATTTGAACATACGAAGTCTTGTTTTCTAAGGAACTGAACAAATTTAAGTGAGTCTATGCCTAAAACACGAACAAACATCTGTCAGTGAGGTATGAAAATTGTTTTCCCTTTAAATTAAGCTTGCAACTTGGCAGATCATTTTAAAGGGATAGTTCACTCAAAAATGAACACAACGAATGTTTCTGTAAAGTCTTTTAGGATGTTAAGACTGGAGTGTGACGTTCTTACCGTCCGCTGGTGTTGTGGTTGTAGTTGCTCTTGTAGTTGTTAGAGGTTTCTCTGTGATCCCTATGCCAAAGTCTCTTCCGACTACCTCAAACTCCATAGGTGCTGAAAGAAAGAAAGACAAATTTAGTTAGAAACTTCTTTTGATTAACTTTCATTTACTGTGACTGAACATACTCTTTTATACACATTATGCTGTGCTTCTTATTCATGAGGCAGTCTAAGGGTTGATACTTTCATTCCTTTATCTGGGGTTTATTTTAGTCTTTCCCTCTTCTCTTAAATGCTCATATATTAGACGCATGCATGCATATATTTATGCGTTAGTGGATGCACGTGGCCTGTGCGGAGGACGGCTTCCCCTGCGGGCCTGTGCTGATGATGATTTGCTCTGACGGGCCTCTTTATTTTTCATGTAGACACGGCGACTGACGTATAGAGGATGCTTCTAAAGTTGCTGCAAATTACAAATGCTGATCTTGAATCAGTTTAGCGATTTCTCTAACGATGGTCGAGGGGATTTCGAAAAGAGACAGCGGGCAAGTAAATGTAATGGATGTGAGTTTGTATGTGTTTGAGAGTAGTGTTAATTGAAGGAACAGTGAAAGACAGACGTGCAGATGTGCATGTGTCTGTGTGTGTGTGTGTGTGTGTGTGTGTGTGTGTGTGTGTGTGTGTGTATGTGTGTAAAAGAGGAAGCGTGCCAGAGGAAAAATTGCCCTGGAGACTTGACTTAGTCCAGCAGAACATTGTGTTGCAGTGAGGATTGTGTGTGTGTGTGTGTGTGTGTGTGTGTGCTTTCATAGTGAATAAATGCTGGTGTTGTGAATGACTGGGTGATTTATTTCATGAATGAAGTACTGACAGCACACGCATGTAAGTCTTGTATTTGTGAATCTCATCAAACCTGTCATGAACATATATATTTATTTATGTATTTTTTATTTATTTTTTTATGCAGTATATATATATATATATATATATATATATACTGATAATATGATTTATATGCGCAAATAGCAACATGATGTGAATTTTTCACACATATTTAGATTCAGATTTAGGTTTAAATACACTGCCATTCACAAGTTTGGGATCAGTAAGATTTTTCATGTTTTATGTTTCTTCTGCTCATCAAGGTTGCATTTATTTGATCAAAAATATAAAAAAAAAAAATTGTGATATTTTGAAATATTATTGCAATTTAAAATAATGGTTTTCTATTTTAATACTTAAAATATAATTTATTCCTTTGACGCAAAGCTGAATTTTCAGCGTCATTACTCCAAACTTTTCACTTGATCCTTCAGAAATGATTTTAATATGTTGATTTATTATCAATGTTGGAAACAGTTTTTGCTGCTTAACATTTTATTTATTTATTTATTTTTTGTAACGTGTGATACTTTTTTCAGGATACTCTGATGAATAAAAAGTGAAAAAGAACAGCATTTATTCATAAATAGAAATATAAAACTTTTGTAAAAAAAAATATACATTACATACTACCATTCAAAAGGTTTGGTCAATAAATTTTTTCTTTTTTTTCTTTTTTTTTTTTAAGAAATTAATGCTTTTGTTCAGCAAGGATGTGTTAAATTGATAAAAAGTGATAGAAAAGATTTATATTGTTAGAAATGATGCTGTATTTAACCTGATAAACAAATAGTTGTATGTGTCTTTTTGCCTAAAAGTAAATGTTTTTGGGCTGAAATGTGACCTGAACATTTTATATGAACTAATTTAATATGAATTATTGGAATAATTTTTTGTCTAAATATCTATGAGTACATTTAAATAAGTATGCACATTGTATATAAATGTAAAATGCATGGCTTTTCAAAACCATTCTTTTCTATGTGATCATTCTATGAGACTGTAATGTGTGTCATATTTCTCTTACGTGCACAGATGACTCCAGCGTCTTCGTAATGGCCGCAGTTATGCTGTCCCCAGCCCAGATTGAAGCAGTCGGACAGCTTTTGCTCACTGCCGCTGCAGTCCACGTTATCCAGCAGTATGGGTCCGGAACCGTAGCCGAAGTAAGCCAGAGGTTTGGCTGCGATAGGCGGCCCGCATCCCATCTGTCTGCAGACCACCTGAGCGTTGTCCATATCCCAGTCATCATCACACACCGTTCCCCAGACGGTGAAGTAGAGGATTTCCACTCGGCCCTGACAGCTGTTGAGGCCATTCACCAAACGGATGCTCGGCTTCTCTGAAAGAGCCATGGATGATGACAACATACACTACTGTTCAAACTCTCGGGGTCGGTAACATTTTGTAAATTTTTTTGAAAGAGACTCTTCTGCTCATCAAGGCTGAATTTATTTTAACTTAAACAGTAGTATTGTGAAATATTATTTGCTGATTTGCTGCTCAAGAAGCATTTCTGATTATTGCCAATGCTGAAAACAATTGTGCCGCTTCATATTTTTGTGGAAAATTTTGTACATTTTATTTTTCAGGATTCTTTGATGAATAGAAAGTTGAAAAGAACAGTGTTTATATGAAATAGAAATCCTTTGCAACATTATACATGTCTTTACTGATCAATTTAATCTATCCCTCTAAATACATAAGTAAATAAAATAATTATGATAAAATAAATAATATCTATGGATGGATGATCTAAATAAATAAATATGTATTTAATGTCATTTATGAAATGTAATAGAATGTAATTATGTATTTAATGTAATTATGTATAGGGAGATAAGTAGATTTTTGCTATCCATTTAAATGCATAAATAAATATGTAATTTATTATAGATAGATAGATAGATAGATAGATAGATATGTGTCTTTACTACCTTTGGTTGTTGAGGCTGTAGTGATCACCGTGGTTACCGTTTCACGTTGTACTGGCACTGGCATTTCTGTCACTAAAGAAAACAGAAAAATGTCAGGAAAGAAGGAGGAACAGACAAAATGAGTGCGCTCAGTGATGTTTTGAAAAACGCCATCTGCTGGTCCTTGAAGAGGTTTATTATGCAGGACAGTCCTGTTAGCAGGCAGTGTGTGACAGATGGTCAGGCACAGCAGTTAATAACAATGAATTGGCTATTAATTCAACCGTGCATTATTGAAAATAGCAGGTGAAGTGGCAGGCCCTGTGTACAGTACAGACAGTGTTTATACCTGCTGTGCTTTCAGGAACGAGGAAATCTCTGCCTCTAGTCTCTGTGTTGATAACTGGAACCATAGTGGAACTGGCACCTGAAATATAGGAGAGAGACAGAGAGAGTTAGAGCTGCAGTCAAACGAAATACAGCATTACAGAATATGCAGATACAGTCAGGTATGAAAGATCACATTGAAAATCAGTTGTTGTTTTTATGTAAAAATAAAGTTTCACATAAAAAGCATCTGCTAAATTAATAAATGTAAATGTAAACAACAACAACAACAACAAAATATATATACAATAAAACAAATATATATAATATATAATATAATATATCGGGTACAAGTTGCCATTTGTATCGCGATGCATCGTTTCTAACATATTTGCATCTGTAAAAACCGATTTATTTATATATAATTACTAGTGCGCTACACTTT
This sequence comes from Spinibarbus caldwelli, assembly GCA_039654775.1. Taxonomy (NCBI): domain Eukaryota; kingdom Metazoa; phylum Chordata; class Actinopteri; order Cypriniformes; family Cyprinidae; genus Spinibarbus; species Spinibarbus caldwelli. The sequence goes on along the minus strand of CM077222.1, from coordinate 3,490,105 downwards.
TATTGTTTATAAAGTGACCAATAATCTGTGATCAATATTTTCTATGTAGATTGATTTCTCCTCTCGATGATGAATCACAACAACACTACAGAGACCCGAGGAAAAGCGAGGATTAAAGTCCAAAACCTGACATGAAATAACCTAATTAATCAATCAGGGCTAAAGCGGTTATAAACGACAATGTAAGATCACACAATCTAACTAATTTGTGCACGCTTATTCTTAAATTCGATCATGGATCAAATCGATCCACCATGGCAAACAGCGAATATATATGTGCTGTTGAATGCATTTGAGACGTTGTGTTTTCCTCAGTGCATAACTGACATGTCACGAGTATATTTTTCATCTGTAAAGTCATGCAAATATATCCATTTTGCTGTCAGTAGTGGACTTACGCGAGTGGACGAGCGCTGCTGTGCGCATGCGCGCTAAACGGAGCGCAATAATTCTGTGTCGAATATGCATTTTATGATAGCAGTAACTGTAAAGGGACTATTGTAATGGGTAAATAAAATGTGAGCTAATACAGTCCTAATTACTAAGCTCAGATGAGTTAATGTGTGTTGCTTATAGCAGTTAAAATTTAGTTTATTTGAGTGATTTTAACTTTTAGTTTAGTGAGTATTAATGATTTAAAGAGCAATGTTAGATTGTAATGTTCTAATGCTGTCTGGTCTAACTATAAAAGGTACAGCTGTTATAAAACCAGAGAGAAAGGCTGGTATGTGAGAGAGTCAGTGGTAATATCATTGCATTGGTCAGTGAGCTCAGCTTAGCCTGACAGTTTGCCTACCCTGAACCAGGTTAGCTTTCCAGCATAAGTTGCCACGGTGACTGAGGTTTATCTTTGTTAAATTTGCTTTATGGAACCAAATCATTTGACGGTGAGTCAGACTAACTGAAATAAGCCTGGCCTATTTGGTAAACTTGTTTTATGAAACAGGCCTCGAGGCGTTAGAAGTCAGAAGACACATAAGTTAATTTATGATTTGCTGTCTGTCTGAACCAAAGAAATAAAAGCGATCATATTTTTTCAGTTGCATCGTATTGCATCGAATTGCATTGTGTTGAATTGAATTGAAATCAAATCGCACTGCATCATAATAGGGGAGAATAGTATCGCATCGCATTGCTAGCTGCTTCATATGTATCTTCAGTGTATCATATCGTTGGCTATGCGTATCGCATTGGCCTCAGTTATGGAGATGCACATCCCTAATATATATATATATATATATATATATATATATATATATATATACTGTATGTCATGAATCTGGTCCGTGGCTTTCTGTCCAATTGTCACCAGAGGTCGCCCTTCCATCATATTGACTCTCACACTACACAGACTGTTACACTTACACTGGACTTCAGTTCCCACAATCCATTTCACTCTGATTACGCACACGGCTGTAGCCAATCACACACTCTGCACAAGCCATGGACTTCCTCTTTCTCACTGCCGAGTATTGTTTAGCGTTTATCACTCACCTAGTGATAGCTGCATTACGGAGCCAGTTTTCTGCCCAAGTTTCTAGTTCATAGTTTCTAGTCTAGTCTTGTGTTTGCCTGTTTCCTGATTCTTGCCTGTGTATCTTGGATTAACCCTTTGCATTGCTGTTTCAGACTGTGTTTGCACCTTGCCTGAACTTTGCTCGTGTTATTGGATTACCCCTCTTGTCAAGCCCTCTGGATATCGTTCGCTGTCGACTGACTCACGCCCGTTTTGGATTACTCTTTGTCTTGCCCTCAATATACTTGTTTGCCATGGTCAGAACCTTGCCTGTTTTATGACCGCGCCTTTGAATAAAGCTTCGCATATGGATCTGCACATCTCACGTCTCGTTCGCACCGTTACAGTATATATATATATATATATATATATATATATATATATATATATATATATATATATATATACATATATATAGTAATAATTCAAGTGATTATGATGATCATATAATTATGGGGAAAAAAGTTAAATAAAATAGTAAAAAAAAAAATTACAAAATAAAATTGCAAAAATAATGAAAAAAGCGCAAAATACAGTTAAGTTGCAAAATAAATTTGCAAAAAATAAAAAAGGCCAAATAAAATTGCAAAAATTATGAAAAAATGCCAAATAAAATCACTCTATCTCATAAAAAAATGCTAAATAAAATTGCAAATATAATGAAAAAATTATGAAAATTGCTAAATTGTAAAAATTATGAAAAAATTGCTAAATATAAGCATTTCTGTTGGACCTCACTTAGTGCATTAGTTCATCTGAATATGGCTTATTTCAACAGAAAATGTGGGTTTTATGTGCAAGTTTTGTGAGTTCCAGTCATTTTAGTACAAAAACAGCCCATTATGCGGTTTGATATTGCAAACTGGTATTCATATTATTTTATATTATTATCGTATTCATAAACACACTGTTTTGTAGCACAAGTAGTTTTAATATTCTTTAGTTATTCTTGTAGTTGTTTACCTATAGTGACTAACGACTCAGAAGTCTTGCACATTCACAGAAAATAGCTGACTTCTGCTTTGTGAAAGAGGAGAAAGAAACGCACCTAAGCAGATGACACCGGCGTCCTCATGATGGCCGCAGTTATGAACTCCCCAGCCAAGGCTGTAACAGGTGGCCAGGCTGCCCTCCTGTCCATTACAGTTCACGTTATCCAGCAAAATCCGTCCCGTGCCGTAGCCGAAGTAAGCGTTTGAAGGTGCGCCGACAGCCAGTCCGCAGCCGATCTGTTGACACACAACTGTAGCGTCCGCCATGCTCCAGTCATCATCACACACCGTTCCCCAGCTGCCCTGATAGTAGATCTCCACCCGGCCCTGACAGCGGTCCCCTGTCCCCGCCAAACGCACCACTCCATCTCCTACAGCACAGGACGGTCAGATGGGGTTTTAGGAATGATGACAGGCAGATATGACAGTAGACAGATCATCAAAATCAAATTTCAAATTTCAAATTTCTATAATATTTACTATATAAATACATTTACTATATATAATATAGTAAATGTATTTAATATGTTTAATATATTATATAATTTAATATATTTTATATTATTTTATTTATATATATATATATATATATATTTTTTTTTTTTGGTTATTTATTTATTTTGGCATTTCTTAACTGTGGCAATGCACTATTGCTTTTCTATTACTGTTGCTTTCTAATGCAGGATAGATGTGTTACTCTCAAAATACAACATTTTGGGAAACAAAAATATTGAGAATGGTTATATTCTTGTTTTGAAGTAAGAATTCATGCCTCAAATGGTTAACTCTGTAAAGCCCAACATACGAAATAATAATCAGTTTATTATAATATAATAGAAAACATATATTTTTTTAAAAAAACTTCAAAAAGTGTTTCATATTTGATACATCAGCTTTTTATGGCTCATATAGTCTGATATAGTGAGAATATGGAGAAAAAAACAGCTCAAATTTTTTTCAGAGACTCAAACTGAAAGAAAATTTGAATTAGCTTCGGATGCTGATATTGATCCAAATATATAATGCAATGGAATCCAATGCTGATTGAGAGATGAAGAAATAAACGCTCCTCAGAAGATGTTTGATGTTTTGGAGGCTTGAGAAGATCATTCCTCCACTGAGGAACAGTGAAAGTAAAGCTTCTGGTAGCAAACGTTCCTCAAAAGATCCTGATGATCAGATTTGAGACGCACTGATTTTTCTAAGAAATGATTGATGGAGAATCAAGTAAAACCGAGCTGCAAGTGTTCATCTGGAAATATTACTACAGATATTCTGATGTTTACTTGATAAAAATCAGTCAAGATTTGACAGCAGAAAGATTCGAGAAGCAGCAGCTGAAGCTGGACGTTTGTACAATTACACTAAAAGAGCTTTGACTTGATAAAGAAGAAGAAGAAATCTGACAACAGAAGGCTGTTTGATCATTTTTGACAGAAGGCATTCTTGATCATTTAGAGGTCTTAGAAATTCATGTATTCACTTTGCTGTTATCTATTATGCAATGGTTTTTCCAGAAACATTATGAAATCATCACAAAACGCCTGTTGTTTGTCCAACAGAAACCTGGTCCACAATTATCTACACTTTGCTCCTAGAAATCATATAGTTTGCTCCATAGAGGGTGTGGGCCAGATTATCGGTAATATTATTCTGCTGAGTTTAGCTCACCATTGAATATGAAGCAAACGGAGGGCTACGGTTTCAAGCAAACACACGCTGATGTGCCTCATATTGTTTTATTGAGCAACACCACCACATAGACTCAAAAGCCATTCTCGTATTGCCAGAGGAACAAAGCCTCAACGGTGATTCCATACTATGAAAATGCCATTAAATTCCCATAAGGCTTTGTTACTTTCTTTAGAAGTCATAACCTCTGAACTAGATATGGGCAGCTGCTTCTCATGACTGAAACAGGACATGAGAAACAAAGACAGGATGAACATGATCCCTCAAAAAGAGTTCTGCTACGATCTTTAGTTCATCACTGCACTTTTCATCTGGGATAAATTATAACTATGATCAGGGTTATTACCGTTAACCAAAACAAAAGCAAAAAATAAAACCATAACTAAAAAAACGCATTTTTGTTACTCAATATATTTTATAAAATAGAAGTTGAACTGAAATAAAATAATATACTAAAATAACTAAAGCAAAAAAAAAAAAAAAGTGAAATAAAAATAATAGATTCAATATACCTATATTTAGAAAAACAATAACTAAAGCAATAACTAAATCTATATAAGCATATTTAAAAAAATAAAATAAAAATGACAAAAACACAACGAAAAGTAAAATGAAAACAAAATACAAATAAAAACTAATTTAAATATTGTTAAAATGAATTTAAAATAACAAATAATGAGATTTTATATTATGAGATCTAGGACTTTTGTGTCACATAAATTAATATATGTACAAAAAGGCTCTAAAATTGGATGTTTTGGGTCATTCACTATGCAGTACATCATGCATGTCTTAATATATTTAATAAAATATTAAAATGCATTTAATTTATTTATGAAATTATTAACATTACTAAATTATATAAAATATATTATTTACATAGTAATACAATCTTAAAAAATATTCCTATTCAAAGATGGAAATCAGATTATTTTAGTTTTAATCAAAATATCACAATGAAGTGGAAATAAGAGTGAAGTTTAAATGGTTTTAGACAAATTTTTTTGGTTATACTTATTCTAATCGAAATGTGTCAATTAAACATTGTTTTAATTCATTATTAAATGTCTTTTAATATAACTTTCCATTCTTTCAGTCTGTTGTAAAATCCCAAAACACAAAATACAAGTTCCTTAGAATGACATCATCCTCCTCCTCCAGGAAGTGACATAATTTTGGAGGGAAATCAACAGGACAAACAACATAAGCATCAGATGAATTCTGGGGTGTTTTTCGTCTCTCTAAAATGTTGCATCTTGTTTAATCAAATTAATTTGTTGATGTTGACATTTCATGGTATATGTTTAAATAAAACACTGAAAGGAACTTCAAGTTGATATCCTAAGTTAAAAAAAGGCCCGAATAAACTGTGCAACTTACTTAAAGCAGAAATGAGACGGGACGGTGTGGTGGGCTCCAGGTCTCGAGGTTCCACCACATTATTGCCTGTGAGAAAGGAAAAATGAATGATCTCACATAAATGGATCTTTAAATGAATAATTAGTTGAGCTCATGCAAGGAAATCAGCTTTAAAGGATAGTTCACGCAAAAATGAAAATTCTGTCATCAGTTACTCTCAAGTTGTTCCAAACCTGTATGAATGTCTTTGTTCTGCTGAACACAAAGGAAGGTATTCTGAAGAATGTGGGAAACAGAGCAGTTCTGGGGCACCATTGACTTACATAGTATATATTTTTTCCTACTATGGAAGTCAATGGTGCCCCAAAACAGCCTGGTTACAAACTTTCTTCAAAATATTTTCCTCTGTGTTTGGCAGAACAAAGAAATTCATACAGGTTTGGAACTACTTGAGGGTGAGTAAATGATGACAGAATTTTCATTTTTGGGTGAACTATCCCTTTAATGCACTATAACAAAAGAAGAGTCTGAAAGTTTCTGTGTTTGATGACAGCGTATTGACTCTCAGCTGTTTTCCTCGGCTCACTCCATGTACCTTTACAGGTGACAGCCACATCTTCATAGTGGTAGCAGTTGTGGACGCCCCATCCCTGATTCCCGCACTGACTCAGGTCCATCTCTCCTCCTTTACAGTCCACGTTGTCCAGCAGGATGGGCCCGGAGCCCTGGCCAAACTTGGAGCTGCTCCCCACGGCCACAGCCACGCCACAGTCCAGCTGCCGGCAAACCACGTTAGAGTCCACCATGTCCCAGTCGTCGTCGCACACCGTCCCCCACGTCCCGTTATGAAGCACCTCCACGCGCCCCTCGCAGCGGTTCCTGCCGTTCACCAGCCGCACTGGAGGACCTGGAGCACCAGATCATTACTTGTTTAGTATTACCCAGGCACTATTATAGTTTTCATTAATACTTTAAATTAGCTTTTATTTTTTTATATTTTCCATTTTCATTTTAATTAGTTTTAGTCATTTTTTTTAAACGTTTTTATTCATTTTAGATTTTAGTTTTAGTTATTTTAGTGCATCAAGTTAAACTAAATGAAATTGAGAAGTTTTGCCTTGAAATAAAATACCTTTAAGGTTTTATTTAATATTTTAGTTTAGTTTTAATCAGTATTTTTTATGGTTTGTTTTAATTAAATATAATTACCCTGGTAATTAGAAGAACGTATGTTTCAGTGTTATTTTAGTATAATTGAGATACTATTATAGTTTTTATTAATAGTTCTAATTAGCTCTAATTTTTATATTTTCTGTTTTCATCTTAGTTAAAGTTTAAGTATTTTTTTTGTGTTTTTGACATTTTTTTTTTAAAAACCATGTCTATATAGTTGTTGTTGTTTTTGTTGTTGTTGTTGTTGTTGTTGTTTTTTAGTCCATCAACTTCAATTAAATGAAAATAAGAAATGCAACTATCTGAAATAAAATAAATTTACTTTTTAAATATTTTATTTCAGCTTTATTCAGTATATTTTTTATTGTATAATAGCCCTGATAATTAAGGCAAGGCAAGTTTATTTATATAGCACATTTCATACACAATGGTAATTCAAAGTGCTTTACATAAAAGGTAATTTAATTTTTTAAAATGATTTAGAAACTGATTTAAAACAAAGTACCTTATAAGGAAAGTCTGTTCACTTGGCTGCCATATTTGCAGCGCCTCTGGGCAGCTCAAACAAGACCAAGTCCTACCTAAATAAATGGGGGAATCCTGAGATATCAAAAACTGCTCGTTGAACTCGCAATTAAATTAAATATTTCAAATCAGCAACAAAATCTGAAATGAACTGCCCCATAAATGTTGTTTCTTATGCTCAAATAGCGTTTAAAAAGCTAATTTTTCAGGCTAGACCAGCCAATGCGCATGCGTTGTTCCAATGCGCTTATGTCTGCGCAATCTAGCCTCAGGTTTCTATGGGAACCGGAGGCTGCAGTGACGCTATCCCTGCGTCCCAATGTTCATACTATTCATCCTAAATAGTATGTGAGATTAGAATAAGTGTGTCCCAAAGCATAGTATGTTGAAAAGAGTATGCCAAAAGTCTCCAGATGGTCTACTCTTTCAGGTCAATTTTTGAAGTGTGGATCCGTGCACACTCTAATGGCTAAAATTGCCCACAATCCATTGCGCTTTAGCGAAGGATTCGGTCCAGAACTACAATCACGAATAAAACGCGTTAAAACTACAAACGTGGCGGATGTGCGCAATCGATTAGGTAGAGAGGTTTATAAAAAGTGGTTTGAGTTACTAATCATCAAAATTTAAACCTAGTAAAAAATATTTATTTATTGTTATCTGTGTTATATTTCATCTGCAACAGCAATGTGAACTTTTATAAACATCCATTTGGTCGTTAACTTTTAAATGCATCATTATACAGACAATATGAGCAGAGTTCTCGGCATGAAAGATCCGCGACTGGAAGATCAATGAGCTACTTCTTTTCTCTCCAATACGGTAGGAAGTTAAATGAAATTAAATGTGGAGGATATTAACTGTGATAAGATGATTGACGGGCCAGTTTACAGCGACAGGGTGCGTGTAACAGGTGCAACAGAGCGCTCAAAGACGTGGTTGTGTGACGTGATAGATTGTCCCAAACCTTGCCTACTCTTCTACTACACACTCAAAAGTGTACATACTTTAAGGGCGTAGTATAAGTAGGCACATTGGGACACAGCAGATGACTTTACCAATCAGCGATTGGCTCTTTCATTTAGAAGGCGGGACTATCCCGCCATATTGCGCATTGCAGTTTCTCCCATTCATAAGTATAGGAGTGAACCGTCTTTGTATTTCTATAGTCTTTGTTTAAAATGAATTTAAAAACAGTTAAAAATAGAAAATGATTATACATAAAATACAGTGCAGTCAGTTCGGACGTAGCACAGTGCTCATTCAATAAATGCACAGCTAAACAGATGAAGAACATACAGTATTATTTTAGTGTCACTGAAATACTATTGTAGTTTTTATTAATATTTAATAAAAACTACAATAGTATTGAATTCGCTTTTATTTTTTATTTAATTTTTTTTTATTTTGTTGTGTTTTTGTGTTTTTGTTTTTTTTTAAATTCAGTTAAATTTTTATTTCATCCAGAAGTTAAACTAAATGAAAATGAGAAATGTTGCCTTGGAAACTAGCTGAAATAAAATATGTTTATTTTTATATCTTATATCTCAAGTAACATGGTTTCAGTTGTAGTTAACCATTGTAACTCTGGTATGTTTTTTTGTTGTGCTCTTAGACTTTAGGAACTAATTTTGCACCTTAACCGAGTTTATGATTAATAGATAATTTGTATGGTTTACATGGACCATGGTAAACATACGGTGCACCAATGTACTTTAAAGAATCCAAAAAAGTCAAAAAATTGCATAGTGTAATATATTTATATCATATTTATATTTACATTAATATTTGCATGTTTATATTTACATGAATTTACACGAATAGCCATTATATATTACCATAGTATCTAAAAAAAAACATGGTGCATGTCCCAAAAAAGTGAATCATTCCCAAAAAAAAAAAAAAAATCTTTTATGACTTTTTGGTCCTTTTTTGCTAGTGTTCATCATGTAGTGCACGTGAAAACTGCAGGTTTCTGAATAACACAAGCTGAAACGCAGAGCTGCGAGGCTCAGATATAATGATATAATGAAGCCTGTAAGAATGTCTCTAATCCCCTACAACTTAACGCACAATAATAAGTCTAAATATGACATATGACTCCAAAAAGAGAGCAAGAGCATAGCAGTGGAGAAGGGATTGTGTAAACTGAGCGAGAGGAAGTGACCTGTCTTTTTTTCCTGTGCCTTAGAGGCAATTATGATCCGGTCCTGCCGTGATCCTGCCAATAGGCGATGGCAAGTGTATCTTTTCTTAAAAGGGTGTGTTCTTGTATAAAGGCGCAAGAAAGGGTGAGAAAGTGAATTGCGAAGACGCTCACCTTGAGACCATGTTGTCGCTGAGGCATTTGTGGTGCTGGCTGTGAGGGGGAAAAAAAACAGGAGAGAAAGTCAGAGAGAGAGAGCAAACAACGATTGTGGTAAATTATTTGTTGAAAGGAGGTTCTTGGCCCTCCAGAGCTGCAGCCCTCTATATCTACTACATCTATTTTCCTGTAATTTTAGACTGGTGACACAGGAAGACTGTGAATTCAGCTCGGACTGTGATACAGACTCGCTGCAGAACAGACATATAGAAGAAAATCACACGCCTCTCATAATGCAAGATCAGATACTGAGACGTGCTGTGAATCTGATCAGATTCAGCTGATAAGACGGTGGATATTGAATCTCAAATATTGTGAAAAAATGATCAGTAATTCTACTTGTTACCAGTCTAGACCTCTGAGACACATTAATGAGTCACTTATTTTAGATATATGAAATAAAAATATGAAAAAAAAGGATTTATACAAAGAAAATACAAAGATTTATATATATATATATAAATATATATATATATATATATATATATATATATATATATATACACTACCATTCAAAAGTTTGGAATCAGTAAGATTGTTTATTATTAAAATTGGAAGGAAATTAATACTTTTTACTCAGCAAGGACACATTAAATTGATCAAAGGTGAAAGTGAGGACTTTTTACATTGTTAGGATTTTTTTTTTTTTTAATCATTATTAAAATGCTGTTATTTTCAATTGTAATAATATTAGACTTTTTTTTTTTTGATCAAATAAATGAATGCAGCCTCGGTGAGCCTATAAGAGAATTCTTTCAATACCATTAAAAACTCTTACTGAATCCAAACTTTTGAGAAATGAAATGAAAAATAAATGAAAATGAATAAGACATATATTTGAGTGCACTTTTTCTCTGTGACTAATCAAATATGGTCAACTCCAGTGCTGCTGTCAGTAAAGTTTATGTACTGTATATGTATGTAATGTATAACATATAGTTCCGATCCAAATATATTTATAAATTAACATTTTATGATACTTTGCTAGACATTTCACCTAGACTTTGTTTGTGTTTGTTCAGAACATTCTGGTGTTTTTCACAAAGCGCTGACCTCCCCGTCCCTCCTCAGATACAATTTCACTGTGGTCTGTTTGTCCTGTGTTTTGTGGCAGTATTGAGATGGCTAATGCTAGTGCCTATACAAGCTTTTGTATCAAACTGTGAATCGATGGTGTTTGATTTCAGCGCCTGACAAAGACAGCAGAAAATAAGCTTTTTTCCATCACATCCCATTTAGGTCAATTCACAGGTTTCTCCTCCTTCTTATTAATGTGTATGTCGCTGAAATGTTAGTCGCTCTACATATAGCGCTTCAGACGTGTGGGTTAATTCACACGTACACTTTAGTATTCATATAAAGCATGCAGTTGGGAAAAACTTGGTGTAGAAATTTTCAGTTAGAAATTAGTAAATTTCAGGATTAATTACAAGAAGAGCATGTAACATAGAAAAAGTGAAATATTTTATGTCAACAGTTCTGTTTTATTTACAACTTTGAGAAATCTTTTTGTTTGTTTGTTTGTTTTTTATGTTGTGCTATTTGTGACTATGGAAACCCGTTTCTGTGGAATAAAAAATAAAAAAGGTAATTGAGACTTTTTATCTTGAATTCTGAGTGTATATCTCATAATTCAGACTTGCGAGGGAAAAATATGAATTGCAAGATATAAACTCAGAACTGTGAGAAGCAAAGTCTGAATTGTAACTGAAATAAAAAGCTGCTATTATTTATTTTTTAAATGTTTTTATTCCATGGCAGAAACTGGCTTCCAGTTTTTACATTGTACATTTCAAATTGCCGCTACAATGTTGCAAGTTATTTAGAATGTTGCTTCATAGTTGATATGGTGTTCTGATTTGTTTTTAGAATGTTGTTATGCGGTCGCTATGGCGTTTTGTGTGGTTTCTAGGATGTTGCTTAAGAAAAGTCACAGGAAATGCAAAGGTTTAGTTTCAAATGATACTTACTGGAAACTGATCTTCGTTGGAGTTTGATATCTTCTGCACAGAGAAAAGATCAACAGAATTATAAACATCATCATAAAATAACTTAAACATGACACATACTGTACACACATTATCTCACATCTTTGTTGGCGTTTGCGTCACTGGCGATCATTTGTAAGATCCATTGAAAGTCATTGATCTGCTGGGAGCTGGGTTGTGTCGTGTTCAGTAGAGGAAACCACCCATAATGCTCTGACACACATCTTCTCAGATGTCCATGTCCTCATTAAGTCTTTAGTTCAGCTGTCTTTTCACAGGGTATTTCCCGCTGTAGGCATTACATCCTGATGAATTACTCTGATCGTTTTGTTCCACCAGGATCCATTAAGCCTGGAGGCTGTTGACTTTGATTTTGATTATTGTTCTTTTAAAGCAGATGTTTAAAGACGGTGATTTAATACTTTCTGGTGTGGTGTGGTGGTTAAAACTTAATCTTGGTAACTGAAAGGTTGCTGGTTCAGTTCCCACAAAGAGTCTTAACCACTGAGTCATTTAAAGAGTCTGCATTTGTAATTAGATTTTTATATTTTGTTTTCTAGATTGTTCTGTGTGGTTGAATCCACTCTTTCTAAGGGATTTATGTTTTGTTTTTTGTTTTTGCACACTTTAAAGTTACAAGACACTTGATGTGAGGTTCATTAATGATATTGGCTGAATTATGCAACAAAGTTTAGTTATGCAAATATTCAATGCAGTTTCTCAGTATGAGTACATAAAACCTGCATGTATACTATATTATATTATTAGCAAATTGCAGTTTCATATAGTCTTAGATGGAGTCTTTCATACAAACTGCTAATATATATCATACAATACCAGTCAAAACTTTGGAATAAATATGATTTTTTAATATTTTTGAATCTTAAATCTTTGATATCTTTGATCTTCTGCTCACTGAGGCTGCATTTATTTGATCAAAAATACAGTAATACTTTGAAATATTATTACAATTTCAAATAATGTTTTTCCAGTGTAATACATTTAAGAATGTAATTTATTCCTGTGATGCGCAGCTGAATTTTCAGCATCATTACTCCAGTCTTCAGTGTCACATGATCCTTCAGAAATCATTCTGATATGCTGATTTGCTGCTCAAGAAACATTTCTTATTATTAATAATGTTGAAAACAGTTGTTAAATCTTTTGTAACATTATGTAACATTGGAAACAAAATGTTTTTGTCACTTTTGATTAATCCTTGATGAATAAAAGTATTAATTTCTTTTTGCCAATGTTACTGTTTTTACTGTATATTTGGTCAAATAAATGCAGCCTTGGTGAGCAGAAGAGACTTGATTACTCCAAATGTTTGACCGCTAGTGTACAATCTTTCTTGTATCAGTAAAGCTCTGACTCACCGGTTGGCAGGAAGCTTGTGACAGCGATCAGTAAAAACGATGCCAGCAGGCAGGTGAGGATCCAGGCAGCAGACTTCCAGCATCTGCGCAGACCGTCTGACGCACGCTGACCGTTCATGGCAGAATAGATCCAGCTGGATGCCTAAAGCACATTCAGAAACCTTCAGTGAGTGCTTTAACTTCTCAAGATCAGTTTATCTGCATGCAGTTTAACTTTTACTGTCGCTTCTTCTCACTGCAGTTGTCTGACACCACACAACGAGGTTATTACAGTAACTAGGCTACTACTGAGTCTGCTGGTCTGTGATTGGACAGCTTCTCCTCATAGTACGTTATATAAAAACACACATGCATTCACAACATCAACAACAACAAATGCTCAGCCTGCAGGCCACAGGCCGTTCTGGACAGACATGTATTGATACAAGAGCAGACCGATCGGTTGTGTGACCTGCTCCTAATAAGCTGTCCAGAGAGGTTTTTATGCTCCAGAGATGGTGTAAAATGTGACTATATGTAAATGAGTAATGCATTTTATGTATCTTTGCATGTGAAAGTCATTTTTAGATGTTTTTAGCTTGATTGCACGTCCAAGTTTGACCCATTTTCCCAGACCCAGATAAACACATTCAAAGCACTAGCTACTATGAGTACACAGACAACATGAAGACCAGACTTTAAAGTCAACAAGAAATCTTTCCTAATTCATATTCATAGTCTTATTGTGAACGGTCAGTTTCAGCACAGAATTTCAACACAAAACATTTTTTGGCTAATGGAATTAATTCCTGTGGTTCAAACAGTAAAGCATGATGCTCACAATGGCAAGGTCATGTGATTCGTTCGATTACTAGGATATGCATGAACATATCCATGTAAACCTTGAATACAATGTAAGTTGCTTTGGATAAAAGCGTCTGCCAAATACATATGTGACCCTGGACCACAAAACCAGTCATAAGGGTCAATTTTTCAAAATTGAGATTCATACATCATCTGAAAGCTGAATAAATAAGCTTTCCATTGATGTATGGTTTGTTATGATAGGACAATATTTGGCCGAGATACAATTTGAAAATCTGGAATCTAAGGGTGCAAAAAAATCAAAATATTGCGAAAATCACCTTTAAAGTTGTCCAAATGATGTTCTTAGCAATGCATATTACTAATCAAAAATTAAGTTTTGATATATTTAGGAAATTTACAAAATATCTTCATGGAACATGATCTTTACCTAATGTCCTAATGATTTTTGGCATAAAAGAAAAATCAATCATTTTGACCCATACAATGTATTTTTGGCTATTGCTACAAATATACCCCAGCTACTTAAGACTGGTTTTGTGATCCAGGGTCACATATGTAAATCAAGCACTTTTCAATTCCCAATGAATTTCTGATGAATGCAAACCAGTCCTGCCTACTTTTTCCTATCTTATTTCACCCAGAAATATGTTAATATATTATATTAAATGTTAAATGCATTACAAATATTTCATGTTGACTTTAATGTCGAGAGGAGAATACCTGTTCATGGTTGAAAACACTGACCTTCATGACATTTCTGACAGTTTTTGTTTTCATTTCAATTTTATATTATTTTTAAAAATATATATATATTTTATTATTATTATTATTATTATTATTATTATTATTATTATTATTATGTTTAATATTTCTAAATAGTTTAAATGTATTTTTATTTCAGTTTTAATTTAAACTTTTATTAATTTTAGTACTTAAACTTCAAATTATTTTTTCATCTATATACACTCTTAAAAATAAAGGTGCTTAAAAGGTTCTTCACAGAGATGCCATAGAAGAATAATTTTTGGTTCCACAAAGAACCATTCAGTCAAAGGTTCTTTAAATAACCATCTCCTTCTTAACTTTTTATAATCTGAAGAACCTTTCACAGCAAAGAACCTTTTGTGAAACAGAAAGGTTCTTCAGATGTTAAAGGTTCTTTATTGAACTATTTAGCCAAAAAAAGTTCTTCTATGGCATCGTGAAGCACCTTTATTTTTAAGAGTTTACACACACACACACACACACACACACACACACACACACACACACAGACAGATGCACTCTATTAAGATTTTATTTATTTTTTTATTTATTTTCTTCTACCAGTACCTGGTCCATCTAAAGATTCTAACCCTTTGCACTAATTAACGGATTGCTTCATGAGGCTGCGTAGTGATTTTTGTAGATCTATAAACTGAATTCAGCTGTTGTGAGGTTATATGTGGATTTCGCCCTGTTTATGACATTGAAATCAAATCTCGGATCTCAGAGTAAGTTTGTCATTATCAGTTTTATAAACGCAACACATTCTATATCTCTTAAATTCTCTTTATTTTCTTATATTCTTATTTATATTTCTTATATTTCTTATATTTCTTATATTCAAATTCATAACATTTCTTTCTCTTTTTGTTTTTCCCAAATCCCTCCTGACCTTACGCTGGAATGCATGTAAATGGTGGGATTGGGCTCAGGATCTCGGCTCTGGGGGAGAATATGATATTCCGCGGCGCAGATAGTGAACATTCCGGGCCTCGGGCGCACAAAAAGACATTTCTGCTGTCTGTGGTCGCCATCGTCAGTGGCTAAACGCTGCTTCCTGCGAATCTGTCACTGGGACCGTCCTGAACGCTCAGGCACCGATGACACCGCTGGGGCGCCTCTCGGGTGCAGAAGGGGGGCAGATCGTGGAGACGGGACAGAAAGCGTTTAGCCCTGGTTGCCTGGTTATACCTGTGAGAACCTAGGTTATCGTAGTTAACTGCAACCATAAAAAATATTTATTGTTTATTATAAAGATTTTATTTTATTTTTATTTAGTTAGTTATTTTCAATAAAATAAATATCTACTGAAATAAAATATTTAAAAATATATTTTATTTAAGCTAGTTTCCAAGGCAGCATTTGTCATTTTATTTTAACTTGATGTATTAAAATAATTAAAACTTAAATAAAATTAATAAAATATACATAGACATTTTTGAAAACAAAAACTAATAAAAATTACAAAAACACACAACAAAATTACTAAAAACTTAAATTAATGTTTCTCATTTTAACACATTTTAAGACATAACCAAAAATTTTCATTTCAACATTCAAACATTCATTTCAGTTAGTTTAACTTGATGTACTAAAATAACTAAAACTGAAATAAAAATAATAAAAAATAATGTAAAAAATAATTTATTTTAAAAACAAAATGAATATAAATGACAAAAAAACACAACAAAATTACCAAAATTACTAAAATTATCATGAAAGCAGAAAATATTAAAATAAAATATAATTCAAAATAATAATAAAAACTGTATCAGTATTTTAATGATACTAAAATAAAACTGCTGAGAACTAACCATCAGATCAACATGTGCTTCAGCTCAGGGTTATTATAAGTAACTAAAACTACAACTAAACCGATAAAAAATAAACAAATAAATAAATAAACTTTAACTTGAAATATTTATTTAAAAATCATTTGATTTCAGCTAGTTGCAAAGTCAAATAACTAAAACTGAAATAAAAAATAATAAAAATAATTTATTTAAAAAACAAAAACTAATAGAAATGACAAAAGTATAACATAAAGACTAAAACTTTAACAAATATTAAAATGAAAACAGACTAATTCAAAATAATAATAAAAACTATAAAAGTATCTACCAAAATAACACACAGTTGGCTGTAGTTGGAAAACTGTATTGTAAGAGATCTCATTTGATATTTTTCTCTTCTACAGGTGCCTCAAAAGTCAGAAATCTTGTAACAAGCATATAAAGCAGCCAAAATATAATCTGAATCTAAACCTCTATCCGACAGCCACAGAAAGCACCTCCTCACCAGCCAAGAATAAAATCCCATTCGTATGCACTTTCTTGCATTTGAAGAGCTAAAACCCTGACGCTCAGATTGTGCAGCCAATTAGCTGCTGAGAACTTTCTAACGCGAGCCTGCAGACAAAATGGTGCGGTTGTGAAGGCCTGAAAATGAATCTAGTCACCAATATTATGTTTTTCAATACTCCATTCATGGCTGGATACAGCATGGATCCACGAGGGAATAATGTTGGCTTTTGTGTCGCCTGTGTTTGCCCTCCCTCTCTCTCCTTCTCACGCTGACAGATCCCAGGCGCTCACGAAAATACCCCAAGATAAACCAGGAGAGAACTGTCATCTCGCTTTTGACTTCAAACTGGATTTTGATTCAAATTCACAGTCAAAAGATTAACTTTGATTGTTTTCTTGTTTCTGATGTCATTTCTTTTCAATTAAGACTTTAAAGAAACAGGTGCAACAGGAGAACCTTAAGTCTAAATAATTGATATTTAAAAGAACCTACTTTTGAGAAATAACTTAAATCTTAAATATATGTGTGATTTAATATATATATAATTTAATTATATAGTTAAAATTATAATATATGTATATATATATATATATATATATATATACATATATATATATTATATACATTAAATTATATAATAATTTTATAATAATTTTGCATAAAGCAACTTGTATTTTAAGCAATAATTTCAATAACTTTTTCCCACAATAACAGAATTCAAAAATATTCTTTTTAATTTAAATATATTTTATTTTTGCATAAAGCATATTTTGAAGTAGTTTTTTTTAAGAAGCAATAATTTCAAAATTTCAAAACAGCAATACAAGATATTAATTGTAAAATGATCTTAAATTCTGCCCCATAATGAGAATGATAAACATACCTTAGTTGAAAAGCAGTTTTCTTCACAGACACGAGAAAAGTATATTTTTCCCAACGAAAATATTATTTTTAATGACTATTTTTCTCACAAAAGTCCACTGTGCTTTATATTCAGATGGCTTGCAGCTCACTGGACGATTCTCCAGCTCTCAGAGTTAAACCTTGGCTGGGAAAAGAGAAAAACCGTAGTGCATCCGACTGAAGAGCCACGAGGTTTTTCATCTCACTAACCTTGTGAGTCTATAAGTACCTGGTTGCTCGAGTACGCATTACATAAAAAAAAAAAAGACAACAGCATTGTATGTTAATGCGCTGACACCTAGTCCTGCCTGGTTTATGTGGATGAAGAGGAAAAGGGAGGAGGAAAGAAGACAACACTGAAAGCCGGCCCTTCACAGCTATCCCAGCATCTCTGGTTTCAGCTTGCACTCACGAAAGGTGCGGTTCATCCAAAGCGCTCTGCAGGTGTGTGCTTTTGTGTAATAACTGCCTAGCTTTGACATTTTGCATATAAAACCAAATTTTGAATCTTTATTATCAGGCTTTAATGTTCTGGCCATCAGAACTGTCCTGCTCCTCTGCTGGATCAATAGTGTTCGGCCGCAGCCACAATATCAGTTCAATGGCTTTCATCGTGCTAGAGTTTGGACCGCTTCCATAATCATTACTGTCCATGTGTGTTTGTGAAGTGTTTTACCCCAACCAGCCTTTGACCCATTGCAATTTCAATCCATACAACACAAAGCCTTAATAGACCAAATACTACAGGTTGTGAGAGACTGACAACTTAGTAGTTGTTTTTAACCATGTTCAGTGTTATTGTAATTTTCTGGCTCTGTTCCACAACATAATGAGCTACCTCATTTTTTTTTTTTTTTTAATCCAAGATGTTATTTAAAATGAGAGAAACAGTGAATGTAAGATTAATTTGTTTAATACCAGATAAAATATTTTAATCTATTTTAAAATGGTATGTTTTGTGCATTTTTATGCCTAAAAAAAGGATCACAATTAAAATTAAAGCAATCTGCGTGCTCCCAGCTGATGTACAGTAGGTGTCAAAACCAAATTAGAGGTCTGCAATCTAAATAAATGTCTTTTTTAAGATATTTATTTAATTCATAAGAGTGAAGAAGGCTTTCAGCCAAAATGTTAGTATAAAAAAAGCCCAATATGTAAGATTATTTATACTTACTGCATTAAAAAAACATCCCATTCATTCATAATACAAAGTTTTAACATAAACAAATGAACTTAATGTCATGTATAATTGTTAGTCATGTATGTGAATGAAACAAGAATGAGATTATGTTATGGTGCATAAATTATAGTTTTAAATGCACAATAAACATTATATATTTATCATCAGAAAATTTAAATTTATTATACTTTATGTAAGCCAATCTCATTTATTTTAATTAATTAAATCTGGTTGTAATATATTTAGCTATATATAAACATGTTCAGACTTTTTAACTGATTAAATTTCATTGTTTTCACAAGTGAAACATTTATGCTGATTCTATGGAATTTGAATAAATATGGTTTTGAAATATGATTGTTTAAATAAATTGAAATAGAGGAAAATACTTAAAGGAATAGTTCACCCAAAAATGAAAATTTGCTCACCCTCAGGCCATTCGTGATATAGAAGAGTTTGTTTCTTCATCAGATTTGGAGAAATTTAGTATTGAATCACTGTCTCACCAATGGATCCTCTACAGTGAATGGGTGCCGTCAAAATGAGAGTCCAAACAGCTGATAAAAACATCACAATAATCCACAAGCTATCCACACCACTCCAGCCCATCCGTTAACATCTTGAGAAGACAAAAGCTGTGTGTTTGTAAAAAACAAATCCCTCCAGTGAAAAAGTCCTCCTCCTGTTGTCTCTCACATCAAAATCCAGCCACATATTTGTTTAGAGCTGTTTTGGACTGTTTTGGATTGTAAACAGTGCTTGATCTGTGCAGATTTCTCTCCTGATTCAGACCAGACCACTTTTTCACTGGAGGAATCGTTATTATGGATTATGAATTCATAGTTATGTTTCTTATAAACACAGCTTTTTTGCCATGTGCTGAAGTTTTCTTAGTCTAAATCGCTCACACCATGAATCTGGACTCACGGGAAGCAGACGGCTCTGATAGTAGCCAATATTTTGATCTTTTTTCCTTTTTATCTATGAGGTCATGTAATTTGAGGACACTGAAATAAGAAAAAAAAGGATGAACTATTATTTCATGCAGAAGTTACGTAATCCAGGAACTAGTGTGATATCTGGAATCAAGGAATGTCCCGGAATATCACACTAGTTCCTGGATTAAATATTGACTTTCCTTTTGTGTAGTTATCAGATATTTAGTATATTTTTGTTTCCTGATTTGGCATAATCTGATGTTTCATAAACACTGAAATATAATCAGTCCACATGTACAGTAGTTTTCGCTGTGAAATGACCCATAGATGGAACATCATTTGTATCTCAACTAATCATTTGATTGATAGAAATTGATACATTGTTGGGTGATTTTGTATTTCATTCCCCCCCTTTTTAAGTAACTTTTAGTACACTTTTAAGTAATAATGCAACCAAAAAATATTTTTACGTGTTAATTTGATGTTTTATTGTATATTTTATCATTCTCGTGATGGAAACATACTTTTGTAGCCCAATCCTGGCATTTCATAAACGTCTAAATGAGCATTCTCTGGCAACCTTTATCACTGTACTTTATAAGCAATAGACAAAATGTGCACAAAACTAAATTGAGTTCATACTGTTTGCTAATGGACTTCCACAAACATAGACATAGACACTGAAATTCTGACCCTAAAGTATTTACGTTTCCATTCATTTTGTTTGCAAGCATTTTTTTTTTCTGCACCGGTCTTCTGAAAACAATTGATGTAGGATTTACTTTGAAATAATTTTCAAAGTAATTGCTAGTAAATTTAGCAAATATTTACAAAGAAATGGCAAGTAACACATTGAATAAGACGTGAAATTTTGAAGTAGAAAGACAGAAATATTTCTTGTAAACCATACTCCAGGAATCTTGTGTTTAACGTTTTATTTACAACTTCAAAAAATTATTTTTAAAGTGTATTAGTACTACCTATTTCAAATATCTACCTGATATCTGAGTCTAAACCTGTTTCCATAACGGGAGGAAAAAAAACAATAAAGACTTTTTGAGACTTTTTATTTCACAATTCTGTTTTTTTTTTCTCTTGCAATTCTGAGAAAAAAGTCATGATTTTTTTCTTGCAGTTGTGAGAAAAAAAAGTCAGTTGTGAGATATAAACTCAGAATTCTGTCTTTCTTGGAATTCTGAGTTTAAATTTCACAGTTATGTTTTTTTCAGAGTTCTGAATTTACATTTTTCATTTTTCTTTATTTTGTTTCTGCCACAAAATAAAATAAAGGTAACTGTTTTTTTATCGCCAAATTCAGACTTTTTTCTCACAATTCTGAGTTTATATATCACAATTTCAGACTTTGCACTTCTGAGAAAAAAACTATCAACTCGGAATTCTGACTTTTTTCTTGCAATTCTTGTTTACTTCTCGCAATTCTGTTTTTTTTTTGTTTCCACCACAAAATAAAAAAAATAAAAAAGGTAGTTAAAAAAAGGTTTATAGGTATGTATAAGTTTATATTTACATTTTTATCTAACAATTTTGAATTTTTTTTGTAACATTTTATAGAAAAAAAGTCAGAATTGCAAGAAAAAAAGGTCTGAATTGAGAATAAAAAGTCACATTTAGCTTTTTTTATTTTGATGTCATATGGCAGAATCCAGCTTCCATAGATGTCTGCCCATATTATAAAAACAAAATAAACTATGATTGGCCACTTTACATGTCAGTCAGACAGTCTCTTCCTGTCTAAGTAGGCAGTTCTTGGTCTGAATATAAGCTGCAGTGTTATCAAGACTTTATGTAGATAAACGTCTGGCTCTATGAGAGATGCACTAAACTCTACAGACATCTAGATACCTACAGATCTCACACACGAAACATGTAGATGATATTAAGCGGTTCCTCTGCCGGCTGATCCGTAATAACCTCCCAGCAGCAGGCTAAACCCTCCTGAGCGGGACGGGGCTTTTGTCTGGGGTGTTGGAGACTCTCTCTGATCCATGGCCGTAGTGTCCGTCAAATGACAGGCCGAGTCAAAATACGGCTGAGTCTCTTTCATCAGGATAATCTGCGGTCTTTGGGCTCCTGCCTGCTTTTGTAGTGAGTCAGTAGAGGTCACTGCTGAAGAAAAGAAAATAGCATTAGTTTAACAAACAATTATAGAATCACATCTATTCACAGCTGCAGAAAGATGATATTTGTATGCTTCTGGCTATTGGGAAGAAGAAATCAGCATTAGATCCCTTTAATATCTCAATAGCTTCTCTTTGAAAGTAGTGAGAGAAAACAAGACTTGTCTTCTGAGAAAAAGACCAATATCATATGTGTCTCCTCTGAGTCTCAATGATGTCTTAAACTGAGTTCAGATTTCCCTAGAAACCAAAGTCAGAGATCTCAGTATGAACTCAAACATTTCTCATTCAATTCCACCAAGATCAAGTGATTTTTTTTTCAAGGTTTATAGCTTTAAACTTTTAAGCCGAAATTGCCACTTCAGTTTTGATGTGAATGCGTAGTGCATGCGTACACAGCCGAATGCACAATCCATTTAATAGCGCGTGTGAATTTTGATTTTGTTGCTAATTTGAAATATGTTAATTAAATGTGAGTGTGGCAAGTTGTTTTTGTGATTTCCCCATTCAAGTAGACAGGTGGAATAATCCTCCCTTACCAAAAAGAAGTATACTTCAAGTTTATTTTATTAAGTATACTTAAGTAAAGTTCGAGTATATTTTTAAGTATACTTTATGTAGTAAGTATCCAAATATCAGTGTACTAGTGGTATACTTGTATAAGTGTACTATTTCAATACTCCTTGGGACTAAATTGTTCCACTTTTTAGTATATAAAATTATACTTTTAAAGGGGTCATATGATGTGATTTCAAATTTTTCTTTCTCTTTGGAGTGTTACAAGCTGTTCATGCAAGAATCCCTAAAGTTGCAAAGACTGAAGTCTCAAAACCAAGGAGATATTCTTTATAAAAGTTAAGACTTGTCCATACCCCCCTAAAATGGCTAATTTAAACACGCCCCCACATGTCTACTTCACGGTGTGGGAAGATTTGCATAACTCCACCCAAATGTATACGCAAAGAAAGAGGGCGTGATTTTTATTCTCGCTGTAGTATTGTTGCTGCCGCCGGCGCCATGTCCTGGAGACGCTGTGTTTCGTTGTGAAAGCGAAAGTACTTTGTTTGGGCTTGACTATTCAAACGTGAGTTTTGAGCTGTGTAGAGTAGCGCTTGTTGTTTCTCCGATCACAAATGCAGACAAGGTAATGTTTACGCGGCGCAATGAAACGTGAAAACCCGAACCTTAAACCACATAAACATATTGCATTACACCAAATACACAAAATAATGTTCTTTTTAGCAACGTCATATGACCCCTTTAAGTATACTTTGAGTATAACAGTAGTAAACTTTGAGTACACAACTAGTTTACCTCTATGTTTTTAGTTTGTACTGCAACTATACTAAAAGTGAACTTAAAGGTATACTGATAGTTTACTAATTAAATACTTGTAGCATTTTTAGTACACTTTGAAGTGTAGTCTCAGTAAACTACTAGTTTAGTAGTTTTATACTGCAAGTATACTCGTAAGTTTTCTTTAAGTGAACTTTACATCATACTTTAAGTATACTACTATGTCCCAATTTTGATAATAATTGGTATATATTTTGTAATGTGAATATCTGAACATACAAAATATCAAAAGAAAGAACAGGGTAAATAAAAACATTTTATTCTAGCTTCATGCATTTATATATATATATATATATATATATATATATATATATATATATATAATCACTTGGATGTGGGTAAGTTTCATAAATAAAAAATAAAAAAATAAATAAATAAACATTTTGAACAAAAAGCTGAAAAAAGACTATGAATTGGATTCAGAATGATAATCAAAACGTAGATGAGTTGATCAACACCCCAGAGCTTGACAATCATTATTACCTCTTCAGCATTTTATTCCATAACGTTACACAATTTTGATGCTGTTTTATGTCTGATGATCATGTTAGATTACAGCCGTTTCTCAAACGGAAGGCTGCATCCTCCGGAGGTCGCATTTGCAGGCTGCATACTTCATCGAGCCTGGTTTATTTCAGTTAACTGAGCATTACATTTGCGAGTCATAAGCAGCCTACAAATGCGACCTCCGGAGGATGCAGCCTTCCGTTTGAGAAACGGCCTACGCAGTGTTGCCAACTAATTTTCAGGAAAAGTTGCTAAAGGCAGGTCGATTTGTTGCTAGAAGTTGCTAAATGACGTTGTGACATCATTATGATGCAAAATGGTGCCATTGTGTAGAATACATGTACTCAAATCTCAGCAAAGAATATTATTTGAAATATGTTCATCTAGTTTGTAAAAATAAACATTTAATATATATTATTTGTAAAATCAATATGAACACATTTTTATTATATTTTTAAATACAACATTGGATTATTGAAAAGTTACACATTTTTGAACAATTACATTTTGTGTTCTCCAAATAACTAGTAAAACTACACATGATTAACAATTAACAGTGAATTGGTAGTAAGTTAAATGCTACACTCTAAGTAAAGTCCATAAAATAGGGCACAGTGTACTTCATATGTTAATATGAAGGAATTTTCTGTTAATTTTTCACCAGCATATTTTAAATGACAATGCATTTAGATAGATAGATAGATAGATAGATAGATAGATAGATAGATAGATAGATAGATAGATAGATAGATAGATAGATAGATAGATAGACATTGATATAAGTTCAACAGTGTATCTAACTGATTAACAATTATAGGAACAAACTAATAACTAAGGTGTTTCATAAATGAACAATTATTATTTAGCAAGTGCAACTAGCAACTTGATTCACATGTGAAGTGTGTACTGCTAGGCACTGCTTAGTAACTGCTCGGTTAAGAGGAAAAATGCATGCCTTTTTTATCATTTGAGTCAATTTTCAAAAGTTGCTAAAAGTTGCCAAATACATTTTAAAAATAGCCAAATTTGTTGCTAGGTGCTTTTTGGAAAAAAAAATGTTGCTAGGGTAGTCTGAAAAGTTGCTAAATCTAGCAACAAAATTGCTAAATTGGCAACACTAGGCCTATGTGTGGAATCATCTGTTGTTTCGGTTTCTTCTTCACTTGTGTTTTTTGGAAATTCTGTACAGAAGATGTGTAATAACGTCCCCTACCGTAAAACAATGAAAACATTCTCGGAGCACAAGTAGATAGCTCAAATAAATTTAGACTTTTTCTAAGTATAAGTCAAGTATACTTAAATGTCATTTTAAGTATATTTCTGAGAAGTACATAAAAACAAATTTCTGAGAAGTACAGAAAAAGTAGATTGAAAGTATGCTTTCCTATTTTTAGTTTAAAAGATGTATAGAAGTTAAAAGAAGTTTTTCACCAGATGCTCCAGCTGCCAGAAAGTAGGTTACATAAAAAGAAGAACACAAAAGGAAGTAGGAAACAGACACACAGCTGATTCACAAATCACAAAGGTGATACAGAGAATGACACTGTAAAAAAAAAAAAAAAACAACAATAAAAAAAATTCCCCTAACCTAAAAAAATCAGTGAACCTATTGCGCTGCGTTTAATTTAACTAAACTAATTCTCTCCCATTCAGATTTTAACAACTTAAATACTTTTGTTCAACTAATGAGTAATTAAAATTAAGCCAGTAAATAACAGTGGCCACATAGTTGTTTTAAGCTGCGGTGCATCCTGAGAACATTGTTCAGCATAAAATTGTTGGTTCAGATGACTTCATTTGGAAAGTTGGGACAATTTTTGTTCAAGTTTCAGACAAATACTAGGTAAAGTCAACAAAATAACTTTTGTTAGTACATGTTTAGAGTTTTCTTGTCCAGTTCACATAAAATAATAAACTGAAAAATCTTTGTTTTAAACTTGATATAAGAACATTATAAACAATTTTGCAAGTTGCTTTT
Organism: Spinibarbus caldwelli; assembly: GCA_039654775.1. Classification (NCBI taxonomy): domain Eukaryota; kingdom Metazoa; phylum Chordata; class Actinopteri; order Cypriniformes; family Cyprinidae; genus Spinibarbus; species Spinibarbus caldwelli. The sequence goes on along the minus strand of CM077222.1, from coordinate 3,464,240 downwards.
TTTTGTTGTATCTGAGAAATAAAAGTTTTAAAATGAACTAGTTGAACAAATGTTTGAATTGAAATTTCAAATCTGTTGTTAACATATTAAAAAATGCAAATACAGAAAAGTATTGAGAGCCGACCCAAGTAGCTGGAGTTTAAAGTTAAAATAAAGTCGATATTGATCCTATTATAACTCATGCCTTATTGTGCTTCTTTGTTACTTTGACTTTCACATAAAATGTTAAATTGTTAAATATACTGTGTATATATATATATATATATATATATATATATATATAAATATAAATATATATAATTTTTTTGGAATTGAATAAAACAAAGATTATTAAAGAGTATGTTTTACAGGAAAATACTATTGCATACACAATTTCATGTTTAATTCACTTACTTGCTGTTTATTTGTGACATTTACTAGCAATTTTGGAGTGAAATTTTTCCAGTGCAGTGCCAATTATAATATTTCCCGCAGTAGTAAAGAAAATTTTAGTCAAATAGCTTGTTATTTTGTTACTGTTCAGGATTAAATCTGTATTATTCTGCAATGTGAAAATGACCTGACTACATAAACTGCGACAGATTCATTGTACGCTTATTGTTTAGACGTGTTTTCTCTGACACTAAATACTTTTTTTACGCAAAAGCTTTTATAATACTTAAGGACTCATATGTTTGTTCAGGTTTTTCTGGTTCGGTGTTTCTGTTGTATTTAGGTTGTGGGAACATTGCTTCGGGGTGACAGTATAGCTTTCCATCATTATGTTCTCATACAGATCTCTCTCACACCGCATCTCATTCATATTAACTATTGTAAATAGACTGGAGATGTACATTAATAAAAAAAAAAATCACACATTCAACTAGTCTTTGCTGACAGCATGAACATGGAAAGGACAAGTCCACTAGAGTAAACCACTCAATTATCAGAAAGATTTTGCTTTTCTGTATGCTTTGATTTTATGAAGTCTTACTGAAATCTCACGGCCTCCTCGGGTGTTTGAAGGTCACGGTAAACTTGAGTAATTTTCTCAGTGTCTTCACATGAGTTATATAAAAGTGTCACATGTATAGATATGCATGTCATGAATCCACACGTTCCACTCCCGAATCTTGTGGCTGTCCATGTTGACTTTTATCAGACACTTTTCTGTCCCTCAAATGTGGTCGTAATTGTGTTAGTGAAGCGGTTTTCACAGAACTAATACGGCTGATTTTTATATCTATACTGTAGATCTAGTGAAGTGTTACAGTGATTTTACTACATTTAAGAGGTGAAAGCACTGGTTATAGAAGCTTTGGTGAATCACGATGACACGCTGATCTGAATAGATATTAGATGACTGAGAACCATCAATTACAGTATGTCTGTCAATTCTGTATTTTTTATTGCTTTATTTTTTATTATTAGACTATTTTACACGAAAATTGTCAATAAGTAATGATAGTAGGGTCATTCCATGTCAAATCAAACAATAAACAAAAAAAAAAAAAAACATTTTTGATGTTAATCTTTTTTATGTGGAAAGATAAATATGTATAGTGATGAAAGCAAAATATTAAAGGTCACAGATGTATATTTACTGAATAATCCACTATTTTGTAGAGGGTGTGACAATTTTCACCTGAGATTTTGAGCCAAATTACAGGAGGGTAAAAATGACTTTAGAAGGCTGACAACATCATTATATTATTTTACACAGAGATAGGTAGGTCCATTAGTAAAATCTGTTGCGCTCTGGAGGCCCCTCAGGACAGGCTTACACGGAGATGGCCGGGCTGGAGCCTGCACTGGACTCTTGGTCAGGACACTGGAGTGAACTTTGGAGCTGAAGTGAGCCGCAGCTGGCAGGCTTGATGTCGGGGAGGCCAGCGGGCTTGAGGGAGCCACAGAGCGGGCTAGGGCAGAATGACAAGCGGCGACTTCCATGCCGCAGGGGGAAAAAAAACAAAAAACAAACAAAAAAAAAAAACGGGCAAAAGAACTTTAAAACAACTTTAAGACTTTAAAAACCGGGAAAACAAACGGGGTGAAGGAGCACCGCTTACTCAACTGTTTAAGTCTAGTCTTCTGTAACGGTGCACACAGTGGGGATGAACGAGGAACACAGAGACGAGGAATTACTCAAAATAAACTGTCTTTAATCCAATTCAACAGGGTAATTGTTACGGGGCTGACGAGACGTGGGGATCCATATGCAAGCTTTTAGTGAGAAGAGACGTGGTCATAACAGGTAGGGTCGAACAGTGGCAAACAGGTATAACACGGGCAAGACAAAGAGTAAACAAGAACAAGCGTGGTTCGACAATCGGCAAACAGTATCCAACAGGGCAAGGCATAGAGATAATCCAGGTACAAAGCAATAATCCAGGCAGGGGAAAATACAATCCGAAATGGGCAAGGCAAGACTAGGAAACTACAACAGGCTCTGTAAGGTAGCTAAAGCTAGAACAGCGATAAGTGCATACAATACTCGGCGATCTGTGAATGGAAGTCCATGGTTTATATAAGTGGTGTAATGGGAATCAGCTGTGTGATCAGTCTCAGGTGTGAGCGTGTGATTAGTGAAATGGCTGCTGGGAAATGTAGTCTGGAGGTGACGTGCAACAGTTAGTGTAGTGCAAGAGTCCATGTAGTGAGCGGGTGACCTCTGGTGGTGAACGACCGGAAGTGCATGGACAGGATTTGTGACAGTAATACAAGGCAGGGCTGAGACACATAGGAACACAGGGAGTGTAACAAGTAAACCAGATGAAAAAGAACTAAAATGGCAGGAACTAAATACATAGGAAGAAACTAGATCATTAATAAAACATAGCTGAAGACTAATGAACTAATAATCACACTAAACGAGGACAGGAAACAGGAAGGACCAAATATGGGCATTAAGAAACATGGGGAAAACCTAGAACATAGAACACATGGAAAACAAAACAGATCATAAACTTGACAGTAACTCAAGAAGTATTAAATATATTCATTTTAAATTCTGGTTATTAAACATTTTTTTTTATTTTTTATTATTATTTTTTAAGGCTCTATATAATTCAGTCCCAGAGACATGGGGATGCCAATCCAGCACCATATTCAGATTGTTGAATAATACCCATTTTCAGTGGTTGAAAACCAAATGTTGGTTACTTTGTCTGATACAAACTGTTTATAAAGAGGAAAATCTGAGGAATAAATACAGGTGCATCTCAATAAATTAGAATGTCGTGGAAAAGTTCATTTATTTCAGTAATTCAACTCAAATTGTGAAACTTGTGTATTAAATAAATTCAATGCACACAGACTGAAGTAGTTTAAGTCTTTGGTTCTTTTAATTGTGATGATTTTGGCTCACATTTAACAAAAACCCACCAATTCACTATCTCAACAAATTAGAATACTTCATAAGACCAATAAAAAAATTTTTTTTAGTGAATTGTTGGCCTTCTGGAAAGTATGTTAATTTACTGTATATGTACTCAATACTTGGTAGGGGCTCCTTTTGCTTTAATTATTGCCTCAATTCGGCGTGGCATGGAGGTGATCAGTTTGTGGCACTGCTGAGGTGGTATGGAAGCCCAGGTTTCTTTGACAGTGGCCTTCAGCTCATCTGAAGTTTTTGGTCTCTTCTTTCTCATTTTCCTCTTGACAATACCCCATAGATTATCTATGGGGTTCAGGTCTGGTGAGTTTGCTGGCCAGTCAAGCACACCAACATCATGGTCATTTAACCAACTTTTGGTGCTTTTGGCAGTGTGGGCAGGTGCCAAATCCTGCTGGAAAATGAAATCAGCATCTTTAAAAAGCTGGTCAGCAGAAGGAAGCATGAAGTGTTCCTAAATTTCTTGGTAAACGGGTGCAGTGACTTTGGTTTTCAAATGGACCAAAACCAGCAGATGACATTGCACCCCAAATCATCACAGACTGTGGAAACTTAACACTGGACTTCAAGCAACTTGGGCTATGAGCTTCTCCACCCTTCCTCCAGACTCTAGGACCTTGGTTTCCAAATGAAATACAAAACTTGCTCTCATCTGAAAAGAGGACTTTGGACCACTGGGCAACAGTCCAGTTCTTCTTCTCCTTAGCCCAGGTAAGACACCTCTGACGTTGTCTGTGGTTCAGGAGTGGCTTAACAAGAGGAATACGACAACTGTAGCCAAATTCCTTGACACGTCTGTGTGTGGTGGCTCTTGATGCCTTGACCCCAGTCTCAGTTCATTCCTTGTGAAGTTCACCCAAATTCTTGAATCGGTTTTGCCTGACAATCCTCATAAGGCTGCGGTTCTCTCGGTTGGTTGTGCATCTTTTTCTTCCACACTTTTTCCTTCCACTCAACTTTCTGTTAACATGCTTGGATACAGCACTCTGTGAACAGCCAGCTTCTTTGGCAATGAATGTTTGTGGCTTACCCTCCTTGTGAAGGGTGTCAATGATTGTCTTCTGGACAACTGTCAGATCAGCAGTCTTCCCCATGATTGTGTAGCCTAGTGAACCAAACTGAGAGACCATTTTGAAGGCTCAGGAAACCTTTGCAGGTGTTTTGAGTTGATTAGCTGATTGGCATATCACCATATTCTAATTTGTTGAGATAGTGAATTGGTGGGTTTTTGTTAAATGTGAGCCAAAATCATCACAATTAAAAGAACCAAAGACTTAAACTATTTCAGTCTGTGTGCATTGAATTTATTTAATACACAAGTTTCACAATTTGTGTTGTATTACTGAAATAAATGAACTTTTCCAAGACATTCTAATTTATTGAGATGCACCTGTAATGTTGAAACTAAAATTCTAGCTTTTTCCTTCTATCAAGACAATTGCATAAAACAAACATTTCTGAGTAAAATTTATTAATAATGTATAATACTTCAACCAAAGAATAGTAATATGTTTCAAGACTTTCAAGATCTTTCAAGACTTTTTATTTATGTATTTTTAAAAAAATTTTTTTACTAAATTTATAGCAGTTTTTACTAAATTGTAGCTATGATTATGTTCAGAATAACATACTACTCCTATAGCAGTATGTACTATATACTGTGCCAGTATGGGCATTTTTTTGTATGCATAGGAGAAAATGTACAGAATATGACACTGTATCCCAGAATGCATTGTGTTTGACCTTCTATCTCCAGTGTGATGAATGAACCAATTGTGATTTTTAGCAAGGCTTTCCTGTTTAATTGCTTGTATTAAAAAATTGGAAATGCAACCTTAATATTTTTCTGAGATGATAAATGGATTAAATATGGAACGTAATGAAGTCATATGGCAACAATGTAGCATAATACTGCATGAAATGCATATTGATAATGACACATACTGTTTCACTTAATATTTTTAGGCCAATCTCCTATTGTTCTTTTAACCTTGAATATGATATCAGATATTTATATTTCATGGCATATCCAGTGCACCTGTGATCTTGAAGTGCAGCAGCTGCTTGTGTTTCTGTCGTGTCAGACTCTCTCTGGGTGGTTCACGCACCCAGTGGATTAGAAAGGAAGGGACTCAAGTGACCTGGAAGTAAATACAGTATTTGAGATCACAGCCTGAAGCTGCAGGATCATCCGTCACGAGGTTTTTGTTGGACTCCATGAATGAATTAACAGCGATTACTGAAGGTGTAGCTGCTCCAGTTTGCCAACGAGGATCATGTTGTAGCTTCTGGGTTTTATGATTGAGAATGAAGTATCAAAACAACTCCAACATTACACAAATATATGCATTCGGCTATGTTCTGCTGACAGTTTGAAGAAATAGTGTCAAGTATTATTCTTGCAAATCTTTTTTTAGTTTTTGGAAACTCTAGTATGACCTGGAGCTATAATATGACAGAAATATATAAACTGATCTGATGAGTTTATAATGCAAATAATGCATTTTAATCTCTAAAAAAACAAATAGACGGTAAAAAATAAATATAATAAAACAAAGTTCATTGTTGAACCTAAAAACCATCAAAGAATCGTTTTCTGATTTTTATTTAAAGGACGTTTGGGAGAAATTATTGTTTTAGGCTAATAGGGATTTATTTTGTCATCTTGGTGATATTAAAAATAATGAGAGTAAGTATCATTTATAAATAAAAGTTATTACTCTGATAATAATGAGAATAAACATTATTAATAAATATCTGATTGGAAGGAGATACTCTAATAATTATGGGTAATAATGAGAATAAATATTATTAAATATTACTTGACCAAAGTATTTATTTAGATAAATATGGATAATAATGAGAATACACATTATTAATAAATATGGTCTAATTAGAAGTATTAATTCTGATAATTATGGATAATGAAGAGAATACAAATTATTAAATATTATTAACTACAAGCATTTATTTAGATATTAATGTGAAGAAATATTATTAATAAATATTGTCTAATTAGATGTAATTATTCTGATAATTATGGATAATAATGAGAATAAATATTATGAGTTAAATATGTTCTGTTTAGAATATTCTGAATAAATTCTGATGACTATTACTATGAATCATTATAATTATTTATTAATCATTCTTTTAGATAATTGTCTCACAACTGTCCATTAACAATACTGATACACATTTTTTTTTATTAAATATATATTAATTATAGATTAAAAAGTCAGTGTGGAGAACAAGCCCCAAAAATAGATACATTCTGGTGATCAAATTAATTAAAAATAATAAGGAAAAATGGAAAGCAGAATATTCCTGTTATATATATATATATATATATATATATATATATATATATATGTATATATATATATATATGTATATATGTATATATGTGTATATATATATATATATATATATATATATATATATGTATATATGTATATATATGTATATATGTATATATATATATATATATATATATATATGTATATATATATATATATATATATATATATATGTATATATATATATGTATATATATATATAAACATATATATATGTATATATATATGTATATATATATATATATATATATATATATATATATATATATATATATATATATATATATATATATATATATATATATATATATATATATATTTATCATTAAAAGGTCAGTGTGGAGAATGAGACCAAAAAAATAAAGAAATTCATAGTGACCAAATTATTTGAAAATATAAGAAAAATATGCAAAGCAGAAAATTCCTGATTTTAATACTTTTAATTTATATATTTATTATAGATTAAAAGGTTAGTGTATAGAACAACCCCAAACACAGAGGAAGTTTTGCAAATATCACCTTTTAACACTTTAAAAAAATTAAAGTGAAAGTGGTGACGTATTGTCAAGTATGGTGACCCATACTCGAAATTGGTGCTCTGCATTTAACCCATCCAAGTATATATATATATATATATATATATACACAAAAGTGGGCAGCCATTGCTCCAGCGCCCGGGGAGCAATTGGGGGTTCGGTGACTTGCTCAAGGGCACCTTAGTCATGGTATCGAAGGCAGATACAGTGCTGTTTGCTCACAAGCCCCACCTTTAATTCCTGCCGGTGCGAGAATCGAACCGGCAACCTTCAGGTTACAAGCCCGACTCCCTAACCGTCAGGCCACGACTTCCCCACATTAATTAGGAAAGTTACACTAAATTATAAAATATTGAATTATTATCAACAATCAATAATATGTGTGTATATATATATATATATATATATATATATACATACATATATATATATATATATACATAAATATATATATATATATATACATACATATATATATATATATATACATACATATATATATATATATATATACATACATATATATATATATATACATACATATATATATATATATATATATATATATATATATATGTATATATATATATATATATATATATATATATATATATATATATATATATATATGTATATATATATATATATGTATGTATGTATGTATGTATGTATGTATGTATGTATGTATGTATGTATGTATGTATTTTTTTTAATCCCCTAAAATGATTAAATTGTCAAGCATGTAAATACGAGTGTTGTACTGTCGCCGGGTGTCCAGCAGCGGTCGCTGTGTCTTCAGTGAATCTCTGATGTCCAGAGCCGCAGCCGGACATTGATGTGGTGCACTGAAGCAACTGGTGCTTAAGACGCGTTTACATCGACAACAGCAAACAACGAGTAACATCGCGCTGACGCGGTTTCTAGAGGATTAATGCGACTTTAAACGCGTCTTTCGGAGGTTTCCAGTGGAACTGAGCAGTATATGAAGCGCATCTTGAGGTTTTCGCGAGGAGGAAGGTCAGTGTTTATATCCCGCTCGTTTATTCTCTCATTAAAGTCTCTGTGGAGATATTGACACGCGTCTGAAAAGAGACTTTTACTGTAGGGCTTAAATGTTAAATGTTTTGTTTTAGGGACGCACGATACATTGTATCATAGAGTTTGTGTATCATCGCGCTTTTGTATCTTTGTATCATCGTGTTTGTGTCATTGTATCACTGTGACTGTGTGTTACTGTATCAGTGTTTCACTTGTGTTTGTGCGTCGTAAACAAACAAACCAATAACATTTATCGCGTTTTCTCTGCAGATTTCTGAGGGACAGAGTGGTTTTGGTGTTTTCTGTGATACATAGGTGAGATTCAGCATGCATGTTACATTCTCATGTTTAACATCTTTGTGTGTGTGTGTGTGTGTGTGTGTGTAAAAGGAAATGAGTTGTCAGTTGTCTTGGAAAATGCCTTCATGACACCAAATATATTTACAGAAAAGTTGTACTGTCTCTTACACACAACCAGCCAAAAGTTTTGACACACTTGTTTCTCAAAATCCTTTAATATACAGGTTTATGCCTAAATATTTGAAATAGGTTTATAAACACATACATTTTGCTGCAAATAATGTATATGCACAAATAAAAAGTGTAAGTTGTCATTTGCATCACGTTTTGATCACTACATCATTACCATACTCACATTTGTTATTTTATAGACTTTATTATTATTATATAACTTTGAAATTAATTATAACAGGGTGTGTTCAAACTTTTGACTGTCAAGAGTTTTTATTGTTTATTTGGCATGTTTAGTTTTGCTTGTTCAAACAAGGACAGTATTGGTGCATTCTTCTTGAAAGTTCGTATTTAGCAGTTGAGAAGTGGTAATTGCAACATCACGAGCTGTCACTTTGGTCAGAGCAAGATGGAGATGTTTTTCTACAAAAAAAAAAAACTGTTTTTATGTCTTGTGCGATTTATTTTTTTATATTTTTATATCAATATATTAATTTTTTTACTTTTTTTTTTAATTAAATTTATGAAGTAAACTGGATTGTTATATATTCTATCGTAATTGTACACTACTGTCATATTTTGTACATGCAACTTAGCTAGTTCTATTGTAACTGAAAAATATCTATCATTTTAATAATTGCATCAAATTTACCATCAATACAGACGCTGCATCTATTTTGTCTGCAATATGCTACAAACTCAGAAATTTGAGGTTTAAAGAAAGTTTAGAGTTTCTTATAATTCTGACTTTGTGATGACGTTTATGTAGGGTGATCGTAAGTCCTTTTTTCCTGGATATGTCCTTGCTGGGATTTCTAAATTGCCTATAATGTCCAGGTTTTGGCTTGGTTTTCCTATTGTTTTCACATTTGCTGAAGGTAATGACAACATGCGAGAAGGCGGAATCTAAAGAGAACGGTCAAAGCAATGCAAATTCACATGCATATAATGAGGACTGTGGAGAGACCGTCTATATGAAAACAAAGCCACAACCCTAAAAATGTTGATATCCTAGCTGGGAAAAAGACAACGTATGGTCATTCTAGTTCATGTGCGTAAATACGATCTTTCTGACTTCTTGACTTGAGTGCACCATATTTCCTGAGCTCTTCAGTGACTGATTGCATTGTGTTTCGGTTTGTGTGTAAAGATGGTGCATGTGATCATAACAGCAGTGTTGGGGGAAACACATTACACATTACAAATCAGATTACTTTTTCAAGTAACTAGTAAAGTAGTGCATTAATTTTAAATTTACAAGAAAATATCTGAGTTACTTCAAATACTCAGATACTTCAAATAAGTAACGCCAATTAGGCTACTTTGTTGTCCCATTTATTGACTGACAGCTCTCCTGTCCCCATGTTGGGAGAAATTGGGAGTAAGTGCAGAGGCGTTGTGTGCGCTGTGGAAACATGATGTTACTGTAGTTCTAGAATAAATGTCAACATGCATTTACTCATCTTACCTGCACAAACACAGATTCAGTATTCCTCAAAATGAATAAAAACAGTGAAAAGCAAATGCAGAATATGATGCAAACCTGCAATAATTTAATGTTAAATAACACAAATATCTTTTATGTATCCAATTTTTTTAATCAATGTCTTTGCTGCTGACCTTCGGTGATCCAATTCAACCATATGAATTGATCTTATATAAACGTTTAATTTTTTTTTTATTAGTGAAGAGTATTGACCTTTCTTCTCGTGTGTTCTATTCTTCATGCAATCCAGAATGGCAGCACAGCTGAAAAGTTTGTTTGAGCTGCTGTATGAACAACTCTCCTACAGACGTGAATTTACATTTCCTTCAGCCTGAGCAGTTTCACTTTTAATGTGAAAAGGCTTTTACGTTTGCCAAAAATATAACTTATAATCTTTATATTAAAAACAAATAAGCAAGCCCAGCCCAGATGAGAAAAAGTAACGCAAAATAACGTAATGCATTCCGTAAAACGTAACAAAGTAACATGATTAATTACTTTTTTTTAGGGAGTAGCGCAATATTGTAATGCATTACTTTTAAACGTAACTTTCCCCAACCCTGCATAACAGCTTTCTGAATCTTTCTGTCGCCATGCTGATAATCATCTTTCATCTCTACTCTTTTCAGTTGGCATGTTGGATTGTGTGTGCATGCTGTCTGCTGTTTAACATCGTCATTTTCATCCCACCTGCATGCTACTTCTGTGTGTCCACCATTAACACCATCATGGGCGAAAACTATGATAACCCCCCGATTCTCTCCTCCAAGAAGCGCTGCAGCTGCAATCGTGATTCCAGCTCCAATTCGTGGCGGGACGTGGAGCGTCTCCGCGCGGTGTTAGAGGTGGAGCGCAGCCGCAACCATCAGGCCCACCGGCGCTTCTCTCTGGAGCTGCGGAGGCAACGGGAGGAGGCACGCGAGGAACGGGAGCGAGCGCTGAGGGAGCTGACCTACCGACACGAGCAGCAGAAGACACTGGAGCTGCTGAGGCAGCGGGAAGCTCTGGGCCGGGAGCGTGCGGCGGAGGTGCGGCGTTTGTTACGCTGGCGGAGTCAGGAGTTGAAACGTACAGAGAACTTGACGCTCAGGCAAACCCAAGAACTGCATCGTCAGCTAGCGGATGAGATCGCGGGTGGATCTGCGTTTCAAGGTCTCAAACCTGGATGTCAAGGCAACGGGGCGGTGTATCGCAAACTTGAGGAGCTCTTAAAGACGCTGCTTGCTCAGTCAGATGGACGGCAAGTCGCTGTCCTTCAGCGTCTCCAACAGGAAGTGGAATTAGAGAAGAGCTACTTCCTGTGCCACTTACTTGAAGCCCATAGCGGGACGTCCCGCGTGGTGAAACGATCCAGACCGAGGTCGAAGAGTTACGCGCATCTGCTCCCGCAAGGCCAAAACCACCCAGAATCCTGTAAGGAAGGAAAACTCGCTCTATTCCGGTCTCGTTCACTATCCCAGACGTCCCAAAGTGATTCTCCTCAACCTATGAAGAAGAAAAAGAAGCAGGATTGCGAAACGTCTCCTCTCAGCTCATCTCCAACCGAGGATGGAGATCTTCTAGAGGATTTACCTGAGCCGTATTCATCTGATGAGGGATTGGAGAAGTGCTCACCCTTCAGATGTTCAGAGGACAATATGGATGATCTGGTAAGAACTTTATGGATTTGTACAGTATTTGCACTTGTTTGCTTGGTTTCACTTGCTTAGTTCCAGGATAAACATGGGTTTTGTTCAATTAACCAAGCTTGAAATTTATCCTGCTAAATTGGGTAATCCAATTATTAAAATTCCTGAAAACATAATATGCTCAGTATTGTTTTGCTTTGATTTTACACACACACACACACACACTTTATTCTTTTATTTGGATCCAAAAGACAAGCAAAGAAAACGGAATCCAAATACCCTGGGAAGTCATCTTGCAAGATGAAAGGTATACATGGCCTACATACATTCACAAATCCTTATATTTATAATATGTTCCACAGATTTTTATCAGCTCGCACGTCCTGCAAAAAAAATAAGCCTTAATTGATGCAGTTTGGATCTTGCTTGCAGAATCTGGAATTAGATTCAGCGTATAAAGGCACCACTTAAAAAGAATCACTTGGCACCTTTCGGCAGAGCTGCTGAGTCTTTAATCTTCTTTAGATGTGAAAGATTGTGAATGCAATCAGTTAGGAAGTGTTCCCTAAACAGTCACGTCAACTTTACTGCATTTCAGCCAACATGCTACTTTTTAGTTACCAGATTCTTTAATGTTCTCTTGGTCTTCAAAGAAATAGTTCACCCAAAAATGAAAATTAGCTGAAAATGTCCTCACCCTCAGGCCATTCAAGATGTAGATGAGTTTGTTTCTTCAACAGATTTGGAGGAATGTAATGTTGCATCACTTGTTCACCAATGGATCCTCTGCAGTGAATGGGTGCCGTCAGAATGAGAGTCCAAACAACTGATAAAAACATCACAATAATCCACAAGTAATCCACACCACTCCAGTCCATCAGTTAACATCTTGAGAAAACAAAAATGTGTTTGTAAAAAACAAATCCATCTTTAGGATATTTTTAACATCAAACCATTGTGTCCATTACCTGTAATATTGCTTTCTCCATTGATTTTTAATAGAGGAAGAAAAATACATTTTTGTGACACAGGTATTGTTTCTTTGCTAAGGCATGCATCACTATTGCTTTTGCTTATGCACATTGTTTTAAAGTTCACATTGAATTTTAGAGTCTTCAGAATATGCAAAAAAAAAATAATAATAAAATCTAGTTTTGTTGTCTAATGCAAACCATGATGAGAGAGTGAGTGAATGTGGTCTGCTGGTGCTATGAATAATTCAGAAGTACAGAGAATAACCGTCTACTGCCACTGGGAAACCGCAGACTAAACTGTGTTGTTTAGTCCTCAGAATTGATGTTTTTTTGAGCCCTGTGCTTGGAGTGAAACGGATAGTGGCTAAAAGTTGAACCTTTGGACATTGGCGTTGTGTTTATGCACTGAACAGTTTTGCAAGGGCTCTTATGATGTTTAAGCTCTGGATTATGGGATCTTGGTTCAATGAAAGCACCAATTCTTTCTGCATCTAATTCTCAGTTGTCTTGATTACCTCACTCACAGGCTATATAACAATGATTTAGCTCAATTTATTTGTTTTCATCTTCTATAATGATGATTATGTGCACATTTCAGGTCTAGAGATTTGATATCTGATTGCAAATGCACAGTCATATGAATCAGAAAGACATCTATTAGCCTGTCAGTAGGGCTGTGCAATTAATCGAATTCGATTATCATGCACATCTCGTCAGTAAAGCCGGTTCCATGATTAGCAGTAAATCGCCATCACCTGTTTTCAGATGGAGCGGCATTCCAGTTATTTATTTCAGTTATTTATTTTTATTTAACTTATTTAATTTCACTTAGTTTGCAAGGCAACGTTTTAAATATTCAGTTTTATTGTTTTTAAAGCTTTTTAGTTTTAATGTTTTTGCTTTAAATATTTGTTAAAAAATGAAGTTGTGGTAATTTAGAGAAATATTGAGGTGGGATCATAAATAAAGTTGAGAACCCTTACTTATGGAAGTTTGTATCCATAGGATAAAAGATAATAAAAAACGTAATTGGGACTTTCTCACAATTCAGACATTTTTCAGAGTTTATATCTCACATTTCTGTCTTTTTTCTGAATTGTAAGTCATAAACTCAGATTTGCGAGATATAAACTCAGAACTGTGAGATATAAATTCAGAAATGCGAGATAAAAAGTCAGAATTGTGAGATATAAAGCCAGATATGTGACATATAAAGTCAGAATTGTGAGATATAGCCTAACTTTGCAATACTGGAAAAAAGTAAAAGAGTTGTGAGAGAAGTTGCAATTACATTTTTTTTTTTTTTTTATCACGTGTAGGAAAAGGGCTTCTATACCTACTGTAATAGTGCATCAGTTTATGAATTATTGTCTGTAAGAGTTTGGCCTGTAGAGCTTTCAGTGTTGAATAAATATCTGATGTCCTCTGAAGGATGCTGGTTCCGAAGCTTTGTAGGAAGTGCAAATCCATGTTAACCATGTTGTCTACTGACCTTTCTGACCTGGAAGCAAACTGTAGTGGCTCCAGTGAGGTGAAACAGTAATGATTCAGATATTTGCATGAAAACTGAGTTCAGAAAAGCTTTGTGTTATCACTCTGAGGTCTTGCTTGATAGCTTTTGTTTTTAAGCTTTATGACGAGGCTTTGCACAGATCAGACCACTAATTTCTGTTTTTAACACGTAGGCGACTTCATTTTAGTCCTTCAGTGTTTCTTGCAGTTCCAGTTCTTGCAGTAAACATAATCAGCTACTAATGAATTCATTAGGATAATGTGTATATTCGTGTCTGTGTTTGTGGGAGTGAGCGATCGACTGAACAACTGTTTAAATGAGTTGGAAGTTTATAGTCATTTAATTTGAAACCGTTAATGGCACGTCTGTCAGAGAAACTGAAGGACGCAGCCACACAAGTGAATCACATTACAGGAGACAGTTGATAGTTAATTAGATCATTTTTGGTTACTAATGTCTCTAATTGTATACTGCTTACTGTTTAGAGAAATAGCATGTGAAGTAGCATGCAATAAGCAATGATAAACTGTAGTATGCTTCATGTTGTCATTTGACCTCACAACGTTGCATGTTTAATTCAGAATTTAATTTAGAATTTTATCCATTTTTGTGGGAAAACAACAATCAAATTATTGTCATAAGATCTAATATCACATCTGGTTCATGAAAATGAAAGGTCAGGTTTAGTGCACTAATTGCACTTTTAGCGAATGTATTAGCTCATTTGAATATTTCATATTTTCATAAAGTATACTTGCATATATTTAATTGTGCATACTTTAATATTTTCAGTATGCAATTGTGCATAAGTATGCATGTTGTATTCCGCTTCTATTAAAAGTAGTGGTATGATATTACACATAAGCTATGTGTTTTGGTGCTATGAATCTCAGTGTGAATGACCAGATCAAAACAAATAACAATTCATGTGTGATTTGTGTCAGTTTAGCATTGTGTTCTTGCATTTAGCATCTTGTGTATGTTGACGCATTTGTATTGAAACAGCAGCGTGATTAATATCGTATGACATAAACAGACAGCATTATGTTATAATCGGATCTGTTTAAGAAAGACTCTAAATAGCTTTGAATATACTTTGGTATTATAGGTATGCAGTGCAGCTGGTGGGATATAAGAAGCCACAGACATGTGGTGTGTGTGTGTTTATTTTAAGAAATATACACTACTGTTCAAATGTTTGGTAAGATTTTTAAATATTTTGGAAAGAAGTCTTTTCTGCTCACTAAGGCTGCATTACTTTGATTAAAATACAGTGAAAACAGGAAAATTGTGAAATTATTACAATTTGAAATAACTGTTTTCCATTTGAATATATTGCAAAATGTAATTCATTCCTGCGATTCAAAGCTAAATTTTCAGCATTGTTACTCCAGTCTTCAGTGTCACATGGTTCTTCAGAAATCATTCTAATATGCTGATTTGTTGCTGATTATTATCAATGTTGAAAACAGTTGTGCTACTTCATATGTTTGTGGAAACGATGATTCATTTTATTTTTCAAGATTCTTTGAATAGAAAGTTCAAAAGTGCAGCATTTATTTGAAATAGAAATCTTTTGTAACATTATAAATGTCTTTACTGTCACTTTTGATCAATTTCATGCATCCTTGCAGAATAAAAGTATTAATTTCTGTAGTTTGTATTATATTCAGATGTTTTTCCTTTTCCTTTGTCCTTCACAGATCTCTTTGACAATAATACATTTGATTAAATATTCATGAATAGGTTACTGTTAAGTTATATAGGTTTGGAGCTAATTCACCAGCACAAGTCTACTTTTATCATCAATATTTTTGGTCCGAATCGCTCACCACTACTTCCAACCACATACATTTTGGTTGTCACTGAAATGTAGTGACAGAGATTGTTGTTTTGGGGTAGTGTGTTGCTTATGTTTTATTTTGAGCTAATAGAGTTGCTGGGGTCTGTTTTTGGCATAACTGGGTCACCCCCTCCATTCCCTCCCAAAAACTGGTGCGAGGTTACACAGAGCAGCTCTGAATTATTGATATTAGCTTTGAGATCAACCCAAACAGCAGTGTGACAGCGGCAGACGCACTTTCACTACATGACAAAGACCCGACAGAGCATTCATGTGTCTCAAGCTTTTTCATGCTGGAGAAAATAAAGCCGCTGTGTGTCTGGAAGACCTGCTTCTGAACTTCATGTCTCTTTTGTGAGTTTGTTGTCTAGTTTTTGGTTTCATGAATTGGTTTCATGGATTCATCACTGGTTCATGGGATCTTATCATCTTACTCTGTTTTTGCCTCATTCATACTCATCTTTTTTCCGCAGTGTAACATTGGGTCTTTGAAGTTTTAAGGATCAATAAAAAAATGTATACACACACACACACACACACACTCACTCACTCACTCACTCACTCTCTCTCTCTCTCACACACACACACACACACATAGCTAAACATTAATAAAAACCTTATAGACATAAAAAAGCAAAGCCAATAAAAATGTCAAAAACTCAAAATTACTAAAACTTGTCAAAACACTGTCATTTAGCAGACGCTTTTATCCAAAGTGACTTACAAATGAGGACAATGGAAGCAATCAAAATAAAAAAAAGAGCAATGATATGCAAGTGCTATAACAAGTGTCAGTTAGCTTAACGCAGTACACGGGCAAGGTTTTTTTAATATAAGAAATAAAAAGAAAACAGATAGAATAGAGCAAGCTAGTGTTAGAGGCCTTAACATTAAATAAAAAAAACCTTAAATTAAAATGAAAACAGCAAATCTAAAAATAAAAACCAATCCAAAATATTAATAAAAACTATAGTAGTATCTCAATCATACTAAAGGAACACTGGTGTAATCCAAGTGTCTCATTTTTATTATTTATTTTATTTTAAATTTTTTAGTTTTTCATTAAATTTTATTTTTCATTTAATTTATTTAATTTGTTATATACATTTACATTTTAATTTTATTTTACTCATATTTAATATTTTGTTTGTGTATGCAATACAATATTTTCATTTTTCCTTTCTCTCCTCTCTTCTCGCCCCATCACATTCATTGGTCTCTCCAAACAATTCTGAGTTAAATTTGTTCATTATTTTGTTGTATGTATGTCCATACCACCAAAAAGTTGTCAAATTTATTTGTATAATGCTTTTCACAATACACTTTTCCAGCTTTACAGAAGATAATGGTGTGAATCCTCATGTTCTGTTGTTTGCTGCTTTTTGCGCATGTAGCCTAAAATTAATTCCTGGAAAACAAATGTTAGTATTTTTAACTGGTCACAGACACTTATCCTTATTTAAAGTAATCTTGTCGGTTAACGGTTAATAATTGGTTAACGTGCGTCGGCTGTCGGTTAGGAGAAATAACCCGAAATGAACATCCCTAAAACGAATAAATAGGCCTATACGAGAAATATATTTTTACTAGTGCTGTCAAAGTTAACGCGTTAATGCAAATTCATTTTAACGGCACTAATTTTATTAATGCGCGATTAACGCAGCGCGCATTTTCTGTTTGACCCGTGGCCTAACCCGTACTACTATAGCTGGAGAAATGTAAATGGATGGAGATGCTGACAAGACTCGTTGGTACTGCTGCGCGAGCGCGAGGTCTCTCTTTCCCGCTGCGCACACCTCTCTCTCTCTCTCTCTCTCTCTCTCCCCCTCTCTCCCTCTCTCTCCCTCCGCGTCTGCTCTGTTCAGCGCGCAAATGAGAGGAACAGTGCTTTCAGTTAAAACACATATTATGTTGCTTCTCTAATTTAACATGCAAGTATAGCCGAAATCACAGCACAGCTATTGTCTTTATCTTATGTATAGCCTATTTTATTTTATCAGACGATGGCTGGATTATAAATCAGGATTTTTGTGCAGATTAACATCTTGGAAGGGAGAGCTGGTTATTTAGTCCTATGGGTCGTGTTTCAGTCACTATTTCATATTCTGTTGTCTGACAACAGAAACAGTAAAATATATCAATGAAAACAGTTTTATTGAGAATTTAGCTGCATCAGAATACAGTATGTGGGCACAGAGAGGCAAACAAATGTAATAAATAATAAATGTACATTTTGCATATTCAGAAGAAGTGAGATGCCCTGTCATGCGGAAATGTAAACAGGTTTGTGTAAGTAAATTGCTCAGTGCAAAGAAAGAGAAGTAATGGGAACCTGGTATTTCTTTTTTCATGTGTCTAATAGACATGAGCAAGTTCTTTGAAAAACATCTATGATCTCTGAAACATGTCAAGCCTTCATGCTCTGTTAACTATGGTTTCACTAATAATAAACATATATTGCATAAAGCATCCATATTTGTCATTGCCCATGTTGATTAGAGTATTTAAAACATGAAAAGTATTAATTTAAGGTACATTTAGAACAGATAAAAATGTGCAATTAAATTGTGATTAATCGCGAGTTAACTCATGACAATCATGCGATTAATCGCGATTAAATATTTTAATCGGTTGACAGCCCTAATTTTTACTTAAATAATGAATTAAGAAAACGAAAGAAAAAACTGTGTGTGAGTTTCGGTTCATTTTTGTGCTGCGCAAAAGGAAAGGGCAGAAAGCAACATCCTATTTTTCTTTAGGCCTATTCTACAAAAGCACAAAGATTTGTTTGTGTTGTGAATGTACACAAATAAAAGCAACCCTTTTACAATTCCAATTATCTTTATGACTAAAAGGAGTAGATGCTTCCACTGTTAAAAGGAAAAAATTCTAATGATTGCGCCGGTGCTACATCATGATAAAATCAGTCAAACATATGGAAAAAACACACTGCTCCGTTTAAATATGTAGTAAAATCTGTGCCGTTAAGCATTATCACTGCACCGCCATGATGTTATGCAAAACATTTTGTTTTACGTGGATATTGGAACGCCAGTGAAGTAGGCTACATAATAAATAATATTTTGGCATTCAAAAACATTGCGAATATGGAAACATTTGATTTTGTTGAATGAGAGACCCAGCGTTGGTTTCAGTTTAGTTTTAGCCTAAATGAATATGTTTTGGGTTGTCGTTTATATAGCTATATTCTTATATTTTTAATTCTTGTTTTAGCCTACATAGCCTAGCTATGTTTACAGTGTTTATTATAATGTTTGTAAACATTTTGCGTCGGTTTTAGGCCTATTTCTGAATGAAATAATAAAATGTGACTTATACACGACTTATGTATTTTTTTTGTTTTGTCTAAAAAACGCAATTTTTATACGCGTACCATATTTTAACCATGTTGCAAACCATTTAAAATATTTTTATAAATTAGACCTACTGAAAAAAATAAATAAATGACTTTTTAAACTGTTTAACTGATTGTAATAATCGGTCAAAATTCTTACGGTCGATTAACGGTTATCCGGTTAAAATGAGCATCCCTAGTGTCAGTGTTTATAAAATCCCAATATCTTCATGCCTTTATAGTCATATTTATCAGATTACAGCTGGGCGATAATATACATTATATGACGACACATGCAATCAAGCAGTTGAGATTTGCTATGTAGTACAGGTGCATCTCAATAAATTAGAATGTCGTGGAAAAGTTCATTTATTTCAGTAATTCAACTCAAATTGTGAAACTCGTCTATTAAATAAATTCAGTGCACACAGACTGAAGTAGTTTAAGTCTTTGGTTCTTGTAATTGTGATGATTTTGGCTCACATTTAACAAAAACCCACCAATTCACTATCTCAACAAATTAGAATACTTCATAAGACCAATAAAAAAACATTTTTAGTGAATTGTTGACCTTCTGGAAAGTATGTTCATTTACTGTATATGTACTCAATACTTGGTAGGGGATCCTTTTGCTTTAATTACTGCCTCAATTCGTCGTGGCATGGACTTTGACAGTGGCCTTCAGCTAATCTGCATTTTTTGGTCTCTTGTTTCTCATTTTCCTCTTGACAATACCCCATAGATTCTCTATGGGGTTCAGGTCTGGTGAGTTTGCTGGCCAGTCAAGCACACCAACACCATGGTCATTTAACCAACTTTTGGTGCTTCTGGCAGTGTGGGCAGGTGCCAAATCCTGCTGGAAAATGAAATCAGCATCTTTAAAAAGCTGGTCAGCAGAAGGAAGCATGAAGTGCTCCAAAATTTCTTGGTAAACGGGTGCAGTGACTTTGGTTTTCAAAAAACACAATGGATCAACACCAGCAGATGACATTGCACCCCAAATCATCACAGACTGTGGAAACTTAACACTGGACTTCAAGCAACTTGGGCTATGAGCTTCTCCACCCTTCCTCCAGACTCTAGAACCTTGGTTTACAAATGAAATACAAAACTTGCTCTCATCTAAAAAGAGGACTTTGGACCACTGGGCAACAGTCCAGTTCTTCTTCTCCTTAGCCCAGGTAAGACGTCTCTGACGTTGTCTGTGGTTCAAGAGTGGCTTAAAAAGAGGAATACGACAACTGTAGCCAAATTCCTTGACACGTCTGTGTGTGGTGGCTCTTGATGCCTTGACCCCAGCCTCAGTCCATTCCTTGTGAAGTTCACTCAAATTCTTGAATCGATTTTGCTTGACAATCCTCATAAGGCTGCGGTTCTCTCGGCTAATTGTGCATCTTTTTCTTCCACACTTTTTCCTTCCACTCAACTTTCTGTTAACTTGGATACAGCAAGTTATGCTTGGATACAGCACTCTGTGAACAGCCAGCTTCTTTGGCAATGAATGTTTGTGGTTTACCCTCCTTGTGAAGGGTGTCAATGATTGTCTTCTGGACAACTGTCAGATCAGCTTCTCTTCCCCATGATTGTGTAGCCTAGTGAACCAAACTGAGAGACCATTTTGAAGGCTCAGGAAACTTTTGCAGGTGTTTTGAGTTGATTAGCTGATTGGCATGTCACCATATTCTAATTTGTTGAGAGAGTGAATTGGTGGGTTTTTGTTAAATGTGAGCCAAAATCATCACAATTAAAAGAACCAAAGACTTAAATTACTTCAGTCTGTGTGCATCGAATTTATTTAATAGACGAGTTAGGGCTGTCGCGATAACCGCAATATCGCAATACCGCGCTATTGACGAGCATAACCGCAGAGGAATGCAGCAACCGCGATATTTGCATGTTTTTCTTTTTCGTAAGGTTACGCCCTTCTCGTTTTACACTTGTGCATGTGTACTGAGTATTAGTAATGATAACATAAAGTGTACCATGCTGATTTGTACAGAGGCTCAGTAGATTTGCACTTAACAAGCCTAAACAGACAGCGAATGAGAGAGAGATCGACTGAGCACGTGCGATTACCTGCGTCTGGCCTTGAGACTGAATCTTGTATATTTGTGAAAACAGGTTGTCATGTCCAAGGAAAGCGAAATCTATCTTAGCATCGAAGCATTGCTGGTCAGCTGAAAGTGGCGCTCAAAGTTAAAATGATTTCAGCAGCGTTTCATTACAACTCTCTTTGAGTGAATCAGCGTTTCTGAACATGTAGTTGAATGAACGGTTTAAAGACTCACTCAAAGACAGTCTCTTGATGCCACCTTGTGGCGCAACAATGAAACTGCACTGACTGACAGCCCTCTAGAACATGCAGCTGAAATATCAACAGAAAAAGTATCTTGTCAGTCAGATTGTAGGATCAGAACTAACTGTTATTTTTTATATATATATATATATATATATATATATATATATATATAAGTTAACAATAGACTAACGATCTTATTGTGAGGTTTGTTTTTTTATGTGGATCGTTATTTTGTCATTCTCTTCTGTTTACTTCACTTCCTGTTTCAACGCTATTTAGTTTCGGTTTCTGAATATGACCTTGTTGCATACACACACACAGAGAGAGAGAGAGATATATGTATGTGTGTATGTGTATATATATATATATATATATATAAATAAATAAATAAATAAATAAATAAATAAATAAATAATGCGGTAATACCGCATACCGCGCTATTGAGCCACTCAAAATTATCGCAAGGGAAATTCCTTCACCGCGACAGCCCTAAGACGAATTTCACAATTTGAGTTGAATTACTGAAATAAATTAACTTTTCCACGACATTCTAATTTATTGAGATGCACCTGTATATTGCCTTATGTGAGTGCTTGTAATTATGTGGAAAAAGCTGGATATATTATATGTCCATATATTTTTATCTCTCTGTATGGTACATGAGTCAGCTTGTTTAGACTATTTGGCAAACATTCACTGCTGATCTCATTTTCCTCCCTGCTTAAGCCAAGATGCTGATGATAAATCTAATTTATATATTGGAAAGAAAAGCAAAACCTCTGCTGCCTGTGCTTTTGCTCTTGGTTTTGCATTGAAGATCTAAATTAGGACGAGTCCATTCTTCATGCTGTTCTGCGCCTGAACTTCAATTAGGAAAGCTGTTTTAAAAACTTAAAAGAAATTGCGATCAGTTGGGACATCTAATGAATTCCCTCAATATTTTTTAATTGCATGAGATGTACCTCCCGAGCAGTGAAATCCTTCTGAATATAAACCTGTAGTAATTGATGAGGCAGCCATGAGCACCGCAACCACCCCATGAAATTGTGTCTCTTTGTATGAAGACCTGACGTCTAATGAGATGTTAATGGAGCGCGTGTTTTACCTCAGACACACACGCACGGGGGGTTTTCATCGGCCTGAGTCGGGTTCTCCTCCCCACGAGGGTTACACTCTATCTCTGTGTGTGTTTGCTCAGCGGAGAGGCAATTAGCGCAGCGTTTTTCCATATGAGAGCGAGCCAGTTGAACTCCACAGAGGTGGATAGCATTGCAGGATAATTAGATTTAAAACCGCTGGGGTTTTCACTGCGCTTTATCTGCTATGTATTTGTCTGCCTGTCATCAAATTACATGACTTCCGTAATTATAATTATAGTTTTTATTAATATTTTGAATCAGTTCTTATTTTTAGATTTTCTGTTTTCATTTTAATTTTAGTTAAATATAATTTAATTAAATATAAGTTTTACTATTTTGTTTTGTGTTTGTCACTTATAGTTGTTTTTTTTTTATATATACATGGCTATATAGCTTTTATGTCCGTTTTAGTTATTTTAGTACTTAGTACAAGTTAAACTAAATTAAAAATAAATGTTGTCTTGGCAACTAGTTGAAATGAGAGAAAAAAAAAAGTTTATATATGCACAACACAATTAGATAATACCAACCAGTTACCAAACAATGCTTAATTTTGTTCAGTCTGTGGTGTAAAAAGGTTGCGTTAGCAATTAACGAAAAACACTTAAGCAAAACATGGTCCGGGCAAAGTGTTTGAATAATTTTTAATCCCAAATTTTGATCAGTTTCACTGGTAGTCCACTGTATGAAGAATTTTTGGGTATGATATATCACAGTTTACTTTATTTTGCTATCCACACTTATATGAATGAACTATAGTGTCCTGCACCCAGTAGTAAAAAAAAAAAAATCAAAAACTATATCTGGTGTCTGAATAATTTTTGTTTTGACTGTATATTAGGGATGTAACGGTAGGAAAATTTCTTATCACGATAATAGCGACCAAAATTATCACGGTTATCAGTATTATCACAGTATTGTTAAAATGTGCTGGAGATGTTCAAAAAGTACCGACACATAAATCACTTCACCAAGTTTTATATTTAAAAATCAACAAATAACAAATAAAATGACTTCTTGTTTGCATAATCACTAAAACAATAACATTACCGATGATGTTTGGATTTTAAACGACTTGACTGACAACAGTTTAATAGCATGTTCAAATATCTAATGTAAATGTTCAAATAAAGCTTTGAAAAAGTTTCATAAAAAGGTATACCTCACGTTTCAGCCTTTTAAATAAAGAAAAGGGTTAAGTCAAAATGATAATTGATTTAATAAATGATTATATGTATTTGATCTGCTCCAGAAATAATTCTAGATAACTTATCTGAATTGTTTAAATGTGTAGAATCCACATAAGCTTGTTTTTCATCAACCGGTCAAAATTTACAGCAGGGCTGTCGTTGCCGATAGCCTTGTGGGCAGTGCGCCGACATATGGTGCAGTTGCGCTTCGGGTGTCCCGAGATTGAATCCCGCCTCGTGGACCTTTCCCGATCTTTCCGACCTCCCCCCCCCCCCGCCCGCCCGCCTGCCTCTCTCTCTCCTACTCGCTTCCTGTCATATCTCCACTGTCCTGTCAATGAAAAATGCAAAAATGCCCAAATTTTTTTTTTTTTTTTAATTTACAGCAGGGCATGCTAATTCGGTCCATTTTTGGCCAGACAGAAACTGCACACAGGCTGAATATAAATATAAGTCTCTGTAAATCCACCCTCTGACACTAGGTGGTGCTTATGGAAAAGCTGAATTACAGCTGTTTCCCGTAACCTCTGTGGACAAAGCAATATTGCGATTAAGAACTAGTGTTGGGCCGATAGATGATGCCATCGTCCATCGCCGATGGCTGATAGACATCACGATGTTGAGCCGGTGTCGTGATTTCCCCCCCCCATACCCCCCGTAGTCTGCCGCATCCCAATACCATGTTCGGAAAGAAAATGATGGAACCCCTAAAGGGAATAAATATGAGATGGGAGGAAAATATATATTTCAATACTTTCTCTCGCAGTTATATCATTGGGTAATTATACTGTATATAAAATTGCGGGCATGAGGGAACCACTATTATGCCTGGCATTGAACTAGGGCTGTAACTAATGATTATTTTGATAATCGATTAGTTGGCCGATTATTTTTTCGATTAATTGGATTTAAAAAAGCTAAATTTATTATTATTTTTTTTTATTGACAAAAAACACTTCCACATTCTGCCCAATTTCCGTCAAACAAACGTGCCAGCTGAATGCTATGAAAACATACAGTGCTTAACAATTTACTAGACCATCTGTCATAATAAAGAGACAACAAATATTTTAGGAATCTGTCAAAGAATTGTTTAAATCTAAAAATGTTATTGTCATTTATTGGGCAGATAACAAACTGATACGAAATAGTATTTATTCACATAAAAAAATGCTTTCATAACAGCATGCATTCTTGCTGGCATTGTTTAGGTACTTTTTGACTGTAATTGGGTATCTGAAAAAAATCTTTTATAGATCTTTCATTCTTTCATAGATAACAGCGATAATTATATTATAGCATTAGAAATAGCCTGCTGTTACTAAAGAGCTTACGCATATTGGAGGAATAACCAATACAGAGAACTAAAAAAATTATTTTTAGTAAACACCAATACTGTTAGTTTAGAGCAGCAGTGGCACAAACTTTACATAATTTGTTATAAACCTTACATAAATTTGTTTTAATAAATTTAAGCACTGTATATAGGCATATTTAAATCTCTTCATCAAAAATTAAGATAATAATAAAGATAGAATAAAAACACAAACTCAGTGTTAACCAACAAGTAAGAGTAATGTTCTGCAGGAACACGCATTCACTTTTTGATCATAGTCACGTTTACTGTAATTTCTTTATCCTGTAAAAGGCGGTTATGAAGCATCTGATATTTATATTCAGACAACAATACGCGGTTATCCCTTTACAGTTCCTACTCATAAAATACGTGCACTACATGTTGACTTTTAAACCTTAATTTAATGTTCAACAACAGATATTTCAGCACAACGAATGTTTTTGCGCTGAATATTAATCCATCTCTGACGCGCGTTCACGCTCATTCAGTAATGATTTAAACTTAACGCAGATTGTCAGGACTGAACTTTATGCAAAAATGGAAATGCTCGCATGAATTTGTGACATTTACAGATAAGGATATGACCGTCAACTGAAAGTTTTTGCACTGAGGACGAACACACATCTGTCAAAGCGCCTGACGCCAATGCATAGGCTTAAAGCTTAAAATAAAGAATTTTCATGTTTTGAGAAGCTTGGATCACGTACTTCTCCCGCAGCATTTCATTCTGTTTCCTCCACTATTTTTAGATGCATTTTGGCCATAGAAATACATTATTCAGTGCTGTAACGTTAATTTGACGCGACCGGCTGAAGTTGGACGTGCACTGTGGGTAGACCCGACTAATTGATAATGAGAATCGTTGTCAATGATTTTCATTATCGATAATAATCGATTTTATCGATTAGTTGTTGCAGCCCTACATTGAACTGCTTTTGAATGCATGATCGCTTTGTAGTTTCAATTTCACTTTCTAGAGATTCATGATCACACGTACTCTGTTTATACTATGGAGCGACAGTACTTACCACAAATTTTACAAGATTAGATTGTCAGTGGTGCTCAGGATCCGCAAATCATTCGCCATCGTCCTCAGTCATTTCTCACTCTGTTTATGTGGTAAGTCAGTCCCTCCAGGATTTCGCGGCACTTTTTTCTGATTTTTGCGGCCTAAAATGACTATTTTGCTGTGGATTTTCTCAAAATTTGCGGTGATATTTGCGGCATTTCTTATTGTTTTGCAGTGCAAATATACCACAGACAACATTCTTCTAACATTATGACTTTTCTGACTTCGAGAACCATAGGGCTCCAGACTAACATTTAAGGACACCAGCACCAGTGCCATTAAGTTCTGCAGAAGGTGGCACCAGCACCTGACAGTAAAGCACTCACCCTAATCGCACATGTACATCTCGGAGATGTCTATTTGATGTCTGCATTTACATATGCAAGATGTATTTTTTAGGGTATTTGCTCCTCTTCAATATGTCTCTAAGACGTTTCCTGTCAGATGTCAAATAGAGATTTATTAGAATGCATGTAAAACTGCTTCTGAGACGTTTATCAGATTACAAGGCAGATGTTTCCCAGATCTTTAGCAGACGTCTTACAGATTTACTTGTTCTATCTGGATAGTTGAGATGCAGATAAAATTAACTTTTATTACTGTCATTCATAATGTCTAAATATAATTTAATAAATGCAAAAAATATATATTAGGGAGTGGAAATGGCTAATAAGCCTACAAGTCTCTGCAGCCATATAGTGGTAATTTAATGTCTTTTTTATTTTTAAATAAGTGTTTGCTTTCCTACATTATGAAACTTAGTTTTATAAATGGAGGCAACATGAAGGATGAACAAATAATGTCATCACATTAAAAATAACTTTCAAATTTGGTTACTTAAAACTTTGAAGTGCTGGGAAAAGTTGTGTGAAGCATTTAAAAACAATTGAAGACATTAGACCATTTCTGCCTCAAGTTGTTCCTGTAGTTATGTTAAATCCATGGTGAATGGTGGAGATTTGTGTTTACTGAAAGATGTTTTTCCTGGTTTCCACATCAGCGGCGTTTGTTCTGATATACGTAGCTTTAAAAGAATTCTGCGCCAAATTTGAATGCTTCTCACAAGATTTGACAGAGATGTTACTGATTCTGCGGTGAATTCGACTACTTTCTTCACTGTATCTCCCAGCGCTGTGTATAACAGTGTCGCGTGATCAAGAGCAGCCTGCAGCTCCGGCCCGAGCAGATAAACGGTCTGCGCCACGTAGCGCGGATAAGTTCCGCTTTCGGTTCGTTTGTCCAATGCAGCTCTAGTAAATCAGTCATGATGAGAAGGCGGTTCATTCCATTTTTGAAACTGAGAAACAACCTTTCTTTGACTCAATGCGCGTTGCGATGACGTCACAGGACGTGTCTAAGCCCAAAATCTGTGGAAAATTTGCGGCAATTACGAAAATTTGCGAGCTCTTGCGAAAATTGCGGAGTTTGCTTGATTTTGCGATAAATTCAGTGATCACAGAATCGCGAAATCCTGGAGGGACTGGTAAGTGAAATTTTATGTACTGTAATGTAACAGGCAACCGTTAGCAATTGCTATTTGTTTTCCGTGCCTTTCTGAATACAGATTCGACACTTCGGGCACACCTCCTAACTCATGTATTATTTGCTATTATTATTATTATGATTATTATTATTACTATTATTATTATTATTATTATTATTATTATTATTATTATTATTATTATTATTTGCTATTGCTATTGTAGTTTTTATCAAAAAATTAGATTCACTTTTATTTTTAAACGTTTTAAATTCAATGTAGTAATTGTTATTTTTATTATTATTTTTTTGTAAACATTACTATTTAGGTTTAATTTTATTTCAGCTTAATTTTTGTTTCAGTTAGTTGCCAATTTTTCATAATGTTTTTCTGCTAGTATTTATATAATTTTATTGTATTTCAGCTTACATACAAAATACACATACAAAATAATGCAACAAGCTTGAAATTAGGGGTGTTCGATATGACGATTTTTGATCGTGGACGATAAAAATGTCTCCACGATCTGCTTTTGGAGAAATATCGTAGTATCGTGGTACAGCGCACATTCTATCAATTACAGTTCTGGCGCCGCCGTATCAATATACTGTGATGACATACAGCGGTAGAGTTACTCTGACAGGACGCTTCAATTATTCGCGATCGCAAAAGTATATTATTTGCATATAAGCCTTGCTGGTTAAATGTTTCATTCGGGCGCTGGTCTGACGTGCACTTTTTCTGAGTGCATACACCAGAAGCGTGCGTGCTAAAAAGCCTGTCTAACAGCGCCTGATTACTGAACTAAGTTATCTTTTGCGCTAATACTGCCAAAACACACAAGGGTTACATATAGATGGTTATGTCTAAAATGAAAGTAAACAGATGAGAGATAAACGCAGGTCTTAAAGGGACAGTTATAACATGCAGCTGACTGTCATTAAAGGGATAGTTCACCCTAAAATTTAATATCTGTCATTATTTACTCACTCACATGTTGTCCCAAACCTGTATTAATTTCTTTCTTGTGCTGAACACAAAAGAAGATATTTTGAAGAATGTGGGAAACCAAATAGTTGCTGGTCCACATTGAATTTGATAGAAGGAAAAAAATCCTATGTAAGTCACTGTGGACCTACTGTTTGGTTTTCCACGTTCTTCAAAATAGCATTTATGTTTAGCAGAAGAAAGAAACTTACTCAGGTTTAAAACAACTTTTGAGTAAATGATGGTATAAAAATAAAACACTATGACAGAATTGACAGACAGATGACAGAATTTTTATTTTTGGGTGAACTATTCCTTTAACGTTAATAAAACAACAAAACACAAAGAGAAAAATCACTCACTACTCTTGACTGAAAAACTTTAATACAGTTGCTTTAGGAATCAGTCTATATAGTGTTTTATTTTTATATTTGTTCATTCACGCTAAATACACCTATTGTACCTGAAAATAAAGCACTGTTTGTTTTATTTGTATTTTATGTGTATTTGTAATGTGCATCTTTGTTCTTATTTTTTAATAAGAAAGAGAAAATAATGACTAAGATTTTTATCTTCTCCCACTTGCCCTAAATATCTGTCATTCTTTTTATTATTTGTTTTATTTTTTTATATTGAATTATTTATTTTTGTTACCTTGAAAGGCTTTGTCTTTATAATAGGGAAATTAATTTGGCTGTAATGCTCAGACAACTTGCAAAACAGTAAAACCAACATGACAAAGAATCGTGATAAAATCGTGAATCGTGATATTTCTAAAAAATAATCGTGATATGATATTTTTTTTCATATCGCCCACCCCTATTTGAAATACGTAAATTTTTGAAGAAGAAAGAGTCCTGGTTTACATATATATAATATACTGTAGCCCTGTAATCAGGTAACTTTTTCGTCTACGGTCTTACGGCCTACATTAGTTCTTTACTTTATTTGGAAATCTAGTTTTTTTAACATTAATAGTGAGTGAGTGAAATTACTGAAAATTAATAATACACAACCACTTGCAAACTAAGTTGTACACTCTGAAGTACTGCAGTATCTTTCACTTTTTCACTGTCAACAGCGCACTAACATTTTTGTTTAATTTAAAAAAACAATAGAAACTGCAACTAGACTTGGAAGAGGCCCAGAAATGGAGAATATTGACTTACAGTGACAGGAAGTAGTGTAAATCTGTGAATGAATGTTAGGGACCATGTGAGTCAGAGCACAGTTCATTCAAGGGTTACTTCACCCCAAAATGAAAATTTTGTCATTAATAACTTACCCCCATGTCGTTCCAAACCCATAAAAGCTTCGTTCGTCTTCGGAACATAATTTAAGATATTTTAGATGAAAACCCTGGAGGCTTGTGACTGTCCCATTGACTGCCAAGTAATTCTCACTGTCAAGGCCCAGAAAAGTATGAAAAGCATTGTCAGGATAGTCCATCTGCCATCAGTGGTTCAATCTGAATTTTATGATGCGACGAGAATACTTTTTGTACGCAAAGAAAATAAAAATAACGACTTTTTTCAACAATTCGTCTCCTCTCTGTCTCTCCACGTCACTGTAGCGCCATTTTAGAGATTATCCACTAAACGCAAACTGCGTATGCTTTTCTGTATCAGCCGCAACACAAGGATGCGCTATTCTACTTGTATTTATACTTTGATTAGAGACGGAGAGTAAAAAAAAAAAGATTATGCATGACAATCAATAATCTTAAATATGGAAATGTGGGTTACCCATGTCTGTTATGTGTCCTAACAATGTTAACAAGAGCTCTTTTCATCCAACTTGACAATGTACTGATGATTTTATACTCAAACACATTTCTTTTTGACTTTTCAGTTATTGCAGCATGAACCATCTGTAACAACATTAGAGGAATAATTTACTCAAAAATGTAATTCCAAACCCATATAACTCACTTTTGATGAACACAAAACACATTCTTTAAAAAAAAAAGCACCCACAAAAACATGTTAAAAGTAGCTTATGTAAGCCATGTGCCATATCTTGTGAGGTGACAAAATCACTTAAAAAAAAAAAAAAAAAAATACACTCAATATATAAAGTTTGAGTATACTGAAAAGAGTTATTTCAAATGAATATTTGAAAATAGCACTCAAACTAGGGCTGCACGATATATCGTTTCAGCATCGAAATCGCGATGTGCGCATCCGCGATAGTCACATCGCAGGATGTGCGATGTTTAGTAGGCCTGATCGTTATATTTATACTGATCGTTTTCTTTGCTCACACACAGACACCGTGTCTACTCCGGACGCGACAGCTGCACAGAGATACCCATTTTTAAATAAATTTAGTAGCAGAGCTACTGCAAGCGATTTTCAGTGCTGGAAATCCATTTATCCTTTGTTGAAACTTCCGCGTCGTCGAGGAGAGCGCATCACGGATGTTTAGCAACGGCAGGCGCCAGGAAAGCGCAAGCTCCCAAGCGCTTTGGAAAGGAGGAGGAAGTGGCGCGGCGGGAGTTTTCCACGCGTTTGTAGATGCACCATGTGAACGGCCTCAAAGTCTTTCTACACTGGATGCGACAAAGCGACCGTTGCCAATCGTGTCAACTTTGTGTCAGTACGTCATAAATAGAGTGAGGCATATCAGTTTACTGGCGGGGATTCGTCGTGTCGTGCCGCATCCAGTGTAGTACGACACATATGTATCCTTGTAAAAAAAAAAAAAAAACAGTTGCTTATGTCTTAGCTAAACAATTGAAAAAGAAAGAGGATAACAATAACAGCAGTTTAATGTCTCTGTTGCTTTCTGTGTCATAATCAAACAACAAAACAGAGAAAAATCACTTTTGTAGCTTTAACACAGATTTATTAGATTTAATTTATACAATGAAGACTGTGTTATGCAGTGTTATTTTACATTTTATTATTCAATTTCTACACCTGAATACTGTTGGACTTGCCTTAAAAATACAAAGCACTGTTTATTTCATTTGTATCTTTGTTCTATTATATTTATCTATGCTTGTAAATAGTTTATTTCCTATGCTGATTTACTCACCTACAATATCAATATTTTTTTTCTCTCCAAATAGAGCTATTCAAGTCATTTGGTGATTTTTTTTTTTCTTCATATCGCAATATATATCGCAGAAAAACAAAATATCGCAATGTGAGTTTTTTCCAATATCGTGCAGCCCTAACTCAAACCCAGTAAATCGACACATCAAAATAACTCAATGTACAAGCTTCATGATATGATATGATATTTGTTCACGAGACATGCAAGAACAAATGACTTATATTACCATTTTAAATTTGGGGAGTTTACAATGGTTTGATTTGTCAATATGATGTTACATAAAAACATTGTAAATGAGGTATAACACTTACTTTAGATAATTGTTACCTCTTTGCCTGCTGCGCATCGTGAATCAAAGCAAAAAAACAATAAAACAATAAAACAATATGATGTTATAAATACATATTGTGAATGAGGTAAATCACGTACTTGTGTTTTCCAAAAAGCAACATCTTCGTCTTCTCGGTATCACGAGTCAAAAAGAAAATTGTCTATGAGAAAGGTTTAGGAGTGCACAGCACAAAAATATTGTTATAAAATAATATAACGTCATAAAATACATATGTAAATGAGACTAAACACTTACTTTCAGTGTTCTCTCTGTTAAAACCTCCGTGTCTGCACCGTGAGTCAAAGGAAATGTCATCTGAGAGAAAAGTTTCGGACCGTTTAAACGCGCACAGCTTATAAATATCACTATAAATCAATATGTTATAAAAATACATATTGTAAATGAGATAAAACACTTACTTTCAGTGTTTTCCTATTAAAAGCAACCTTCTTGTCAGCTCCGCACCACGAGCCGCACACACAAGCACATAAGTATCGTTCTAAAACAATGTGATGTTGTGAAATTAATACTGTGTGAATAACATAAAACACTTAATCTCTGTATTTTCCGTCCTCGCTTGCTCCGCATCGCGATTCGCGGGTAAAAAAAAAATGGCGACTGTGAGACTGTGTTTCAGCCCTTTTAGGTGCGCAAAGTACGTAAATGTCCCGGATGTAACACCACCTTCTTGTTTGATGGTGTATAACTCCTTAAGAGCATTATCGCCACCTATTGTACTGGATAACTGGTTGTGGATAATTCAATATCAGAGCTTTAACTCTTTACTGAGTTTACTTTTATATGGTATGTGTAAATGAGTTACAGAG
This sequence comes from Spinibarbus caldwelli, assembly GCA_039654775.1. Lineage (NCBI taxonomy): Eukaryota > Metazoa > Chordata > Actinopteri > Cypriniformes > Cyprinidae > Spinibarbus > Spinibarbus caldwelli. The sequence goes on along the minus strand of CM077222.1, from coordinate 3,430,925 downwards.
ACATTTTATTTTGTGTGTGTTCATTAAATTGTTCATTAAACAAAAGATTGTGTGTCTCTCTCTGTCTGTGTGTGTATGTGTGTATGTGTGTGTATATGTGTGTGTGTACTGCAATTACAAAATTTGGAGTATAATGAAGTAAGGTGTGGGCACCTGGAATTTGTGTTCTGCATTAATCCCCTCCAAGTGCAAACACAGTTAAAAAACTTAATGGCTTCTTTATGTACGGCAGTGGTGCTATATAGCACCTTAACCACCCCAAAGAACATCTGAAGAACCTTTTTTTATTTTTTTTTTTTATTTTTTAAGAGTGTACCAATGACTGAACAGCTGATTGATCATTGGTTAACATTAACTAATACTGACATCAGTCTTTTCTGAGGCACAACAAATTGTTTAATTTAAGATTTTGAAGACTTGCACTTGATAAATAGTTCATTGTAAGACCAAGCAGCATGCATTAATAGAGTAAACAGGGTCAGTGTTGATTTCAGTGACAGAATCCCTAGTAATAATGCTTTGCAGTTGTGTATTTCTGTATTTCCCCACACTCCTGTTTGATTCCACATTCCAGACACTGTTCGTCATCACTACCTTTGTCACTCAATGCTAATATTGGAGAAAGTGCGTGTGGCCGTCCTTTGGTCCTTTCCATCGAGCAGCGCTGCCTCTTTGACGATCAATAGAGCGACATCATTCCAGCGTCATCTCCATGGAAACCATCCTGCTCCGCCACCAGGATTGGCTCCCTCCCAGAGCCTGCTTGAGCGTGATTGGAGGAACCCCCCCCCCCTCTCTCTCCCTCGCTCGCTCACTCAGCCACATGCTCTCCTCCTCTTCATCTTAATGTTGTTATCTTACCAAACACACATTTAGGCAGAGCACCGAGATCCAGCGTGACCGCTGAAGCATCACTGAAAACCAGGATCACTCCTTCATAAACTGGCACATCTGAGCTGAGGAGATGATAAGGATGAAAGGACGACGCAATGAGCCGAGTGCAAATCCAGTCCGTGGAGAGAGAGGAAATTAAGAGACCTGTTAGAAAATAAGACGTCACCTTCTGCGTTGGCTTCAAACTGGTTTTTATACAAACTGGTTGTCTCTTTTTCTCAGTCGTTGAGCCTTTTGTATCAACAGCAGGAGGAGGTCGAGCAATATATGGATGACGGCAACACGCTGGGAATAAACATCATCAGAGCTTCGTCTCTCCATCTAGGATTTCATTTTGTACTGGAAATGCATTGTTTTTTTTTACAAAACATTGACATTTCTGCGTTTTATATAATGGGGGAGTTATTTTGAGAGCGATGCACTTGATTTGAGGTACTTCAGCTTGGTAATGTCTCTTTAAGAATTTGCAACAGCTGTGCTGCTTTTTTGCATTTTCACTTGCATTAATGAATTGTTTTGGATCTTTGATAAGCGTCTTATTGCTGTGCATTTACAAGCTGGAGCAGAAGAGCTTTTGACTCTAGATGAAACGTTTCTTCAAGACTTGGAAGATTAAAAAAAGTGTTGTTTTTCCTCCATGTCTTTAGTTGCGAACATGCCCTTCTCGAGACATCCTTGAAAACCCGTCTTTGCGCTCATAAACGGAGTAATGCATGACTTATGTACTAGGCCAGACCACCCCGAACCACCTCAGCACGGTTCACCCACGCCGGAGATGAGTAGCGGTGAACCTGAGTCTCCAGCTGGACCCGGGCATCCTGACAGAGCGAAGCCAGAGGAGCGAGCATTAGCGTCAGATGCATTGAGTGGGATGAACCTGGGATCCTCCACCACGACTAATGGAAACAGCAGCGTGACGGTGCCGTCCACCGTTCTGTGCAAACGGCATCATTCTCTCTACGAAGGGCTTAACGGATGTGAGGCGGGAGGCTTCGGAAAGGTGTGTTTTGCTGGTCAAAAATATGGTTTCTGTGTGCAGATTTTGAGGGCCTCTTATAGTCTTTCTATTATACAACCAGTTGGATACATTTGATATTATATCTATTCTTTTTTAGGCCATTTAGTCTTTTTTGAAACCTTGATTAATATAATATTGCATTACCTTGTGCCATATTTCACACTGTTATTTTTTTAGGCCATTCAGTCATTTTAACCCTTGATTAATGTAGTATTCCAATACCTTGTTCCATATTTCACTCTGTTAAAGGGGTCATATGACGTTGCTAAAAAAACATTATTTTGTGTATTTGGTGTAATGCAATGTGTTTATGCGGTTTAAGGTTCAAAAAACATTATTTTCCACCTACTGTACATTATTGTTGCTCCTCTATGCCCCGCCTTTCTGAAACACGCCAATTTTTACAAAGCTCATCGTTCTGAGAAGCGAGGCGTGCTCTGATTGGCCAGCTATCCAGTGCGTTGTGATTGGTCGAATACCTCAAGCGTGAGACGGAAATGTTACGCCCCTCACCGTATTGTGATGCCGTGTCCCGGCGCGATGACACAAAAACAATAAAACCCATTACAAACGAGGCATTTGTTGCATCCAGTGGGGACATAATTACTGATTATAATGACTTATACTGTCTTTTTACGCATTGTGTTGCATCGCGCCGCGTAAACATTACCATGTCTGCATTTGTGATCGGAGAAACGACAAACAACAAGCACTACTCTACACAGCTCAAAACTCGCGTTTGAATAGTCAGTGGCAAATTCTTTAAATATGAAAACATACTTACAGGCTGTGAGTCAGAAGCGCCAGACTGTCCTTGCAAAGTTGGAATTGCCCCACTTTATAGAAACAGTCTTTGTGTATAGCTGGCAAGCTACTCCTAGGTTCAGGAAATAGTTCTCCGTAAAATGTGCTGCACACACTCAGATATTTGGGTTGAACTGTCCTGGAACAGTGTTGTAAACACAACTTAACCACTGATTTCTAGTTGTGTCCTCTTTTGGAAGCCCAAACCAAGTAGTTTCCCTTTCACAACGAAACAGTGTCTCCAGGACATGGCGCCGGCGGCAGCAACAACACTACAGCGAGAATAATAGTTCCACTGCCTTTCATTGTGTATACGTTTGGGCGGTGTTTTGCAAATCTCCCCACACCGTGACGTAGACATGTGGGGGCATGTTTGAATGAGCCATTTTAGCAGGGCGTGGTCGAGTCTTAACTTTTATAAAGAATATCTCTTTGGTTTTGAGACTTTAGTCTTTGCAACTTCAGGGATCTTATCTATGCACAAACAGCTTGTCACACTCCAAAGAGAAAGGAAAACTTGAAATCGCATTATATGACCCCTTTAATATATCATTCATTAGCAATTAATCTTGGGTATTTAGGTTTGATATTTCACTGTGCATCTGTAAACCCTGTTAATAAGTAATTGTGCAAGTATAATGTGCATTGATTATGCAATATATGTGTTTATGTGGAAATGTCACAATTCAGACCTCAAATTGTGTCTGTGTGAGTCCTTTTGATGGTTTGCATGCATTTTTAACTGAAAGCTGAAACTAAACCCACTGTGTGAAAGTTTCTGTACTAAGCTCATGAATATTTAATGAGGAAAGCATCTATGCAGTTAATGATTGGTTGACTGTTCTGGAACTCTCTGTAGAGCGGCATTGTTTCACACTTTTTCCAAGGGTTAAAAGCAGTGCGAATCCACTTTTAACATGTAAAATTTGGTTTGACCCAGGGTTAAATCTTTCCATTATTCAGGGTTAACCCAGGTGTGAAAATCCCTTTAGTATTTCACCCGGTTGTTACTCTATTCATTTGCTGTTCAGTGTCAGAGTTCAAGATCTAGTCGAATCAGAACACATGCAGAAATCAATCGTGTGAATCCCAAACACATGCAGAATAGTAAGTGTTTACTGAACTGTCGGTTTGATGCATGCGTCTTGTCTGCAATGTGTTTGACAGCAGCTAAATTCAGACGCAGTGAGTGCCCTCAACCCATATTCACCGCTGCTGCTGCTGCAGACTCAATGTGGGACAGCGCAGGATTCCCTTATTGCGGCCTCATTGAAAATCAATAGCAGCGCTGCAGATTGTCTTGTTCCTGTTACTGACCTCAGTGATCATTCTGAAGGTGTGAAGGCGTGGTTTAAGTGACCTTGACCTGCACACGTGTGCTCTTTTCTCATGTAGGGCAGCAACTATTTAATCTAGTAGTGCTTAACTGGACTCCAGTAATGAGCCACAAGTAGCAGCATAGCATGACAAAACATGACATCACTGACCTTTTTTGTCACATGGTATTTTGCACTGTATTCAGCGAGCTGAATAATGAAATAATTAATCTTATTGCATATGTTCATTAGGATTATTCATGTACCAATTCAGTTAAAAATGATTCACACTGGGTTTTTATTAGTAAAATATTTAAAAGCTAGTGTCTCAAATCTATATGGTAGCATTTAAAGCCTTCATAATGCATTAAATGAAAATGCATCATCATAAAGTTTGTTAATGCATATCTTTTAATAAATTATTGTAACCAAAGTTAAAATGCATAGTAATATGATAATATTTGGTGTTTTAATACTTAATTTCATTTCCAAAGGTGGATCACTGAATAGATTAGTATTATAAATTGAATACAATTTATTCATGAGATCATAAAATGCATTATAAGGTGCATTACAAGGCATAATTAATGCATTGAAACTACTTCTATAATGCAATATATATATATATAAGGCTTTATGTAGAGTGTTACCTATTTATATTTCCCCCATATTGCTACTTTCTAAAGATTAACTTGACTGTTGTTTAACTACTTTAAATTGAGTAGCTTGGGAGGCTACAGTTTTTTTTGTTTTTTTTTTACGGTTTAAAGATAGATATGCACACACAGGGTTATTGTTATTCAGCTGAAGTCGTACCGATTGTTGTGAACATGCTCACAGACTTCACGTTGGTGTCTTTTGTGCTTGCATCACAGTTGGTCAAGTGTGCATTGAATATTTAAACATCTCTTTAGGTTCAGAATAATGTCTCTAAGCTGTATGTGTGGATGCATGACTGTGCAGGTCAGTGCATAAAGTTTCTGCTCCAAAACTCTGAAGAGTCTGACTGTTTCATGTCCAGCAATGCACCTCAAGATTCTTTGAGGTCAAGAATTATTTGATTTGAGCTCTTTGCATCTTTGCAGTTAAAGGAATAGTTCGTCCAGAAATGAAAATTTGCTGAAAATGTGCTCACCCTCAGGTCATCCAAGATGTAGGCTAGATGAGTTTGATGCTTGACCAGATTTGGAAAAATGTAGCATCACATCACTTGCTCACCAATGGATCCTCTGCAGTGAATGATGGATTTGATTTGTCTTTATGAGGGATTTGTTTCTTACAAACATGCAGCTTTTGTCTTCTCAAGATGTTAACTGATGGACTGGAGTGGTGTGGATTACTTGTGGATTATTATGATGTTTTTGTCAGCTGTTTGGACTCTCATTCTGATGGCACCCATTCACTGCAAAGGATCCATTTTGAGCAAGTGATAGAATGCTGCATTTCTCCAAATCTGATGAAGAAACAATGCCGTCTATATCTCAGATGGCCTGAGGGTGAGGATTTTTCAACAAATTTTCATTTTTTGGGCAAACTATTCCTTCAAAACGAGTCACTGGTTAAGTAAAAAATCAGTGCACTAACACAACCAGGCACTTTCTCTGTTCTTTGTTAGCAAATAGAGCTTGGTTGTGCTGTGTTTGTGGTCAAGTTCTCAAAAGTCTGGAAGATTAGTGTTTTCTTGTGCATTGAAAAATTTGTAAATGTTTTCAGTTAAACAAATAGTTCACATATTTTTTTTTTCTCATTTACTCACCCTCATGTCTTTTCAAATACAAACCATACAGTAAATAAAAATCATAAAAGTAGTCCAAGTCATATGCATTACTTTTATTGTCCTTTTTTGTGCCATTTGAAGCTTGACAGATGTGATCGATTTGCAGTGTCATTCTTCAAAAATCCTCTTTGTGTTCTGACAACATGACAGTGAGTAAATGAATTTTGGTTGAATTATTCCTTTGAAGGGCTACGAATTCTAAAGGCTGGAGCTCCAGGGCCAGACATAGAAATGAGGGTTGAGAGGAAGATTGGGACCCTGAGAGGGAGGAGGGTGAGCTCTGTTAGAGGTGCTCCCATGGGAAGCTGGGATGGATCGATGGATGGATGAATAGAAATTTGGATTTTGGCTCATGCATGATTGAATTGGTGGCAGGGATGTGGTGTGGTGCCCTTATATCGTCCTGACCAATTCGTGACATGCTCTCCAGCCCTGCAGGGGGCAGACACAGTTCAGACACTGTCTGGTATTTAAAAGACCTTTCAGAGGACGTCCAAATTATCATCCTGTCTCAGTCCAGTGTGGATCTACACCAGCTATTTGGTGCTGTGTTCTTTGTTATTCTCATGTGTACCTACTAATTTGGTGGTGTTTTCTGTGTAGGAGTTTCCTTCAAATGTTAGTTCACTTCTTACTGAAAACCACTAGTTTCTTGATGGTTATTGTTTACTCTTCCGATACAGACCTCAGTGAGGTGAATTTGTATTTTTTTGTTCATTTGCAGTGAGTTGAATAGATAATTCTGTCTTCATTTCCTCATCCCTGCTGATTTTTAGATGTTTAGCAGTTTGTGATTAGCATGTACATGTTGCTTTGTTGCAGTGTCATTTCAAGCTCCAAAAAAGACCAACAGCCCAATTAAAATGTCTTCTAAAGCAACATAATGTTAGGTTTGTCTGTGAGCCACTGAAGTTTATGTGCATGTTCTTCTTCTTTGGTATGGTGAAGTTTCTGACTGTATGCAAATAAGTTCAGACTTTTTTTTTTTTTATCAAATATTAATTTCTCCTGGATAATTTGCATGTTCATGATTTAAGTCTTTGTTGCATTTTTCTGCACATTCATAACAGACATCAGAACCAATGTGTCTATTGTCCTTCTGTAGTGTTTTTGAATACATGTAAATAAATGTTTTTATGCATGTATTAAAGGCATCAGATTTCAACAAAAAAAAAAAAAAAAAGTTTTCAGCTAAAGCAATTTTCAGCAAAAGCATGCATTTGGCCCTGTTCTTTGCACAACACTGTTGGATGCCATTAGAAGACCATGAGTATAGTGAACAGTTGCATGAGCAACATTTATGGTGGTTTTGCATCATTTTTTTGTCATTTTTGGAGCTCGACCACCTGGCTGCTATCTGCGTTGTCATGCATTCTGCTTAACATATAGGCACAGAAATGTTAAATGTATAAACATATTGAAGAAAACGTGTTTTAGAACAGGCTGCATTTAATCTGCACTGAAATTCAGAGCAGATTCACTTGAACAAAAAATCTATCCTAATTATGATTCAATCAAAGGGTTGATTCATTGTGGGCATTGACTCATTGACTATTATATTATTAGTTTCAGTGTTTAATCTGCGTAGGAATGAAGATTCACTTCCGTTTCATGCTCAAATCACTTTTTGTTGAACAGGCAGATCAATACTGATATTGTAGGACTGAACTTGAAATACGCTCTGATTTGAATCCTTTCTGAATTCACATAGTTTTTCCCAGGAACTGCAAGAACTGATAGAAATGCATATATTTTGAATGCAGTGCAAGTCGCTTTGCTAAATGCATGAATTTAAACCTTCTGAATCTGTTGCTGTAAAGCGTTAATGGGAAATCACAGAAAAACAACATCATTTTATGCAGGCCACGTTAGCAGATATAATTGTGGCTCTTGAATGTTTCTGACAGTATGAATAAGTTCATCTGTTGTAGTGAAATGGAGTTTGCTGGTTATTTAAAAGCGTGTTTAAGAGGGTTGATATGATGTTATGAGGCTGTAAGAATATCTAATATTACGCCCCAGGACACGCGTGAACAAAACACATATGTTTTCTCTCTCTCTCTCTCACCGTGTTTTGTTTTGTCTTCAGACTATTAATCTTCCTCCTGCACAGACAGGCGGTCTCTGAAGAAATCCCCCTCTCCATGTTTGCTGTCTTCTCCTTTAAATCTCTCACTTTATTACATGCTGAGTCTGCTATTTCTCCTTTTGTCGCTCCATCCCTCACATCCTGTTTTATTCCTTTCACATTTCTTCACTGTATCCATTTTGCTTAAAAGGCTGATGTTAACGATGTTATCTTTGGCTGTGTGTCCCGTCTGTCATGGGCTGAATCAGTTTTTGGATGACAGACAAAGCACTTATCAAAGTGATTAGGTTGTAGTTCATTTAGCAGATCTAATGTGAGTGCACTTATTTCAGATACAATACCACTAGAGTAACCTGAAGTTCAGTGAGTTATTCAAGGACGCAATGCTGGTAGTTCATGACTCTCTTCACATATAAATAAGAGACCATCTGATTTTTGTGGATTCCATTTCAATTAGATTTTAAAAATCGAAAAGCATATTTTTTTAAATTTATTAAGTTTAATAAAAATGTTATTGTTAAGGCCCTATGAAATACATTACTTTTTTCCTATTTTCAGGTTTTTTTTTTTTTTTTAATCAAACTCTGTGCTTTCTGTTTTTTTTTTTTTTCTGGATTCCATTTTAATGGTTTAATTAAATTGTTATAATCAAAAAGCATGTCTAATCGATACAATTCCTAAATCTTTAACAATTGAATAATTTATTATAATTTTTTACAATAATTAGGCCATAAGTTTTTTTTTTTTTTTTTTTTTTAAATTTATTTTTTCTGAGGTTTTCTGGATTAATACAAATTTACAAAAAAAATCAGTTGTTATCATTAAAGGCATAACAATTGAATTAAAAACATTAGCAATTTAATCTTTTAATTAAAATTTAACAATTTATTTAATTTTTTGGACAAAAAAGTGCTGCACAACAGATGCTTACTGTTTAAAACATTCAAGTAAAATTGTGATGTTCCTTAAAAATGGAGTTTTAATAATTTGATTTGTTTGAGAAGTGAATTCTACTATACAATAGTAATTCATTTAGTTAAACCGACTAGTTAATTAGTAACTTTATATAGTTAAACCGAACTTTCATTTTGAAAGTTTGTAGTGAAGAGCTGTCAGTTTCTGTGTTCGATCTGATGATTGTTTTTATCAAATGAAATAGTGGAATGTTTGTGAAGTGAATCCCAGTATTCATCCAAAATTTGACTGGATTCAGTGATTCCATCTGATTTTTCCGCATCATGGAACTCCCTCAGATTGGAACTAGTGATTTTCAGCAGCGCATGTTATTTTTGTGTGCAATATGCATCACTGCCAGTTGTCTTCTGTTGAGTATTTGTCTGTAGAAGAAAGCTGTGCAGATTTGTAGGGCATTTGCTTATGTTAAATTTATGCTGGATCAGACCAGGCATGAAACACACACACACACACACAGCACCTGTCGGATTGCCAAACACCCGCTGTCTTTACGGGGTGGCCAAGGTGACACTTTAGCACAGTAAATCTCTGACTGAGAGCAGATCTGACATCTACAGTCCCGTCTCACACTGCAGCCTCCACCGCTGAGACCTCCAGTATCACACTTAAAATACATTTATCCTGCACTTTTGTAGAGTTTTTTTGTTGTTGTTTACATGATTATTCAAGGTTTCTTTCCTTCAAACTCAGCCATACTTTAGTTCTTCATGATCCTTTTCCATGCAGGCTGTTTTTGCTGCTGTACCTTTAAAGTGTGTGTGTGCTTGTATATTCTTTAACAATTTAATAATTTATTATAATTTTTTGCAATAATTAGATCCTAAGATTTATATATATATATATATATATATATATATATATATGTATATATGTATATATGTATATATGTATATGTATTTATTTATTTATTTTTACAATATATTTTCATTTTCTATGTTGTTTAATGCTGATATAAATGCTATTACTTGCATGCATATTCAAATAAGTTTGTCAAAGCCAATACAGAAGTCTTAAAGTTATATGTAAATGTTAATGAGCATGTGGTTGTGATCAGTATTATTATTGTTAACTAAAACTTAAACCATACAATAGAATTACATGAAATAAAATAAACTGAAATTATAAAAAAACTGTAACTGACGTATAAAAACTTACAATTTTTAATTTATATATATATATATATATATATATATATATATATATATATATATATATATATATATATATATATATATATATATATATATATATATAAAATAAATAAATTAAAAAAGTAAATAAATTAAAAAAAAAAAAAAAATATATATATATATATATATATATATATATATATATATATATATATATATATATATATATATATATATATATATATATATAATTTTTTTTTTTTTTTTTTTCTGCTAGTAGCCAAGGCAATATTTCTCAATTTTGTTTAGTACGTTAAAGTAGTAAAATAACTAAAACTAAATAAACTAAAACAAAACCGTAATGAAATCTACACAGAAAAAAAGCCTTAAAAAAGACCACACACACACACACACAAACAAAATATTAACTAAAATTAAAACAAAAAACAAAATATAAAAATTCAAATTCAGAATATTAACAAACTATAATAGTATATCACTGGTTGTGATGTTAATATGCTATTTTTGAGTTTTTTCTTTTCCATATTGCATTAATGTGATGTCCTAAAAATAGGCTTCATTTTTTGAATATAAAATATTCTTTATTTCTTTTAGTTTTAGAAGTAAAATATGACCTGCGCATGTTCTTGACCGGTTCAATGTTATTCAGTCACATAGTGCACAAATATCTTTTATTTAAAAAACACAAAATACTTTTTGCAATGATAAAAGCCTGTTATAACCTGTAATTCTGGCAAATCTTCTTTAGTGTCTTTTCCTGTCATAAAAGATCAATAATATCAGAATGGATAGATCTCTTTGAGAACATGAGCAATCATGTTATCTGATTAATAGCACTGAGCTGTAAGACACCTCTGGGAGACTGTGTGTGTGTGTGTGTGTGTGTGTGTGTGTGTGTGTGAGTGTGAGAGGGGGTTTTGAAGGAGATTCGACCCCTTTATATATCGATCCGGATTCTCTGTTCTCCTCCATACTGTGCTTCTCTGCTGGAGCTCTCGGAGAAGATTGATTTCAGCTTTTCCAAAACTAGTAGATGCTCCTTCAGTCTGACATGACAAGAAAGAGGTTTTCTTTCAAAGAGCCCTTGAGTGATCTTGACAGCCGAATGTTTTCAGCTCAGTTTAGAGCCAGAGAACAAATAACCACTGTAAAACCAGCAAATAGTCCTTTCCTTCTCCATTATCTTCATTTTCACCCTAGATGAGCCATTTTCTCATGGATCAGGCTGAGTTTAGTTCAGGACAATGTCATTTGACATCTGAACAGGACGATGGTTGGTAATGAGTCGTGTTTAAGGTCGTATTGAGTTTCTGCTCACATTATTATAGGCAGTTTCTTGCTATTTTGGTCTGTGCTGTGGGACGTTACATGACAAGAGATCCGTTACACAGATATTTGAGGCTTGTGTCCTGGTTTTTAGCTAAAACTAAATGGCCTCAGTCTTTAAACCCGTGTCTCTTTTAATGTGGCATGTTTAAGTTGTGTAAAAAACTATGAATTAACATGTAGCTGATTTCTTGTTCACAAATGATGAATTACATTTGAAAAAAAGTATAATTGTAAAAAAGTTAAATTTTTTACAGAAGAAGACTGTAAAACATGCTACAGTAAAAACCTGTAAAATTTACTGTAAAATACTATCAGTGCATTTTGGAAGTAAAACTAAAAAACTGAAACCTTATAAAAATTATATACTGTAGACATTTAAAAAAGCTATTTTCTTTTTTTTTTATGGTGAAAAACAGTAAAATGACATTACTCATTTTCGTTTAGTTTAAGCTAAAGTACCAAAATAACTAAAACTAAAACTTAAATCTTAACAAAAACTGTGTAGACATATTTAAAAAAAAAACTGTTAAAAATATCAAAACTGAAATTGTTTTGAATTGTTTTAATGAGTTAAACTAATGGAAAATCTATTGATCATGTCCTTTTTAACAGTGTAAATGAGCTAATAATTATTGATGTCAGATTGTCCAGTGTACTCTGGTTTTGGAGCTGGTAATCCTACCCTTAAAGGACACCTAACACACACAGTTTCACCCAATCTCATGTTAATCTTGAGTACCTATAGAGTAGTACTGCATCCTTCATATCTCAAAAAAGTCTTTAGTTTTATCATATTTATAAAAGAAAGATAGAGTTTTACGATTCTTTCCGAAAAAAGCAGAGTTCCTGGAGGCGTGCCGTGTGGGCGGAGCTAAAGAGTGACGAGCACTTGCGCCGATCGCCAACAAAACAGAGACATTTGATGCCATTTCACTTACCATCTGTAGTTCTGAATCATGACCGGGATCTTTTATAGCTGGGACTGCTCCATCTTTCAGTATTAAACTATGTGCAAATCCAGCGTCGAACTGGGCCTTGTTTATAAAACGTTCGTCAACAAAACACTTGAGAAACTCCGTTGCTGACCCGGAAAAACAAACTGTATCCACTGTTCACGTAACGCTGGGTTCTTTTGGGAAGCTGAACAAGGTTATTCTTCCCTCACAACCAAAAACTCTTCTTCAGAGACATTCTTCCTGAGCGAGTCCTGTGCAGCAGCTCAACCGAATGAAGTGCGTTGATGGGCGCGCTCTCGCGCTGGTCGATGGGTGCACGGGCGCGTTCTTCCGGGAGAAATGCCCATATTATAAGGAGTTCCACCGTCATCTACATCTGCAAGAGACACTATCGAAAAAAACTCTCCGAAACTTGTACGAACCCGGAAGTGAGATTTTTGGCACAGAAATACTGTCATACTTCCAAATTGTTTTTTGAAACTTTGTCCATGCTTAGCATGAGAATCCAACTCTTTAACAGTGTAAACAACTCTGAATGCATGAAACAGCATTGTACCCCCCCTTTAAGTCAACATGTAGCACTGTTCTCATCCTATTTTACATTCAAACTGATGTATTTTTTTGGATGGTGAAAATGGGTGTTTCATATCCGAATGTAGACTGGTTTATTTTTACATTTGTATCTGTGGTGTTTTTTTTTTTTCTGTCAAGCTCTTCTGCTGCTTTTCTGCTGCAGTGAGGAACTGCATTGACCCAGTTCTCTAGCATGACAGTAGTGAGAAAAGTGGAGCGACGCTTCACAGCTCCCTGCTTTCATCCAGGGGTGGGTGTGTGTGTGTGTTTGTGTGTGTTTTTCTCTCTCTGGTTCTGCTGTGCTGTCAATCAGAGCTGTGTGCTGCTGTGAGTGTGTTCAGTCTGGCAGCGAGTCATGTCAATCAAAGCTCAGTGGCTTCCACAGCCGCTCACACACACACAAACACACACACAAACCCAAAGGACCGCGGTTACCCCTGTTTCTGATCCCCCTCAAAAGGGCTTTTGGGACTTTGGGAGCTGAACTGTCAAAGCAGATGTGAGCGTGACCCGAGCGATCACACCCGACGCTCTGATGTGCTTTGAAAGAACACTTGTCAGCTGATTCTGACTGCAGACCAGTCCATCACTGTCCCATTTGGGAACGCACTGGATGACAAATAAAGGAAACATTTCCATCGGATTGAAATGAAATCCAAGTATCTCCTCCCAGAACGCTTTAAAAACACATCCAGAGCAAAACAAAGAGAATTCTGATGACCTAAACATGTCAAGAACCAGGGTTGATATAATTAACTAAAACTAAAACCGTAAAAAAAAATAAACTTTAACTGAAATAAAATAAAATAGCAAAAATATATTTCTGCTATTTGAAAAAGGCAATTCAACTAAAATAACTAAAACTTAAATAAAAAAAAAAATAATAATAAAAGCTATATTGGCATTAAAAAAAGTAATAAAAATGAACAAAATTGATAAAATTTTAACTCAAATTAAAATGAAATTAAAAAGAAAATAAAACAATAATTTAAAAAAATAAAAATATTCAGAAATAATTAGTGATACTAAAAATATCAATCGTGTAACAAAATACAAAATTATATTTAGAATAGGGAACTATTATGACTGTGACATTTATTTTTTATAAAAATTAAGCAAATTTTCCTTCAAAACTACAGTATCATTATTATAATCTCATTTTCAATACTCTGTGGGAAAAAAAAACATGTAGTTTATAAATTATAAAATACAATTGCATCCTGATAATGTCTCATCACTGGATGATTTTTATTTATTTATTTTTTTGTAGTATTTATGCTGAATTTATTTACATTTATTTTGTTTAAAATTTTATTTAATGGCTTATTTTATTTAAAAAATAATAATGTCTGATCACTGGATGTTTTTATTAATTTATCTATTAATCATCTATTAATTTAATTAATTTACTTCTATTATAATTTAGGAGGAAAAGTCATGAATATAATTTCACCATGCAAAAAAATAATCATAACCATCCTAAAATAGCCCTCATTTTCTTTATGCAAAATATTGTGGTCGCTCTGAGGCTCGGTTACATTTTTGGTGCAGTTCCAGTCATGATCCAATTATGACATTATGATGCATTGATGTGTATTGTATCATAACACAGGATAGTTGCTGATTATATATTGCACTCATTATACACTATGAGCTCATCTCATTATTGTAAAATTCACACAGCCTAATACTTTTTTAGAAAAGATCAAAAGACTGGCAGCATTATTTATTTATTTATTTATAATGCAGCTGTATGAATATTAATGACGCCTCGCTGTTCTGTCTCTCTTTCTCTCTTTTCTATCATCCAGGCGGCTGAAATGTCTGACATGATATTTTTGTTTGGTTGGAAACATCACATTTGATGGGTGGAAATGCTTTGAACAGCACAAGGGAATGAAACGGCACTGAGCTTATTGTGTGTGTGTGTGTCTGGCCAAATGCGCTTGTCACTTATCTTCTGAGTGTTTAATCTCATTCTTTACACACAGAGTTCAGTTATTTACTGGAATGACAACAATATTGTGAAAATTTCAGGTGATGATGATTGGTTTCTCATTAAATTTGTGTCGTGTGTGCCGTAACCAAACTATGAGAGCTTGTTTCCTCCATGGGATGAAAAAAGTAATGGCGATTTTATCTCACAGTTCTGACTTTTTCTTGGGGTTCTTGTGAGAGAATTCGGAATTTCAAGATATAAAGTCAGAATTGCAATTGTGAGGAAAAACTTTTAAAAATTGTGAGATAAAAGTTAGTTACCTTTTTTATTTTTCATTCTGTGGCAGAAAAAAAAAGAATTGTGAGATGACAACTCATAATTCTGAGAAAAAAACTCAGAATTGCAAGAAAAAAAGTCAGAATTGTGAGATAAAAATGTGAGATAAAAATATAGATATAGTTACCATTTTTATTTTTTATTCTATGGTGAAAAAAAAAACGGAATTATAAAATGTAAACAGTTATACTCAGAATTCTGAGAAAAAAGTCAGACATAAGGTCAGAATTGCAAAATATAAAGTCAGAATTGTGAGATAAAAATGTGAGATAAAAATATATAGTTACCATTTTTATTTTTTAATTCTGTGGTGAAAAACAAACAAACAAACAAACAAACAAAACACAATTTTGAGATATAAAGAGTTGTACTAAGAAATCTGAGGAAAAAAAGTCAGAATTGCAAGATATAAAGTCAGAATTGTACAGAAAAAAAGGTGCAATTACCTTTTTTTTTTTATCCCATGGCCGAACCAAGATTTTATACCAAATGGATCCAAAAAGCTAGTTCTTTGTCACAATCTTTATAACACTTTTGAGGAGTCTCATGGAGAAGGTCACATTCATCCTTCAGAGCATCTTCATGTATCCCAATGATGCTGCTTCTTTTTCTTTTTCTTTTGCATCATAATTTGCTAGTATTGCTGTGTATTTACTTATTAACCAGCATTAAATTACTGTTAACCAGCATTAAATAACTGTTGACAAGGTTTTAAAAAGGCAGCATTACCTACAACAGCTGCTTAAAACTGACTGAATAGCTGTTTGGCTGTTGCTTAACATTAACTATGTTATGCAGTCTAGATGATGTCAGGCTAAAGAACATGAAGCAGCTATTACATTTTGATAAAAATCATGATGACAGCATCCACCTTTAGAATATCATGCACTGATAAATCATTCACAGAACATGTTCCTGGTTTTATTAAGAAAGCAAATAGAGGCAGTTTTGATTTGATGTTGACTTCTCGTGGGAGGCGTGCAGCTTCTGAATCTGTTGTATTTTCAGAGCATGTCCTGCATTTCCAGTGTGTTTGCGTCATTATTTGTCATTTTACTGGGTCGAGGGGATTCATGGAACGACACCTGAGCTCTGACTGAAGTCAGCACAAAGTATTGAATTATTGAATTAAAGTATGCTTTAATCTTATATTTTAGGTGCAATGACTGAAAACTAAGCAATTGTCTTTGTAAGCTACAGTGAGAAGCTTGTGTTTAAATGAGCATTTGGGGTTTCCAACAATTTTATGCTCATGTTGTTCTTTAAGCACTCATTAAATCTGTACAAAAATTGTTTTTAATCAGTAATGTTGCCTAGATCATACTGTTAGTGGTGGAACTTTTATTTTGGCGGATGAACTTTGTGTTATTTTAGTTTATTGAGATGCAATTGTAGTTTTTATTAATATCTTGAATTTTTGTTTTTATATTTTGTTTTCATTTTAATTTTAGTTAACATTTCAGTTTTTTTCTGTTTTGTCATTTAGTATTTTTTAAATGTCTATATAGTGTGATGAGTCAGCTGCCTCCCCCTTATTATCAGTATCACCCCGCCCCTTATTTGCTGCGTTTCACCGGGCTCCCGACGGGAGTGGGTGTGTGAGAGAGGAGGGGCGCTGAAACAGCCAGGGCTGGCAGCGTGTGATGAGGCGCACCTGAACCCAATGGAGCCTCATCGCCGCTGTTTAACTGCCGAGCACGCCTCTCCTTGGTAGACCGGTCTCTTCCCCGTGCATGCACGTTGGTGTCCTCGTGGGTCCAGGAAGGGAGTGCAGAGGGATCAAGGACCGCCGAAATGACGAGCTGCCGGACCGGACGAGTACCACACCCGTGAGACGGCTGTCGGACCAGGATGCTGGGCCGTTTAATCTCCTGGAGTGCCGTGGACCAAGGAGGACGAACCCGCCGCCCCTTGTGCCCCAGACCCGGGAGGGCTGCCGGACTCCGCCCCTTACCTGGACCCTTCCTTCTCGATCACTGCCCCTCCTTCACGGTACCCCCAGCACGATGAGGATACCAGATCCCCTGTTTATTTTGGACATTTTTTCCCTTTGGACACTTTATTTTTATTATTTCTTCACTGTGTCTGTCGTTTGCTCCTCCCGCCACAATAGTTTAATTATTTTTTTTATTTTGGTTTTATTCTTAATTGTTTTAATACATTCCATTATTAACCATTTTATTATATGTATTTATTACACTTTATTTCTATTTCTAATGCATTTGTTGTAATTATTTTATGATTATTTTATATCCTTTTTATATAAAGCACTTTGAATTACTTCAAATTATTGAAAAATTGAATTACCTAGTGTATTAAGTGTGCTATATAATTAAACTTGCCTTAAAACTCATTTTTGTTAAATTTATTATTTAGTAAATTTATAAAATTTTAGTATATCAAGATACTGTTATGACAGCAAGAAACTTTGCCTTACCTACTATAGCTGAAATAAAATGTATTTATATATTTAAATATTCTCTTTTTCAGTTAACATTTACTCTATTTCAAGTTTAAAAAAAAAAATAAATAAATATATATATATATTTTTTTTTTATAATATTTTTTTTTTTTTTATATATATATAACCCAAATGTTTGTCTTTAAGTATTTTTTATTTATTTTTTTTTTTTGCATATGTCATGCAAAATCTACAAGGTTTATACTGGCAGTGATTCTATTCTGTTAGTCTCATGTGAGCATATAATGTTAAGTTTTGTGGCTATATTTTTGAATTGAGTATTTGTACTGTCTTTTGCCACCTTTAAAAAAAAAAAAAAAGAGAAATTGAAATGATTTTCTGGGATGATGAACAGCATGTCACATGTTCTCTCTAGAGCAGTGCTTCCCAAACCTGTCCTGGAGGCCCCCCTGCCCTGCACCTTTTGTATGTCTCCCTTATCTAACACAGCTGATTTCACTCATTAGCTCGTTAGTAGAGACTGCAAGAACTAAACTGGGTTTGTCTGATTAGGGAGACATACAAAAGGTGCAGGGCAGGGTGTCCTCCAGGAGAGGTTTGGGAAGCACTGCTCTAGAGATTGACTTATGAACCTGGACCTTTCCTTTAATTATATTCGTGGAAGGGGTGTGTCTTATGTTGCGGCTGTGAAGGGGGCGTGTCGATAATGGATCAGCTGACCTTTTGTGTTTGTCACTCTCATTTACTTTATTTCTGAACTCTGACCTTTACAGAAACCTTAAGTACCCTTTCTAGACAGAAGACCCTGACCAGCACACACACTTTCATATCGAACGATGAATAACATTAAGAAAACAGGATCAGCGACAGATCGCGTCCTCTGAAAAATATATCCGATCTCCTTAGATATTAATTCTGGTCAGACGCAGACCATCTCGCTTTAGTGTCAAGCTCTCGCAGCAGCTGCCGTGCCCTTGGGTGTGTTTGAAATACTTCACAACTGTATTGCTATTTTTGTAACGTGTATTCCTGACATATTCAGATAACCTACATTGCCACATATGAAATTACAGCCAATAAGGTTTGTGAGACTTATATCAGTGTAACTTCTGATTGTTTGTTCATATAGCAATTTTAGGCCTTGTACACGGTCAAATTTCTTTAAAAGCATTTTATACTTACCGTACAGACAGTTTCAAAGCACCTTTTTAGTAATAAACTAAGTGTTAATGTTTTAAAATTATGAAGCAGATTAAACTTCAGCAATAAAGAATCTCTACAGAAGACAATCATTATTCAGCTCGATTTAAATCAATGTTGAATCAGTTCAGTTTAATAAGAGTGCCAGTGTTGCAAAGTTCATCAATTATGACACAAACTCAATTGAACTATAAAGTCATTCAGCAGAAGACAATTATTCAGCTTGGTGTCTTTATTCAGCTCAAGTCAGTTCAGTGTTGATTCAATTCAGTTTAATAACAGCGCAATATACTATAATCATAAAATTCTTAACTCCTAATATTCTAGTTAAAAGTAAGGCATTTTACAAAAAATAATAATAATAAAATGCAAAAAACCAAATGACATATGCACCACAGTGCAATGCAGCATATGAAATTAAATGCCTTCTGTTTTTTTTTTAATCATAGGCTGTATGTAGTATGTACTGCACAAGTATATAGACTGGTGTGCTGGAGTCTTAATTTAACATCATCAGATGTCACTGGTCAGCTCCCTTGTGGCTAATTAAAGCTGATTGGTGGGTGATGGGGTGGAAGTTGATGAGGACTCGCATTGATCTGATCTGTTATGGCCGCAGTGAGAACATGTGATGTGACTAGAGATCTTACCAGAGCAGATCAGATCTGCTGTTTTCCCCTCAGACTTACAGAATGTGTAATGTGTTTCAGCTTTGTGTCTGTTGGTTGGCGCAGTGCTGGCTCTCTCTCTTTCTCTGTTGGCAGTGATTATTAATCAGAGGTGTGCACTTTTGTGGTCTGTTGGGTAAGATGAAGTGGTTAAATATTTTACTCATTTGTAGAGTTATTCACACAGACACGGTTTAGTTTTAACCCTATAAATCCCACTGAATCATATTTGTAGATCACATTTATAGGGTCTCTAAATGATGAACATGATCAAAACTTGTTGTACACAATCTACTCCATGCCTTCTGATTTATAGTTTAGATAGTTTCTATACTTTTTTTTATCGAGTAAAAGTCCTTTAAGTTTAATTGTACAAACGTCCACCTTCAGCTGGTGCTTCACGTGTCTTTTTGCTGTCAAATCTTTACTCATTTTTATAACAAATGTAAGAGTAACTTTGATTTTGATAGTAATATTTCCAGATGAACACTTACTGAATTGAAGCAGCTTCGCTTTACTTGATTATAATATATAATGTTTTAGAAAAATCAGTGTGAATCAAATCTGATCATCAGGCTTTCGAGGAACGTTTGTTCATCTCCCAATCATCATTGGATTGCATTATATGTTTTGATCAACAAACTAAGCATTTAATCACCTTTCTAAGACATATTATTGAGATATAGAGTGATGACTGATATTTATATCATTTTATGAAAGTATCTGATACTGTTATAAAGATCTCATTGATTTACATTAAAGGCATAACCAGCTGTTACATTGTTCTTATATGTAATGCTTCATTACTGACACTTTACAGTATCTTAGCAAATTTCCAGAGCTGTTTTTAAGAGAAACATACTGAATATGTGAAAACACCTCATGCCTTTGTCTCATTCTGTCCCTCTCTCTCTCTGATGTGGCTCATTAGCGGCTCGTTTAACCCCTCATCAGTCCAGACTGTGCTGCTGGGACTCCCACAATGCATTAGTATTCTGTAAACATTGCTCACATTGGTGCTGAGACAGACACACATCTGTATTGACTGCGTTCACTGTGTTCACCCTCGTCCCGCTGGGATATTTGGGTGACAGACACATGCAGGTAATCGCCAATAATCAACTTCTCAGTGGGAATTTCACCAGTCAGAGACGCGAGGAGGACGCAGATGGTCACTGATTGGGTTGGGATCATTCTGATGACTCAATTTAGTGCCTTTGGTCAAACGCTTGATGACAAAAATATTGCAGTACACCTCTTGCAAAAATGACTGTAACCTCTAGCAGAAATGTGGCTAGTCTGTTTTGGGTAGTGTGTAAGTTGTGAATATTAGTAAATGTATTTGTCCTGTATTTTGTACTTTTGTAAGTGTTTATTTATTTATTTTTGTTGATGTTGGCTAGAGTGGCTAGAGTTTGATGTTCCATTTTTAATATAATTTAAGTATTTTTAATTATTTCAGTTTGATTTACTTTTGTGTGTTTTTTTTTCTAATTACTAATTACTTGGAAAAACATTCATTGTGTGTGTGTGTGTGTGTGTTTCTCACTGGTGTTAGTATAGCCCTGCTGTAATGTTACTCTTGTTACAACAGTAGTACTGAGTTGGAGGTTGGAGACACTGGTTAGAAACACAGTAATTCACTCCTGACATGATGAAAGAGCCATTGTGAGTTGCACCATGAAATGCTTTTGAATTGAACAGATGAATTAATATGCTGCTCTGCTCTCTGATGTACTGCAGCTGAAGAACACATGCCTGTCTGCTGGGAAATGGAAATCACTTTCCCTTGTGTGTGTAATTAAAACTGGCAGTGGAATTTGAAGGCCTTTAGGCTTGTCTCTGTCTCTGTCTCTCTGCTCTGGTGATGATGAGGGACAGTCCTTTATATTGAGTCTGTATTGTTCTTAAACTACTTGGAAAGCATCTACAAAAATGCATCCTTATCTAGTTGTGCACATACAGCATCGATTTACTCTTAGTGGAAAATGACCAAATTCTCCAACTGTTTGCTAAATGGGAGAGAAAGTTCAGACATTATACCTTCTCCGCAATCTGTCAGTTTGTATTGCATCATTGTTAAGTTTAAATGCAGGAGTTTTGTTAAATAATCAAATCACGGTTGTATCCATCAATCCCTCAAACAGTGTTGGAGGACAGGTTGAGCATAATGAATGTAAATGCATCAGCGGTTGAAGAGCGGCTGTTATCGTTTGACCGTGATGGAGCGGACGGTGTGTTTTGACAGCTCTGTAGGTGTTTCAGACACGAGGTCATCTGATCCGCTGAGAGCTGATGACACCCCGCTGTGTTAATGGAGCTATTTATGCAGTTTTATTTTATTATGGTTCATTTGGTGTCTGCTGCATAAGCGTAATGCACTGAATGTGTGTCTGCACATATTGAGGATCCATCTGTCTGTGGGAATCCCTGACTGTAAGGACTAAATCCTCTAGGGGAAGGTTGGCACTTTATGAATTTGTTTATAACAATGTTTTAATAAAGTATAAATGTATCCGTCCACTTTTCTGTGAAGTTTGTTTTAGAGGTGTTTCTCTGATTAATTTGTTTCTCCATAGTTATTTTAATGTCTTTGTTGATGATTTATAAGCCACAGACTTTGATTAGAAACAACAACAAAAAAAAAGGATTTGAAAATCAGACAAAATGACAAAGATAAAAGACTTAATGACTTTGCTGAGGGACAGGACTACAGTCTCATGAAGCAATGTAGAAATATAAAATACAACAGAAATATACAACTACTCATTTAAAAAATTGAGATATTTACAAATATTTAGGTATTTAAGTTATAAATGGTTGTGTTTAATATTTAAGAGCAACTCTTTGATTGGTTAGTTTTCTTTGCAGAATCATGGGTAAGTTTTACACCACAAAATCAGCTGTTAAACATGATTATTTAGAAAATAAGTTGAAATAATGCAAACTGATGGCTTCAACAAAGCATATACCATTGATTTTATAACCTAGGAGGTTAAACATCAATTTTCTATGGAGAAAATTAAGGGATTTTTTTTTTTTTTTTTTTTACTTCTGGAACTGACTGTTAAATACTGTTTTGCCTTAATTTTATTATCTAACAGTTTGGTATTCTGCATGACCATGTTCTACATCCATAATCCTGCCAAATACCCAAATTTAATGACTACCTTCCTAACTATTAATAAGCAGCAAATTAGGAGACAAAAGTCGTAGTTAATGGTTTGTTAATAGCGAGAATTGGACCTTAAAATAAAATGTGACCAACTGTTTTATGAAAATAAGGCATTTGAGGTTGTGCTCTGCTGCATGGCATGCTTTAATCCTGATTGTATTGAGAAAGATTACAATACAACTTCCCATGCTTTATTGCTTTAATGAGTCACATTATTTAATGAGATTTGTTGTGGTGTAGTGTAAGTTGTTGAAGTTTTAGGCTGGTAACTTCATTAATCATCATTAACTTTGTCTCAACATGAAATCATGACTGACCTTGTTTACATGTTTTTGATCTTATACAATCTACAATACATTGATTTGTGTTTTTGATCTTAAATTAACACTTTTTTCCACTGCCAAAGCGTCTGACATCTTGGATCCCTTTTCTTTTACATTATTCTCCAACTATTTACCTCTGCTTTGGTATATTATGCCCATTTAAAAAATGTTTAGTATTTTCTCATTGAACATCACGTTGAAAAATGGGTTAATGTGTCAACTATTTCATGTTGACTTTGAGGAACTGAGCCTGTTAGCTCTGTAAGACACTTTGGATAACCATCTATTAAATAAGTAATTATTTATTCATAAGGTGGTATAATAAAATGGAATGGAAGATTAAAAATGGTAATTGAGACTTTTTATCTCATAATTCTGACTTTTCTCTTGTTTTTCTTCTAAGTTTGTATCTCATAATACAGGCTTTTTTCTCACAATATTGGATATAAAATCAGAATTGCTTGATATAGACTTGCAATTCTGAGAAAAAAAAATGTCAGTCACAATTGCCTTTATTTTTTATTTTTATTTGGCAGAAACAAGAAAACAGAATTGCAATGTCACCTAAACTGAGAATTTCCTTCTCTCAATTTTTCTTTCTCATTTTTTCTTTCTTTCTCGCAATTCTGAGTTTACATGTTACAATTCCGACTGTTTTAAATGAATTCTGAATTTCCATCTCGCAATTCTGTTTTTTTTTTTTTTTTTGTGCCACAGAATAAAAAATAAAAAGGTAATTGCAACTTTGAAATTTTTTCTCAGAATTGCAAATCTGTATCATGCAATTTTGGATTTATGTCTCGCAATTCTCAAAATTGTGAGGAAAAAGTATGTATTGTGAGATATAAACTCAGAAAAAAGTCAGATGCTAAAAAGTTGCAATTACCTTTTGACTTCATCTCATGGCAGAAACAAGCTTCCATAGTTTAATGATTGATTATAATGTGCAGT